>PVIW01000854.1:0-133626 GCA_004026585.1 Noctilio leporinus
ATTATTTTTAGAAAGAGGGGAAGAAAGAGGCAGGGAGGGAGAGAGATATCAATGTATGGTTGCTTTTCACCTGCCTCCAGCCACAGACCTGACTGGAGACCTGTTTTGCAACCTTGTTATGTGCCCTGGCAGGGGAATCGAACCTGCGACCTTTGGGTTCGCAGGCCGGCGCCTTATCCACTGTGCTACCAGCCAGGGCCGGGAATAATTATTAAGGGCTGTCATCAGGAGACAGTTGGGGAGTCTGCTGAGCTATTGTCTCCCCAGAGCCAAGGTGAAGGAGAGGCACCTGAGTCAGGGACCTTCAGGCCCATCTACAGTGTAAGAAGCCAAGGAAGGTAGCAGCTTCATTTTATCAGCCAGGATGGGCTGGCACAAATTGGTCTTGAAACCTAAGGAGAAAGTGGGCTACCCACTAATAGCCCCTGATTTTTGTTGATTGCCTGCAAAGTACCGGGCCCCAGGATAGGAGGAGGGCAGATGGACCCACTGCCATGGGGCTCATGGGTAACTGTCACAAAGCATGATGAGTGCTACAGAACTCAGGGTGGTGCTGCGAGAGGGTGTAACAGGGAGTACTAGGTGGCTTTCCTTCGGAAAAGGCGCTTGGGGAGAGGTCAGCAAGACTGGAGGAAAATAACCGGAGAACTCTCCCCTCCCCAGGCAGGGAGGACAGCATGGGCCAGGGGTGGGGGTTAGAGAGAACACCTCCGTGCTTCCACACAGCAGGCACGGCTCCAGAGCTTTCCTGCATTACTCAGTTCATCCTCATGCCTAATCTGATGTGTGTGCTATTATTTCCATTTTACAGATAAGGAAACTGGATCACAGAGGGGTTAATAAACTGGTAAAAGGTCACACAGCTCATCCGTGCAGAGACTAAATTTGAACCCACTGCCTCTCATTTGGCTCGTTTTTCCTCAAGAATGGAAAGGAAGCCAGTGTGGCTGAAACCCAAAGTGCTCAAAGAACAGCAGGGATAGCACAGGTAGAGCAGGCAGCAGCACCAGGCGACGTGGGAGGACCAGTGCTTGACCCTGACAGCAGTGAGGGAAGGTGGAGAATGTGTTGGTATCAAATACATGTTTTAAAGGTGCTGTCCAGCGGGCTATGGCTGAATAGTCAAGCAATGCTGGACCATCAACAAACACCACATGGCACCATCACTTTTTCTCCAGGAAGTAAGGTCCACTTTGACACCCCCCTCTACTAGAAGACAAAGACATCTCAAATGCAAATGAACAACTTTGATGAATGTGAGTAGGCACTTTCTGGCAGAAGCCCCAAAGACCCCACTTAAACCTTTGGTGAATCCTCTACACAGCACAATTAAACCACTCCACATTTTTCCATGGCCACTTTTGCTTGATTGAGATGGAGTCTTTTCTAATTAAGATTTGTAAAGAAGACCTGACTTATCCAACAGCTTCTTTGCCACAGCACATACTGCTGATTGAAGGTGCCTTCTGCCCCTGTGGGCTTCCCACTCTGGCCATCATTGTTGTCAACTCCGAATCTCTTGGGTCAGATGTGTGCAAATCTTAATTTGGCATGGAGACTTGGGTCTTCTGTCAATTTTTGGATCAATAACTATTTTTACCGTGCACCGTTTCAGCCAATGTCAGTTTAATTTTGTGTTGGTTATTTCTACCAATGATATTCATGATGGATTGGATTGGAGACAAATGGTCTGGGTTTCTCAGGAAATCCATGAGAAATTGAAATGTTTGTGAATTAGGAAAAGAAGAGGTGACTGAAGACCAGAGAGAGAGATCCAGAGACAGACAGATGATCACAGGCAGAGGCTAACAGGGAGAGCCAGAAAGACAGAGACAAAGGCAGAGAGACACAGGAGGAAGGGAGACCTGTGAAGTAACAGTTCAGCTCTTGTCAGCTCAGCAGATAAATGGCAGTTTCTAGGCTAGTGGGCCACATTGCCCTGCGTCCTCCCCAGTACAGTCTGGACCTTCTCAGCTCCAGGCCATTGCCCTGCCTAGAAGGCCCTTCTCTTCTTGACACCCAGCTCCAGGGTTGCTCATTTCACTACTCAGGACTCGGACTGTATCCCTGCAGACAGGACCCCTGAGTGGACACTGGCCAGCTGACAACACCCCAGGCCTGAGTAAAACCCTTCTCCCAGCACAGTGGCTGATGGCTACTTCACTTTATATCGGGGGAGGGCTGCTGACTCCACCATGGAACTTTCTGCTGGGTGCAGGCACTGCCCTCCCCCAGGCTGGGGATCCTGTAGGGAGGCCTGTGTCCCTGGGGACCCTGTGGGGCAGGGGCTGGGTCTGACCACCTCTGTGCCCCAGCACCCAGAGTAGATACTGAGCCTAAACTGCGACCCAGGCATATGCCCTGGCCGGGACTCCAACTGGCAATCTTTTGGTTTGCATGGCAATGCCCAACCAACTGGGCCACACTGGCTAGGGCCAGTCTTCTTGGTTGGTATCTCACTGTTATTTTAATTTCCGTATCCCTTTGTGAGATGCTGTTGAACACCTTTCCATATGTTTACTGGCCATTTGGATCTCTTTTGTGAAGTGCCTGCTCAAGCCTCTTGTCCAGTTTTCTATTGGGTTGTTTTTCCTGTTGATTCATAAGAGCTCTTTATATATTCTGGATGAGACCTTCATTTGTTGACTATATATGTTAAACACAGCTGCAAGGTAGGCACAGAGTGAAACTGTAAGCCACTCGCAGGACTTACACTGATTGGGGATGGGTCTAAAAGAAGACTCTGGACAAATCACAAAGCCTTTCTAGCTTGGCTGGGTTAGGAATCTCTGACCCTCACACCTTGATTACATAAAAGACTCAAGCACAGGCCAGGAAGAACAAGAAAACAGCCAGGCAAGGCAAAAGAGGAAGGAGAGAGCCATCAAGTATTTGCCTTGCACCAAGAACTGTGTCACCTGCTTTATCTCACTGTGCTCCTGCAGCCCTGGCCTTTCCCAAGTAGGTCAGACCTTTGTGCACCTCAGGGCCATTGCATTTGCTGTTCCCCAAGCCTGTGCAGGTCTTTGCAGAGCTGATTCCTTCTCATCATTCAAGTACATGCTCAATCATCACCTCCTCAGAGATGATGAGTACTGCAGCTGAGAAGGACTCTCCACCCTCTCTTTGCCCTGACTCTGCTTCATTCATTTTCATTTCAAGACCTGTCATTAGGATGCACATCTATTCGTTGTCTCGTGTTACACACTCAAATGTAAGACCCATTAGGACAAGGTCCTAGTCTGCCTTCGTCACACTGCACCCCCAGGGCCCAAGGCAGGGCTGCTCAGGAAACATAGTAGCTGCTCAGTAAACATTTGTTAAGCAAGTAAATGAACCAGTTTCACAGCCTTGTTAGGAAATACCAACACTGTGCTGACGTCCCAGATGAAGTCACTGAGGCTCAGAGAAGTTGGGTAACTTGTTCAACGTCTGAGAGGAAGTAGCAGAGCGAATGGAATCCAGTGCTTCTGACTGCACAGGCTGCCTCTGCGCCTTTGTCCCACTCTAGGCTTCTTGCCGCTCTGAAGGCAGCAGCTCCATGAATTGTTACCTGGCCTTATGTCTGGCTTTCCTGGCTCCGAGAGGAGCAGGAAAAACACTGCAGTGGCGATTGCATGGAGGCTGGGAACCCTGCCAGGAGGCCAGTGCACAAACTTGAAATGGGTCAAGCATGAAAAAATTAGGCCCACCACAGTGGTCAAGCCATCTCAGGAGATGACCTGAGAGCACCCTAGTCCAAACCCCAGCCAGGACAGGACCCGCTGTGGCAGCAGTCTTGGTGGGAGGGAGCTCACCGGCTCCCAGGGCAGTCCATTCCCATCATGCCCAGCTCCGAGCAGAGCAAAAGGTGCCGGGGCCTTTCTCTACGTGAGCTTGGCTGGGAGGAGAACTGGGAATTCTGCACGCTGCTGGATCTGTGGCAAGAAATTAGGTTAAGGCGGGAATGATCAGCTCATTAACCCCTTGCCAGACTCCACACGCACACAAAGTCTGCTTCTGAGCTAGGCTGCCGACTGTCGCTGCCTGCTTGCATCCAGTGGCTGTGGTATAAGTGAGATATTTTATTTATGTGTTGTGCATATTTATTAGGGAGAGGTAAATAAATTAGCTGCCTGCCATCTGCAACCACCAGCCTTTGACAAGTTCCCTCCCTCCTCCCCTGCCTCCAGCAGGGCCACACCAGCAAACCCTAAATCCTGTAAAAGAAGGGGCTCCTTTTCTAGGAAGATCTTCTCCAGGATTTGAGAGGTGCTAGAAATACAGTTTTTCAAAGGGAAACTAGATGTCAGGTGCTATTCTAGGTCATTTGCCAAGAGCTGCTCCTCCTAGTGAGCGTATTGTCATCCGCATTTTATAAATGCAAACATGGAGGCTCAGAGAGGTCAGGTCACTTGACCAGGGTCAAACAGCAAGTGGGAAAGCTAAATTCAAGCAAGGGGAGGTCCAAAGACTTGGTGATGTGCTGGGGAGAAAGGCTGGACCAGGAAGTGACTAGGTTCCTGGCTTTGGCACTAGTTGCTGTGGGGTTCAGCCTGGTCCCCTTAACTCCTTTGACTCTTCCCTGTTGAATGTGAAAATAAAACATGGCAGGATAGAATCCACATGGGGCTAAGTGAAGAATCAAATCACCACCCATCTGAATCCTGCGTATCCTTCAAGGCTACCATGTAGGCTCCTAAACCCACCCACTCCACCCTCCTTGAATGGACCAGACAGCTCCCTACTCCTGTTCCAGGCTTGCTGTGTGACTCTGAGCATATCAATGAGCTCTTGGAACCTCAGTTTTCTCTCCTGTAAAATGGAAAAACAACTAGGGAGGGTGCAGGCTGGGAGGAAGAAGATTGATCTTTTAGGTATGAAAAGATTTGTAACACAGGCCTGGTGGAAGGCAGGGGGCAAGCTGGGGCCAAGGGCCAAGAGGAGGAGAACCCAGAATGCCTGATGGTGCTACACAGTCCAGAGAGGAGCTGTGACTTGTCCAGAGTCACACAGCAATCACAGCCATCAGGAGCCTTAGACCATCTGCCTCCTGGGCCGTGGAGACAAACCCCAAGGCACCGAGCTCAGCCCAGATCTGAATCTTTTATAAAGTGTTGTAAATCTACCCTGAATCACTTTCGCCCACAGCCTACAAGCCCTGCCTCACTGCCTCGCCTCCCTGCAGGGCCTTTACATTAAATTAAGTGAGGAATCCAATGTAATTGCTTTTGATTTTCCCTGAGGGCCACCTGCCACTCCCTCCAGAGTGCCTGGCAGGTCAGGGCTGCTGCCCAGCACTCACACACCCCCTCAAACAACCATTATAGAGACTTCTAGATAAAATTTTTTTTTTAATGTTTGATTTAGTATTTTTCTAGCTGATGTTTGTGAGCCCCCACTAGGTACCAGCACAGCCTCCCAAGAGCCCCAGGAGGCAGACTCGGCCCATTTGACACAGAAGGACAGCTCAGAGCAAACACAGGCCCTGCGCCCCCAATTCTGGGGCTAAGGGAGTTGGGGAGAACTGCTGATATGCAGATCCAGCTTGTCCTAGGGCAACTGTCGGAAGGAACAGGGGTGAGCTGCGGCAAGGAGGCAGGTCAGTCCCAGTGTGCTCTGTGCAGCAGGAAAAACTCAATCTTGACTTTCATCACAAGGAGGGAACAACAGCAGCAGCAGCTAGCTGGATCAACAGGGCACCTACTGTGCACCTGGCACTGCGAAGGTTTTCCAAGCCTCTCAGAAGATTCCCAAACTCCTTCCCTTGGCCTGCAGTGGCCCTGCTGGCTTCACACCATTCCATTCTCCCGCTCCCTTCCAGCACTGCAGCCACGCTGGCCTCAGTTCCTCCAACATACCAGACCCACTCTTGCCCCAGACCTTTGCCCCAGCTTTCCCCTCCATCTGGAATGTTCCTTTGCTAAGTCTTCCCTTGGCTGGTCCCAGAACAAGTGCCACCTCCTTCAGAAGGCCCTCCCTGACTACCCCAGCACTCTCTTTTATGTCATCCTGTTTCCTTGACTTCTAGCAACACTTTCCCTCTGTGAAATCTTATTTATTTTTCTACCTGTTTACGTCCAATCTTCCTTTATGCATAAGGACAAAGATGCTGTCTAGTTTGCTATTCTATCTCAGCACTTAGAACAGTGGCTGCCATATGGTAGACTGTAGTTAGAAAATTGGAAAAGGAATCAAAGGAGGAAGAAAAGAACCAGTCCACACAGGGTCTGAGTGCCCAGGCCAGAACACAGGCTGGAGGGAGGCTGCACAAGCCTGGGGTTTGGGCAAGAGGATGACAACCCTTTCTTCTCCCCTGGAGACTGGTTCCCTAAAGCCAGTGTTCTGGGGCACGCGTGGCTTTCCAGAGGGAGTGGGGAGGCCTCATGGGATCTGAAGGGGACAAATAGCCTAGAACATGAGGAATAGCAACTCTCTAGGAGATTATGAGGCCATTAAAATGACAAGTGTAAGAAATAACACTGTGGGGGAAAAGCCTACGTAGAATTGCATCATAGGCCAACAATGACCAAAAGAAAGCTGAGTCCTACTGTGGCCTTGGTTATAATAGCTAAATGCTGGAAAAGGCCTTGCTATTCAACCTGGGGGGAGCAGGGAAATCAACTGTGCCAGGTACAGCCACTGCATGAAACGGTTGGCAGCTAGAATAAGCCACAGAAATGCTGACCCCATAAATCTATGTGAAGAAAAAGCAACACATAAATCAGCATATGTAGTATGATTTCAACAAAAATAGACAGTAGGAAAAAGATGGGAAGGAAATGCACCAGAATATTGGGTTGATGGAAGATAACTTTAATTTTCTTCTTGGTCTTTATCTTTCTTTCCAAATGGCTCTATGTTTAACAATAATTACATGCTTAATCAAAAAGAAAGTAATTAAAGGGGATATATATATTTTAATAACAGCAACAGTCCAGGGAAATGTGTACATATTAGTGCTGAATGGAGAAAGGAGGATATTACAATGTCCTCTTTTTTCAAACTGATATTGCTGTGTTTAATTACTTAAAATAGTTTAAAGCCCACCAAACATTTCATAAGGTTTTCAAAACGGGGAACAAAGAAAAAAGAAGATGATGAAACTGGTCAACAAAAGGCTGAGAAACCAGTCCCAGCTTGAGCACGAAGTGAGCCAAATCCCTTCTCTTTGGGTCTCAGTTTCCTGTTAGGTAACCATCCTTGCCTCCCATTGTTTCTTTTTCTTTTTCTTTTTTCAAGAGTATTTATTTATTTATTTTTAGAGAGAGGGGAAGAGGGAGAGAAACATCAATGTGTGGTTGCCTCTTGCCCGCCCCCACTGGGGACCTGGCCTGCAACCCAGGCAAGTGCCCTGATTGGGTATCAAACCAGCGACCCTTTGGTTCACAGGCCGGAGCTCAATCCACTGAGCCACACCAGCCAGGGTCTTGCCTCCCATTCTTGTTGTAGGATCTAGGCCTCTATTGAAAGGGATGTTCAGTAGATGTTCAGTAAATGCTGGTGCCCTCTGCCCTCCAAGCAAGGAAGAGCCCAGCCAGAATCATTCCAACTACTACATTCCCAACAAACAGGTGGGCCATTCCCACACATTGGAAGGTGGCAGCCTCTGCTGAAAGGCTGGGAAGCCAAGGTGACTAACATCCTCCTGGGACCCAGCCTCACTTAAATACAGTTGCCCCCACCCTGTCTGCCCTCCAGGACCCCTAGAAGCCAGGCCACAGCCAGCTGCCCATAACCCTCCAGACATAAATCTTGGGGCCCAATTCCATCAGCAAGGAAGGCAAACCGTAAATCCAAGGCTCCAGGGACTCTGGCAAAGGAGTTTCCTGGGAGAACTCGTTTTTCACCCTAGGATATATTATCCCTACTGGACAGGAGAAGGGGAAGCATTGCTCATTGGGTTGCAAAATGCATGTTTGAAGGGCACTCCCCCTGAAGGTTCCCCAACTGGGCTGCCAGCCCCAGCTCACACCTGGCTTCCACAGCTACCCATCCAGGGGCCCTTGGGCAGGCCCTTCACACTCAGCCCCTTCACATCTGCTCCTGCATATTCCCCAGCTCAGTGAAAGGGACCTGCATAACATAACCCTCCGGCCAGAAAACCCTGAGTGTCACCTGGCCCTCCAAAGCTGTCCGCTGCCACGTCTCAAGGCATGCACCCTGAGAAGCCATTCAAAGCTGAGGACTACAGAGGAATGAGTCCCTGATGGGTAAACTGATGCAGACCAGCCGTCAAGAAGAGGAGAAGGGAGATCCAAGCTTCTGCTGTGTGGGAGGCAAAGTAAGAGGCAGCAGCCCACAGGGCCTCAGCTCCATGTCCGTGTGCTCTGGGGGTTCGGGGAGCTGCTGGTCTTCCTCACCACTGTGTCCCCACGTCTGGCATCTAGTAGGTATTCAAAAAGTGCCCGCTGACTGAATCTATAATTTCAATAATATGAATGAGAATGTTTTGTCATGTAGAGACTGCCATGCAAATGCACTCAGCAGCTCCCCATGGAGCAGGGTCCCTGCCCCTCCACGCTGAGGACAGTCCTGGCCTGCTTCCAGACTGGGGCCTGCAGCTCAGCTGAGTTGGGATGGGGAAACTTCCAGAGAAATGGGGACAGTCAGGGCCAATGCAAACAAAGGTCTCCAAGGCTCCAGTGGCACCAGGGGGAGGCTCTGTTGAAGTCTAGAGTCCTGAGGCCAAGTCTCTTGCCAGCAAACCTGCCTGGACAGACTTCCTCTCAGCAGTGAAAGAAGAGGAAGGAGAGGGCAGGAGGCCACCAGAGCCCTGGCAAGCCCCCTGCAAACACAGTCTGCCTCCCTCAGTTGAAGAATCTGGGCTCAGAGAAGAGAGAAGAGAAGGTCAGCCCACCAGGATGTGCACCCAAGCTTAGTGGCTGTCAGGGACTGGGATCTTTCCATTAAATTAACCAGCTTGCTGGATAGCAGATGCCCTAGTGCCCACAACTGGTGGAGCTGTTGAATATCAGACTTGAAGCCCTGGCCTTCCATGCTTTCCCCAGCTCTCAGTGGTGGTCAAAGGATGGGGCTGCTGCCTCTGTTTTCCCCGTCTGCAGCCTACTTTCCTGCTTGACTTTCTCCTTTGAGACTCTGGTCCCAGGCCCCTGTGGTACTTACTGGCTCCTGGCAGAGATCCTCCTTCCAGACGGAAGACATGGAGCCACAATGCTACCATCATCCGACTTCACTATCACCTGCTCCATTGTTCACACCCATGCCTGAGTGTCCCCATAGAGCAGGACCCAGTCTAATGTCACCACACACACTGCTTGTAACCATGTCATCCCCAACCCATCACAGCCTGGGCTTGATTTCCTCTCTTCCTTCCCCTAGTCACCAGCATCTGAACCCAGAACAGCTCAGAAGCCTGGTTTCTGACACCCCTGTCTACCCCCAGTCCAGCTCTCATAGAGTAGAATACTCATCTGCACTTTTGACTTATTTTTTGGGAGAGCTGCGAATTGCATCACACAGAAACAACATTCCTGGAGAAACACTGGGTGGATCCAAAGCTGTTCTGATGCTGCTTCTGACTTGATGTCTTGTCTGGTTTCTCAGACAGAGACTAGGAGACTCCCCACTGGGCTCTGTGGCCACTGACACCAGGGATCCCCACTACTCCAGCCTCCGGCAACTCCAGAACTCCCATCCGGACAACTAAGCCCACTTGCCATAAGCATCGATTGAGCCTGTGTGATTTTGATCAGTAGACATGATCCAGGCACAGAACAATTGTACAAAATGCAATGTGGGTCCAGCCTTCCTATGATTCTTCCAAGACAACCCAGAACATTGGTTTAGAGACAGACCAGTGGTAATGCCACCCACCATTCACACGGTCACAGGCCAGCCTCCCTTCCTAGCTTCAGAGTGAGCTGCAGGTGGCAACAGTTTCTCTCCCTAACACTCTGGAGACCAACATCATCTAAGGTTTCTCAGTAAGGATGCTGGGGGCATTTGGGGTGGAGAGTTCTTTGGGCAGGACTGTCCTAGATATGCCAGAGACGCATCTGTGACCCCTTCCCTCTAGATGCCAGCCGACTAGAGTCTGACTGTTGGAACATAACCCCAATGAAAGCTCCTCTGGGCTGTCCCATGACCCTAAAGACAGGGTGCTTATCCGCTGTCAGACAGCCCAGCCCATGCTTATCCAGCTGTGACCAGGAGAAGGCCCTTTCCTACCAGCTGTTCCGACCATCCTTGTCCTCCCATGAGGCCTGGCTCTACCCTAGTTCTACCTGTTCTCTCTGCCCAGGATGGGTCTGCTCTGTATCCCCACAGGAGGGCCTCTCTGCTCCTTCCCCATCCCCTTTCACCTGTCCTTGCTCTTCCCTTGGGGTAGCAGGCACAGAATAGGAATTATGCCTTTCACCATCTTGTTAAATATTGACCCAGTCTGTGCTGGGAGCTGAGGGGCTTCGGTCCTTCTTCAGCCCTGCCCTGGACTCTGGGGACATGAGGCAGACACTCAGTGGGGAAGGGGGGTGGGGGACACTCAGGGCAGATCTACAGGGAGACCTGTGACCTAGTCACACCCAGAGCAGAGGGTGGAAGCAGACATGCTACCCAGTAAGACCTTCTTTTCCTAGGGACACAAGTGCTTCCTCCCTTCTTTGTCTGAGCCAGTTTGAAATATCCAGATAGAAGTGGAGAACCAGTTCCCCAGAATTAATACTCTACGTTCGTGGGAATCCTGGGAAGGGAGTTGAGTTCAGCGTGGGGTCAGGGAAAGGCACTCTAGGGCCGAGACAAGCATCTCTAAAAGGAGCCACATGGCAGCCCAAGCCCCCATCAGCTTCACAGGTTGCAAGCCAGGTACCCAGGTACCCAGGTTGCCAGCCAGGCCTCCAGCCAGGTCTGCAACTGGAGGCAGTTGAAAGGCAACCATCCACTGATATTTCTCTCCCTTTCTTCCTCCCTCCCTTCCCTCCTCTCTAAAAATAATGAATAAAATCTTTAAAAATAAATAAGTAAATAAAATATCTTCTGCAGCAAGACTACCTATCTAGGTTCACATCCCAGCCCTGCTTCTTACCTGCTGCGTGCCTTTGGACAAGTCACTTAACTTTTCTGCCTTAGTTTCCTCATCTGAAAACTGGGATTAATAGCATTAACTACCTCATAGGGCTGTTATGAAAATTAAATGATTACTATATAAAGCACTTCAGACCCTTAACAACTGTTTGCTGCTATCATCATTAACCTCACACACTCTCATCCTTGTTGCAATGTCTCTTTAGCACCACCCCCTCCCCATTCCTTCAGGGGCTTCCACTTCCACAGATACAAAGCACTGCCCATTTCTAGCCACTTTCTCTTCCATTTTATTTCTTTGCTTCCATGCAGCATCCCTTTGGAGCAGGACTATTTTCTGATTTCCCTGAGGAGGAAACTAAGGCTTCGATGGGTCAAGGAAGTCACCTGAGAATCACTCACAGAATCAAGAAAGATCCCAGATTTCCACCTCCAGCCCAGAGCATTCTCTGCAACACCCATTTGGCCACCAGCATTCATGTTTGGTGGCTCCTCTGTGTGGCCCTGAGGGTGTTGCACCCACAGAGTAAGTTGAACACACAGGGTGAGGCATGGTTCTGTCACTGAGTAACTGGACGCTGTCCTCACTGCCTGTCAGCGCCCCATGAGTGCACCCCACCTGGAAAAGCCCCCTCCCACCTGTTACCTCTAAATCCTCATAACTCTGCTGGGGTTGGACATGCTCCCATTTTACAGAGAAGAAAAGTGAGGCCCAGAAAAGCAAGGTTGTTCACACATGGTCATACAGTTTGGGAGCAGCTGTGCTGGGCCAGAAGCCAGCCCTGTGGCCTGAGATGGAGGTTTATTTGGGGAGTGGAATGGACAACAACTGCACACCAGCCAGGGAGAGACTTTTAAGCCCAATGGGGAGCCCCTTGCACACCAGCAGCCCAACCAAATCAGGTCTCCTCTGATCTTCAACATCCTGGTCACCAGGCCTTTAAGAGAAGGATGTAAGTGTAGTCGGCCCAGGGCCTGGGTTATGTTAGCTGCTCAGCAAAGACGGGTTGCTCTCCCTTCCTTCCTCAATTCATTCACTGCACAGTGAGTACCTGCTGGCTGTCAGTCTCTGTGCTGGGCACTGCAAACCCAGAGATTGGGTGGTATTCCTGCCCCAGGGCACTTTGCCTCTAGTGGATGAGATAGATGAAATACACAGTTCCAAAAGAGGAGGAGCTAGGACAGAAATGTGGTGGGGGAGATAAATTCT
Source organism: Noctilio leporinus (assembly GCA_004026585.1). Taxonomy (NCBI): domain Eukaryota; kingdom Metazoa; phylum Chordata; class Mammalia; order Chiroptera; family Noctilionidae; genus Noctilio; species Noctilio leporinus. The sequence goes on from PVIW01000854.1 coordinate 12,233, forward strand.
GCTGTGTTGAGGCAGGAGATAACAGAAAGATGCACCTTAGGCCTGGCCTGAGGGTGGGGACTAGGAAACAAGAATTTGCTGGGTGGCGAAGAGGTTGGGGGAGAGGCACTCCAGGAAGAGGTCAGAGGTAGCACAGAGAACAATCCATGCATGCTTAAGAGGAGAGGAAAGGTTGCTGCAGCCAGATTGCGACAGACCTGGGACACCAACGGCCTCCAGCTCCAAAGGCAGTGTGGCCAGGCCCTCAGAGTCTTTGAGCTGATGCCTAACATGTAAAGTTAGGAGATAGTCTGAACAATCTGGATTTTTAACTTTTCTAGAAAAAGCAGATCCGGCAGGCTGAACCAGGGCTCCTACAAAGCCTACTTCCCCAGGTGCATTTTACTCCCTTAGTTCACAAATATTTATTGAGCAACTGCTACCTGTCAGGCAACGTGCTAGTTACAGGAAATGCAGTGGAGAATAAAACAGACACAGTCATGGCTCTCATGGCATTTACATACTAGTGGGGGAGAAAGACAATAAATAGGACATGAGGTGCATAACAAAGTCAGGCAGTGCAAAGTGCTAGGAAGAAAAAGAAAGTTATGGGCTAAAGGGCTGCTATCTTAGATAGGATGGTCTGGGAAGGCCTCTGCTAGGAGGGGACAGTTGCAGAAATCTAAATGAAGAAAGTGATCCAAGGCCCTGGCTGGTGGCACAGTGAATAAGGTGCTGGCCTATGAACCCAAAGGTCGCTGGTTCAATTCCCAGCTAGGGCACATAACCATGTTGCAAGCCAGGTCTCCAGCCAGGTCTGTAGCTGGAGGCAGGTGAAAAACCACCACACATTGATGTCTTACTCCCTCTCTGCCTCTCTCCCTTCCCCTCTCTCAGAAAATAATAAATAAAATCTTAAAAAAAAAAAGTGAACCAAATACATATAGGGTGGGGCAAAAGTAGGTTTACAGTTATTTGTATGGAAAGTAATACAATAACTGATAAATAATAACCCAAGAATAAACTATGTATTTTGTGTACTCATAACTGTAACCCTCATCCTGTAAAGGTGGACAATCAATACAGCAGAGGGAAGAGCTAGTGCAAAGACCTTTGTCCCTTCATTCATCTTTTGGGTCACTTGGGTTGCCCTATGAGGCATTTAGTGCGAGACACCATACACACCACCACCACTATAAATAATGAAACACAATGGGTCATGTTTACACAGGTAAAAACCACACCAAATGTGTGTTTTAGGTAATGTATCTGACCAGTGATGAGGGAGACATGGGAAATAGGAAGATGGTAAAAGTTCTCAGTATTTTTTCCAATAGGGACAAATCTGTTATTAGGATGATAGGAAGAGGTGTAGAAACATGACACGTTAAAACTTAAGCCCAGAAAAAGAGAAGCCAAGAGTGAGAGCAGGGAAATCCTCATTTTATTTCTTGCCAGCTGTGTCATCTGCCAAGTCTGCAAAGCCAGGGGTCAGGAAGGGAGGGAAGACAGTGTGAGAATGCTAAATCTTCTGCAGCCCTGAAGGTCTTTGGTGGCTGTCATTGCATTTTTGTTGCTTTCCAAACCACTAAGCTGCTGATTTAGAAAGTCAGCTACAAAGGAAACACTTGGATGGGTTTTGTTCATGTGTTTCCCCATCTCTTTCTAAGTGGAATTAAAGTGCGGGTTCCTTGTCCTTTTACCCACAAAGTAAAAGGAAAAGAGATACTACTGTTTTTAAAGAGGGAGAGGAGAGGAAAAAGCAGATCTATAGTTTTTTGTCATCCTTCTCGGCTGGGATTGAGGAAGAGGTGATTCTGCACACTAACATCACAGTCCCCATCAAGGGACACAACTTCCGCCACTCAAAGGGTTATTTGCATTTTTGGAGGTATAGGGAGATGTTTGAAATCAGCTCTAGTGTTGACACTACACTGATTAAAACACAAGATCCTTTCCCAAGTCTGGCTGGTTCTTCTTTAATTTATCTGGGCTTCACTACCTGATTTAAGGCAACGAGCAGATGTTTCACAGCAGGAAGAGCATTAGCTCCAGATGTTGCCGCTTTGTTCAAGACATGCACATGCATGCATTGGCAACCATACATACATATACACAAGGCCTGGGGCAGCAAACATTCACAGCTCCCTTCCGGCACTTGGCATGCTTGCATGGACCATTTGTAACCTCTGCCTGCAGTTCTGACAGAGAGATGAGCAGCGGGAGTGAGTAGCCAATCAGATTCTGCCCCATCGTCTTCCCATTGTCTCCTAGGTAACCAGCATAGGGACACATCAGCTAGATGGGTATCACAACACACACACACACACACTCCCCAACAGTCCATAACTGCACACACTGGCTGTCAGGACCCTGGACAGCTCCCTAGGGCAGCATTCAGTGCCTTGGTTCCTGCCTGTCTGGCAGCCTCAACTATAGCTTTCCCACCTCCACTCCTTTACTTATGCCATTCCTCTGCCTGGTATGCCTTTCCCCACTACCATCTCCATTGATCAAAACCTTGTTCATCTTCGGAGGCAGCCCAAGTCCTTGAGCAAGACTTCCAAAGGCTCCTATAAGAATAAAATAAATAATAATAAAATCCATACTTCTCCCCATCTGTTGATCTAGCTCCTCCATGTTCATTGCTCATCACTCCCCACTCCCTCAATCCTTCTTTCTCTTCCCTTCAACAAGTAAAACTGGTCTTCCCCAAACTACCCACTACAGACCAAGGGTTTTGTTGGTATTTGCTGTTCACTCAGCCTCCATGGCTCTTCCTTCTGCTCTTGGAATTGCTGCTGTCCCTTCTTGTTCTTTCATGTTGGCTCAAAAGTCACCTTTTCAGAGGGGCCTCCCCTGACCACCCTAGAGCACCCAGCTAAAGAAGTTGCCTTCCCCAGAACTCTCTGCTACATTGCCTTATGTTCCCATGTTGTCTTGTCTGTCTCACTGACAACTCTGAAACTATCCCATTCTTATATATTTGTCTCTGTCCCCCTTCTCCCAGAATGTAAATTCTGTTCCAGCAGTCTTTGCCTCATCCATGGCCATATCCCCAGCCCCCAGAACAGGGTCTAATAAATATCTGTTGAATGACTAAAAAGTCATTTCCTCCTCACTGGTTCTGTATTTTCCCATCTCTCTAGTAAGAGGGCTGGACTTGATGACTTCTATTAACTGTCCTGGCTAACATTTCAAGAGTCCATTAGAGAACAGAAAAGACTGGCATAAGGAGGAAAATTAATCAGGCTACACCACGGGAAGACTCTGTTGGTAGAAATCTGACCTCAAATGGGTCACAGTGTCCTCCTCCTCTGAGCAGTCTCCCTGATAGGAATTTGCTGCTGCTTCCAACTTTACATTCCCCAAGCACTAGACACTGTGAACATCTGTTATCTGAGGGGCTGGGGGCAGCTCTAAACTGAGAACTGGTTTCCTGCACAGAGATCAGCAAGTGCCTGGGGGCAGGGGGAGGGGGTCCTCCTGAAGCATATACTGTGATGAATAGGAGAAAATGTGTTGCTCTCTACAGGAATAGATGTCAAGGTGGAGGTTCATTAGAACACAAGTCACACACATACATCTCAAAAGCATCATGAAACTGGAATCACAATTCCTCAGGTCCAGTGGCTGGCTGCATGCGTCTCTAAGGGACACAACTATAACTTAGGTTCTAAAAATGGTGCAGTGATCCCAACACGTGTGCTGTATAAGTATGTGTTGAATATAACCATTAATTGGGTAAGGCCATGTGGTGGATTCAAATAGTCACATGGTAGACACAACTGTGGATCCCCCAAACCCTAAGAGTGGAGGGCCTCATGCTGGCCACTCATAATCCACCATCAGCCCTGACTAATGCACCAGATGATTTCCCCAAATCTGAACTTACAGTGGGCGTAAAGATCAGGAAAGCGAGAGCAGGGTTAGTGTTTCTTTAGCATCTATTATGTGTCAGGCCTTGTGAGAGGATATGTAAACACTGACTCTTCAAGACCACCCTGCAAGGTTACCCTTCCTGCCTTATGGGTGGAAAAAAAACCAAAACCAAAAAACAAACCTGAAGCTCAGAAGAATTAATTAGTGTGCCCAAGGTCATGTAGTTGGCAAGAAGATGGGCCTAAGTCTGGGGACATGAGCCTGGTCTCCACGCTTACTCTTCTTTCCCCAGAACCTTAAATTACACCACAGAATTAGAAGATAAGCTGGTCTTGTTCAAAACATCTTTTCTGCTGGCTGGAGCTCTTCTCCGAGGATGCCAGATTTACGGCCCTGTTTCTTCATCTTTGACACTCTTGGACTTGGCTGACTTCCCACCATGAGCCTCTTGTCAAGCTGGACCCACATTCCAGAACCTTTCATTTGAGACCCAGCCCACAGGAACCAATTTTCCTGTGGCCTGGAGAAAGTGAGGGATTTATCTTTTTAACAGTAATTTCCTGCTGGCATGGGTAGATGCACCAGCCAACCTCTGATTTAGTGCTGAGCTCAAGGATCAATCTCAAGTAAGATTTTCCAAGGAAGACTCAAATGCTGGGTAACCTCCTGGCCTTGAGCGAGGGAGAAGTGGTCTCCTCTCAAGAGATGTGGCCAGAAGCAGGCAAAAGAACTTTCAGTATCACAAGACTGGCATGCCCTGTACATGTCACACCAGAGCCTCATGCACACCCACAGGCATCTCAAATGCATCATCCACGTGCCTCCATGCAGACCTCACACGTGCACCTCACAGGCACACCATCCATATACCTTGCATCACGGATGCACACATACCACCACCACCACCACCACCACACATAACTAGTGCTCAGGATGGCAGGGAGGATTGTGAGGAAGAGAACAACTCCCTAGAGACCCTGCAGGACAGGTGTTAGGCCCTCCCCTTAAAGATACAGAATGTGAGCCTAGGAGAGAGGAATGGCTTGTCTAAGATCATAGAACATTGTGGCTGAACTGTCCTGATTTCTGAAAAACCAAGCTCAGACTGAAGGTAGGTGGTGGGCACAAGGCTCTGCAAGGTTTCCTTCTTAATTTCCTCCACTCTTTGGGGGCAGTTCCATTGAGTAGGGGCACTCCTCCATGATCCCCTCCTTGTGAGCAGCCCTAGGCATCTGCCTCCTTCTTTCACCCCAGGGAAGGAAACCTGGGAGCCCTCTGCGCCATAAAGCTGTGCCATCAGCACAACTCAGGGCGGAGGAGTAGAGAGTCTGCCCCTGGGACTAGGCAGAGCTGGAGGCCTGAGGGGGGCCAAGCAAGAACCTCCACAAGCTCTGCTTCCTGGCCCGCAGAACCTAGGGCCAGAGTGGGAGCAGAGGTTACACGCCCGACTTAGCTCTGGGGCAGGACAGGATAGGAGGGAGGGACAGGGACCAGATCTCAATGACCCCCGCCCCCCCAAGCCTCCCACAGGAGCTTCCGGTCCGGGTTGGAAATGGACCTTTTCTCAAGAACTGCGCCAAACTCAACTTGGGGGGCGGATAGGAAGGAGGTGGAGGCAGGGGACTGGACACCACCAAAATCTTGCCGGTCACATCGCAGCTTTAACGCCCACTGGCTGTGTGACCTTGGGCAAAAGGCTTCCTCTCTCTGAGGCTCAGTAGCCTCACCTGTAAAGTGGAAAGAATAACAGCGCCCTCCCGAGTGAGCGGCTGTGAAGGTTAAGGACAGAGGCAGATGTGAGGCGCCAGAGCACACAGTATGCGGGGCCTGTAAAGTCCGCCATTATGCCCCCCTAACTGAGCAGAGGGTGGACTGTCATCCCCACCGCACTCTAGCCCCGACTCATAGTTCAGGCAGTTCTCAATTAACATGGAAGCCGAACTTTCCTTGGCTGTGTGAGACCCTCGCGCCGGTCCTTCCTCCTCCCTCCGCCACATCCAGTCTGACAACAGGTACAGGGAGGGAGCAGCCCCGGAGGTGCCCCACGGAGGGGGCTGCGCCGCAGCGCTGCGGCAGCGCCAGGCTCCGTCAGGGGGCTGTGTGGCCGTCTTTACCCCCCACCCCCCACCCTCCCACATCCAGACTCTTCGCAACTTTGAGAAACTGCGGAGTCTGGGGTCGGCGCAAGCAGGGTGCTCTGGCGCGTGCGAAGGAAAGTTAGGTCCCAGCGACTGCAGCACCAGCTCCAAGGCCCCCCGCCGTGAGCGCCGCACACTCAGACCCCTGGCGAACTCCAGGTGAGCCTGGCGGCACGTGGTCACCGCGCCGGCCGGGGGGCCGGCTCCAGCAACCCGACTCGCGGGGCGCTCGGGGGATGCGCCCTCGAGGGTTCAGAGCCTGGGCTCCAGCCCCAGCAGGTCTCCTTGTCCCGGGGCCCATCACCGAGTGCCCTGTGGAGCCCCCCGCAGGCTTCCCGCGGGCTAGGCTGCCCCCCGCACCATGTGGCCTGCGGTGACCCCTTCAGGCTCCCGGCTTCATGGGCTCACCCCTTCCGCTCCTCTGATGGAGCCGTCTGCCCTTCGCCACACGCGCGGACCCTCACCGGGCTCCCCTGGCGGATGCGCTCCTGGCTAGCTCGGCGCTGGGTCCGCCCTCCCTGCCCCACGCTGTGCGGGTGCTCGCCGGCCTGGGCAGCCGCGGCGACCTACCTTCGTCCGGCAGCCGCTGCAGGCAGAGCGCGAGGTTCCTCCTCCAGCCCCGCATCCCGGCGGCCGCCCTGCGGCCCGGCAGGGTCTCGCCAGCCCGGCAGTGGCCCCGGCCCCAGCCCCGGCCCCGCCCCCGCCGGGCCGGGAGGCGCAGCGCAGCGCTGGGGAGGGCCGCGGGCCCAGGGCGCAGCGGGCATGGGCTGCCGCGGAGGGTCGGGAGTGTGGGGGCGGCCGCCCGGCGCTCTGCGGGACTCCGGAGCCGGAGGCTGAGCAGCGACGTTCCCCGAGAGCGCGCACTTTCTCGGACGCGGGGGGCGGGGCGGCGGACCCGGGCGGGAGAGGAGAGTGAGGCTGGAGAGGGACCCTGAGGAGCCTGAGCGGTCTGATCCGCCCCCCACAGCCTCCCACAGCCTCCTCGCGTACCCACGCCAATCGCCCCCACCCCAGCTCTCCAATTCTCATCCTAATAACGCTAATCACCACCAATTAGCTAATGAGTGAATGAATGAATCAGTGAATGCGTGAATAGACTGGTGAATAAGTGAGTGAATGAGTGAATAAACAGGTCTAAGGGGGAGATAATGAGCAATCGAATGAATGAATATATTGATGAGTGAGTAAATAAATGGCGAAGGACTTTGTAAATAAGTGACTGAGTAAATGAATGAGGGAATCAATGAATGAGTGAATCAATGAATGTTGGCTTCAGGCCTACAAGAGGCAAAGGACTCCACGGGAGCCCTTGCCCCTGCCCTAGGAAGGAAGCCTTTGGGTTGCATCTTGCAGAGGAGACAAAGGATGCTCAGAAAAGGTGGGGCATGTCCTTGGACACACAGCAAAGGCAAAGGCCAGTGGAAGGAGGCCCTGTGTGCTGCGCCAAATCACAGTCCCCCTTCCTCTGCCTGGCAGCCTTGGAGCTCACTAGATCACAGAAGCTGAGGAAGAATAGCCTCCAAAAAAGTATAGGTGTCCTATCTTCAAAAGTCAGATTTGCTTCTTCGTGGGAATGAGGTGGGAAAAGGGGAAGGTGTAATTCAGACAAAGGAGTACTACATAGCCAGAAAAAGGAGGGGTATTCTTTGGAAGACAGCAAAATAAAGAACAGTGTTTATAATATGTGTAGAAAAAAAGGGGAGGGAAAGATCTATTTCATATTTGCTCAGGTACATGGGAAATTACCTCCAGTGGAAAGACTCATTCCCTCTAGAAGGAAAATTATGCGGCCAGGGGAAGATGGGAAAGAATTGCTTTTCATTGAATCCCCTTTTGTGCCTCATGAAATCTGGGACCCTGGAGATGCATTATGTATCCAAAAAAATAAGTTAAAGTTTTTAACTAAATAAAGATTTACAACAATATTAAAAAGCATTTATACTTCAGTAAAGGCTGTCTCCCCCACCCCCACTAATCAAGTCAGCCTGTTGACCTGGATGGACACCTTCCCTTTGTCTTCCAGCTCAGAGAAGGAGAGGGTTTTGCTAGTCAACAGCAGAGTGAAATATCAATGTGGTGGTCAGCACAGAGCACGTTCTATCTTCGTGAGTGCTGGGAGGAAAGAAAGTGGATTCTGCATGGATCCTGGGGTTGTCAGTTTTTTGTTTTTAAGATTTTATTTACTATTTTTAGAGAGAGTGGGAGGGAAGGGGGCAGAGAGGGAGAGAGACATCAATGTATGGTTGCCTTTCACTTGCCTCCAGCCACAGACCTGGCTGGAGACCTGGCTTGCAACCTGGTCATGTGCCCTGATTGGGAATCTAACAAGCAACCTTTGGGTTTGCAGGCTGGCGCCTATCCACTAAGCCACTACCCAGGGCATGGGGTTGTCAGTTTTAAACAGTGCATCCTTGGGCAAGTCTCTGAGCTTCAGGTTTTCCACATGCAAACTAGGGATCATCATAATGCCCTAAAAGGATCCAGTAAGGGTGGAGTTGGGTGCTTGATTCCAAAAGGGAGTTCAATGATAGAATTGCAGGCACGTTGATCTTATCAATGAAGCCACTTAAACTGACCTTCAGAAGGACCTCTTTTGGAAGGTAAGGGTGGGATTTTTATGTGACCTTAGATCCCTACTACTTTTTCAAGGTTGATATAATTAGCCCATTTTACATATGAGGGCACTGGGACTAAGAGAAGTTAGTGTCTTTTCCAAGGTCACATAGCCAGGAGTTGGCAGAACTGGCATTTGAACCCAGATATGCCCAACTCCAAGTGCCCCCAGACATCACTGCCTGCACAGTCCATCTGATATACTTATCACCTCTACATGCTCCTGAGACCCTCAGGTGGGTCCAATTTAAGCCTCATATCAATCCTGAATTATTAATCACTTCAGTAAGTAGGGCACAGGACCAGGGGGTTGGAGTAAGGGAGGGGCAGGTCAAGACGCAGGCTGGAGTCTGCAGAGTGCTGACTCCAGAACTTGTCTTAATGGCTGTGAGATCCTGACAAGGCAGTGAGTTTCCTCTGGCAGCAGAATTGTGAATTACTCCTGTCTATACCCAGACTGATGGCCTCTATAGCCAGGATGCCCACTGTCATCTCTGATGGGAGAGGCAAAGATACCAGCATCAAGGTCAGGAGGCCCCAGCTGAGGAGGCCACTCAGGAGGGTAGGTTACAGGCCAGTACCTCTTCAGTGGTGGGAGAAGAGAAGTGGTTCAAGGAAGGATGGCCAGTGTACATGAGAGGAGTGTTCCAGTGACCTATTGCTACATAACAGGCCACTCAAAACACAAATGGCATAAAACCACCATTTTACCATGGCTGGGAATTCTATAAGTTAGGAATTCAAGCAGGGTAGAGGGGTGCCTCAGCTCCATGATGTCTGGGCTCCAGCAGGGAGAGTGGCAGACTGGACTCACCTCCAGGTGATTCACTCACTGTTGCCTGGGATGGAATGACTCAAAAACTAGGCTGAGCTGAGACTGTCACCGCAAGCACCTACCAAGGGCCTCTCCATGTGGCCTGGGCATCCTCACAGCATGGCAGCCTGGGGCAACTGACCTGTTTACACGGACCCCAGCAGCATGAGGTGGAAGCTGCACCCCCTTTTGTGACCTAAATTCTAAAATCACAGCGTCACTTCCTGCTATCCTCAGAGCAATCACAAGCCTACCAAATTCCAGAGAGGTGGTCCAGGCTCTGCCTTTTGTGGGAAGAATATCTAAGAATTTGCAAGCATTTTTTAAACTCACAGAAGGGGGAAAAATAAGGAAGGATGAGAGTCATAGCAGAAGTCCTATTAACTGGAGGAGAAATAAAAGAGAAGGTAATAGGAATGAGGAAGTCAGAGGAGAAATAACTTACTAGGAGGAGTGACAGAAGTAGTACTTGGAAGTACTAAAATACAGTAGAATAAAGGAACAATGGACATGGATAACAGGTGGGATTGACTTTGGGGAAAATGGGTGGGTGGGGAGGGGGACAGAGGGGAGCAAAAAGGGGATGGATGTAATACAACAACAATAAAATAAATAAATAAAATACAGTAGAGAGAGTAGAAGGTGCCAACAGAAGAGCAGTATTTGGGGAGTAATATAGAGGAAATAGTAATGAGGATGGCACAGGTGAGTCATCTTGCAATGTAATAGGACAAGGGAAAATGTAGTGACAACGGGAGAAACAATAGGAGGGTGTGATCAGAGGAATAGAAAAAGGAGGAGAAGCAATAATGGGGGAGAAATGGATAAATGAATGGAGAAGGTGACAGTAGGTGAAATGACAGGGTGGTGTAGAACCCAGAAGATTCAGAATGAGGTGACTGGTCTCAAATCCACCTTCAAATTGCATGGCCTCTGTTGAGTTTTCTGAACTATGCTTCAATTTTCTCATCTGTAAAATGGATGTGATGCTCATCACACCTCTCTGCTAAGGTTGTTGTGAGGGTTAATGAGGGTTGTTGTGCCTGACTCACAGTGGGATCTATATAAGTGTTAGCTGTTATTACTAGTTTTATTAACACATTGTTGACTGGCAGTTTTATAGAAAAACTAATTCAAGTGCAAATACAAGTTAACTCATGTAGCAAGCTACATCCATCTGTTAATTAATACCATACAAATGGGAAAGGCACCCTGAGGTAGCTGTGGTGGCCAGGGGAGCTGTCAGGAAAGCAGGACCAGCTGACCTAAAGGTCTGCCTGGCCTGTGGCTGTCTAGGCAGTGACCAAGACACTGCCACTTCTCCTCAAGGGCCCAGCCTGTCCACCCAGCATGCTCAGACCATGGTGGTTCCTGACCCCTCAGCCTCTGAGACAGTTCTATAAAGAATGCAGGCTGAGGACTGCGAGCCTTGCCATTGTCAGGAACCCAGATCTAAAGCAAGGACAGGACTCAGCCAAGACTACTCATCAAGGGGTGGCAGGACCTGAGTCAGACCCAGGCCTCCATCTCCCCCAGCCAGGGTTCACTGGGCAAAAGGGGCTCAGATTTGGTACCAGGTATCCAGGGCTGGTGCACTAGAAACTCCTTGACTTCAATCTGACTGAACTTCTTGGGAACCTGTCAGTCGTGGGGGCTTGGGTGGGTGGGCACAACCTGGTCTGGTGAGGAGGGGGACACTGAGGAAATCACTGTGGGAATTATTCCTGCTTATCTTTTTATTATCTAAAGAAAATAAAGAAAGTTTTACTAATATTTAATATACTGATATTTAATAACTGACAGTGGTACATACATTTAGTGTATAATTATGTACACATTTGTTGGATATGTGCTCCAAAATTGTTTTACCAGGAGGGGCCTGAGACCACAGAAGTCAGAGAGCCCATGTGAAGTTTCCCCCTTCCACACCCAAGCAAACCAGCTTTCTGGAGGAATTTTCCGTGTAGTCACACACCAACAATTGTGCTGCAATTGCGCAGGATCCCAAAAGACTCCAGAAAAGGCTTTGTGCTTTGGCTGAGCTCCTGTACAAGGCCTCACACCTTGGTTCTCTTTTCAGGCTTTGAGTCTGGGACTAGGCTTCCCAGAGCCTGAGCTTTTACTTCACTTTTTCCCTGCTCATTGCTGTCAAACAATTTGTATCCCACATTTTTATATGTCCTTCCCCTTCCAGGAAAAAATCCAAATAGTACATATTTCCAAGTGGATGGCCTAAAAATGGCATTGAGTATTGGAAAGGGCAAAGTTCAGATTCTAGCTCCACCATTTCATTGCTTCACTCAATAAGCAATTGTTGAGCACCTACTATGCTCAAGGGACTGCACTTTGGGCAGGGGTAGATCAGTCACATTGAGAATATTCTTGCTCTTACATGGCTGATATCTTCAGAAAACATATTTGCCATGTGACCTCAGCAAATTACTACACCCCTCTTAGTCTCTGTTTACCCATCTGTGAAGTGGGGCTCATACCCACAACTTTGCAACACATTTATAATGAGAGGAGGTAAGGGGTCTGGGGCATTTGATGAAAGACATCCCTGGTGCCTAGAGCTGCAAGGAATCCCAGCCCAGCCCCCTTATTCTGCAGCTATTGACAAATGCAGATGGCAGAGGAGCAGTGATTTATCTAAGGTTGCTTGGTGATGTGGGGCAGAGCAAAAACTAGGGCTCAGGGTCCTCTCTTGCTCCTCTTTCCTCAAGACTAAGGCTCTCTGCCTAGTTCAGCCAAGGCAGAGGAGGGCCAACACATTCTGGAGTGGAAAGCAAGCCCTCTGACACCAGAGCTTACCTTCATTCATCCTCACACCAGCCAGCCCACAATGAAGCCAATTTCTCCCCCTCACTCCACCACCAAGTGGACATTGGAGGAAACTTGCCCAGCTCCCTTTTAGAAACAGCAGCATCTAGTGTCTGGGTCAGGACCATGATTGGAGTACCAGGCAGTCCAGCATTTGAGTTGCATGGAACAACTATTCTTTAAATATCAATTCAACCACAGCTCTCCAGAATAAAGACACACACAGCATAGGGAAAGATGAGGAGAGAACACAGGAACCAGGATCAGTGTTTCTTTCCTCATCCCTTGCAGTTTACTCTGGCCACAAAACTGCATATATATCTCACTCAGCAAAACAAAAAGCTGATCCTCGGCCCACCCTTTGGTTAGAAGGCTATATACAGTGGGCATGCTTTCAGAGGCCTCACCCTTCCTCCAGGTCAGGGGCTCACTAGAGAATGATTTTGTTCAACCCATGGAGAACTGTCCTCCAAGGAGTCCTGAATATATAATTTTCTCCATCTTGGTACCTCTGTAGGAATGTTTTATGCCTTAAGATTGGGGTACCAGGAAACTGCCTCACTTGCCTAACCCTTAATGCAGGTCAGTGTCCATGGGGTTGCGCTAAACATCTCCAGGGAAATGTCTTTAAGTAAGATTCCATACTTGAGATGTGGCCGTAAATGCCTAAAACCATCTCTGTTTGTCCCCTCACATTTGCACAGTTTTTTGTTTGTTTGTTTGTTTAAAGCAATAATGGTTTCTTTAAAACCATTAAGGAGGGAAGATATTAATAGTCCATTTTTTATGTAGCTAATGCACAGACATCCAGCACTTGAGAGATCAAGATCCTAGACAGAAAGGAAACTTATTGAGCCCAACATCCTCCGCTTGGGTCATTTGCTGATTCTTGGCACCGGTGAGAGGTGGAGAAGCCAAATGAGCTTTAAGTAGTCTCATGGGGCTGATGAGACAAAATTTGAAGTTCATGGCTAGTGAATCCACCAGAACTTGAAGATCCTAGAGAGACAGGAGGCATAGAGAAGTAAGCCTGACCCTCATTATGATCTTTTCCCTAACATTCACCAGTTTTTAGACATGCAGAAAGCAACTAAAGAGCAGAGTAGCGTGTTCTTCAATTTCACAGAACTTGGGACACAAAACTGAAGTTTGAAGCATATCAGGGAAGACAAGCACTAAGAACTATCTCGGGCCTTATTTGGGACCACTGGGGGTTTCTAATCTAGCATAAGGGGTAAACCACAGGTAGGCCAAGACTTATAGAAATTGCAATTTAGACTTGAATCACTACACAAACCATGATTAGTTTAAGATGATAAACCTAACTCTAGCTGTGTCACAGGGAAGAGCAGGCCTCCTCTGGAAGGAGGTAATATCACAAAGGCACTCTTCACTTTTTCATGCACAATATCTGGCATTCAATTAAAACTTTTTTATTAGACACACCAACAAGCAGAACCAAAGTAAACAAAAATCCCCAATAGAAGTGAACCCAAAGGTGATGCAGTTATTAGTGTTATCAGAAACAGACTTTGAAAGAACTATGATTAATGTGCTCAAGGAACTGTAACAAATGCAGAACTTTACCAGAGAACTGGAATCTATAAGAAATAACCAATAGGAAATTCAAGAACAGAAAAACACAACCACTGAAATCAAGAACTCAATAGTTAGGTTCACAAATAATTGTGAATATCTGAGGAGAGGATTTGTAGATTGGAGGATGAATCAGTATAAAACATGCGGAACATGCCTCCAGTATAAAGAACAAAAGTAATGGAAAATGCAGGAGAGAGACATATGGGACACAGTGGAAGGCCTAACATACATGGAACTGGAGTTCCAGAAGGGGAGGAGAAAAAGAATGAAGCAGAAGCAATAGTTCTGATAATGACTAAGAACATTCCAAAGCTGATTTTTTTTTAAAGATTTTATTTATTATTTTCGGAGACAGGGGAAGGGAAAGAGACAGAGAGGGAGAAAAACATCAGTGTATGGTTGGTTTTCACCTGCCTCCAGCTACGGATCTGGCTGGAGACCTGGATTGCAACCTGGTTATGTTGCCCTGGCTGGGAATTGAACCAGCAACCTTTAGGTTTACAGGCCTGCACCTTATCCACTGGGCCACCAGCCAGGGCTACATTCCAAAGCTGATTTTAAAAAGACATCAAACCAAAGTTCCAATAAATGTTACAAATCCTAAAAGAATAAATCGATGGAAAACCTCTAAGACTAAAGTTGTTAAATTTTTTTCAAAGAAAGAAAGAAAGAAAGGGGGGTGGAGCTTAAAAGCAGTCAAAGGCGGGGGAGAAAAGACACATTGCCTTTGAGGAGCAACAGTAATACTGACAGTTAATTCCTTAAAAGAAATGTTGAGAGGTGAAAGAAAATAGATGATTTCTTTAAAGTGCTGAAAGAAAACAATAGCCAACCTAAAATTCAGGGAAAATATCCTTCGAAAATGAAAGTTAAAAAAATAAATAAATAACTGAAATGTTACCAACGGGCCACACTAAAAGAAATCATCTAGGGAGTTCTCCAAGCAGAAGATGAATAATCCCAGATGAAAATGTGAACATGCAGAAAGGAAAGAAGGACAAACCTGGAGTAAAGTGAAATGAAACTTGACTGTCCAAAAAAACCCAACTATAATAATGTCTTCTGGGGTTTAAAATATAAATAGTATTAAAATGCATAATGTCAATGGGAGAAGTATAAAGTTAAAATAGTATATGGTCCTAGTATTGCCTATAATATGATAAAGGCATTAGCTTACACGGAATTCTCATTTGTCAAAGATGCATGTTGTAATTTTGAGGGTAATTTTGAGGGTAACCACTAAATTAATGATCAAAGAATATATATCTAATAAAGTAACAGGGGAAAATGAAATAAAAATTGCTTCTTGATTCATCGAAAGTAAGGAAAGAAAAGAGACAACAAAACATAAAACAGATGGCACAGGTAGAAAAATAGTAAAACTGTAAATGTAAAATGGAATCCATTTGACAAATATATTTAAAGTGCAGGAACTATGCTCAATGCAAGGTACACAGCTAATTAAGTCATAGTCTCTACCACCATACAATTTAGCAATAATTTTAAAGAGAGAAGGAAATCTTGTCATATCCTGTTGAAATTCAAGTGAGGTTTTATGAAGCAGGTGGTATTTGAGCTGGGCCATTAAGGAGAGGACAGACTTTTTGCAGGAGGTCGAGCAGGCCTTCTAGGAAGATATGGGCAGCATGGGCAAATGGCCAGGGGCAGTCAAGGGCACTGGGTATCAGAGGACCAGAACAGTTTGGATGGAGCAGAATATTTGAACACATAAAACCTGGGAGAGAAAGTAAAGAAGACCTGGAGGGCTTGCCCATATCTGAGAGTTGTAGGGATCGTCTAGTCTACCCCTACCCCCGCCATTTCCCAGATGAGGAAATGGAGACTAGTATGTAAAGAGAAACTATTTTGGTACAAGCATAACATGAAGTGATCTGGGTTTTAGAAACTTCATTTTTTTGTGGCCTTTGGGGAGATTGGAAAGACAAGGTTCGAGGCAGGGAGAGCAATGATGAGGTGTTTGTGTGATGGACCAAGTGATGGTGAGGAGGGCTGTCCTAGGGTAGTGACTATGGAGATAGCTGAAAGGCAGGGGGCATATAGGTGTGACAATGTGTGATGTGGCTATGTGCCAGCAATGAAACATTATATATTCTAGACCCAAGAGAGCTAATGATGTAAGTTCCAGTCTGAGCCTGAAGGCAGAAGACCAATAACCAATGTCCCAGCCCCAGCCCAAAGACAGTCAGACAGAGAGAAAGCATTCTTTCGTATTCAGCTTTTTATTCTGTTTAGACCTTCAATGGATTAGATAAAGCCCACTCCCATTGGGGACAGCAACCCACTTTGCTCAGTCTGCTGATTCAGAAGTTAATCTTCTCCAGAAACACCTTCACAGACACACCCAGAATAGCATTTGACCAAATATCTTGGCACCCCAGGGCCAGTCAAGTTGACATCTGAAATTAACCATAACACCATGCTAGCCATAGTCCCTTCCACCAGCACGCTCAGGGAGAAGGCCAGGCCTAGGCCTGGTTCACATGGTAGGACAGCGTGCCTCTAACTTGGGGTGGCCGCATGGTGAACCTTTTGGGCAGGGGAATTCATTAAGCGCCTGGCAAGTGTGTGCCAGCCTAAGCACAATGGCTAAGCATGATCTTATTTAATGCTCCTCATCACTCTCAGATAAGGGTTTGTGCTTTTTCCTTTACAGATGAAGAAACTGAATCTCAGAGAGGTAAAGTGTTCAGAGCTGGAACTCAAACTTTGTCTAACTCCAGATCTCCCCTTCTTCCCAATAGCAATAGTCCGGGTTACCAATGACCTCAACCCTAGAGGCAAAGCCTTAGACAGGGACTCTGTGCCAGTGTTTATGGAGGGAAAGCTCCGGAGAAACTGGCAAAGGAGGCAGGGAAGAAACCAAGCTAGGATGCCGGTTCCGGAAAAGTCTAGCCTCAGCCAGACTCCAGAGGGAGCTCTGGAGCACGAATGACACTTGAAAGGTCATTCCACCATCCCAGACCGCCCCCAAGGGAGGCTCCTGCTGGCAGACAGCCATTCATGAAAGGTCAGTGCGGATGTGAGCTGTTAGGCACCAACACCCACAGAAACTGGGAGGTGGTGCCCCATTTGGCACTGGGGATCAGGGCAGAGTGCTAACAGCGTGTGTCCATTGCAATAGGAAAGAAAGAAGAGGTTTCCTACATGAGAGGTTTCTGACCAGGGTCACAAAAGGTAAGTTGAAGTTTTCCCAGAGTGGGAAATTAAAAATACTGATTTAATACCTCCATAAGGCAAGCATTCTTTCTACCTCTGAGCTCATTTTGTCCCTGGGACAGGCTTGTCATACTGTACAGTATACTGATGATTATTGATGATTAGACTATCACTGCCTGAACTGTGGCCTCCTGAGGGCAAGTTCTGGGTCTATTTCACTTTTAGTCAGTGCCCTGTTCTCCAGCTCTATGCTGCATGCCAGGCCATCAGGTACCAAAACCATTCAGACAAGGTCCCTTCCCCAAATACTGGGGGACTAATGAGGGATGTAGGTGAGTAGGTAAATGCACCCCAAGATAGAACTGGCAAAGAAATACCCCAAGAGCGTTCCCAGCTCCTGGCCCTATGCTTGTGCAGAAGAGGTGCTAAGTGTTTGCTGAATGAAAGAGAAGAATGTCATTCCCAATGCTCCCCAGGTCCCCGAGGCATAGCTCCGTACCCGCACAGAGTAAGGTGCTCAATAAAGATGTGTGAAATGGAGATCTATGGAGCTGGATCAGGGATCAGAAATTACTGTGCTTCCTGGTCCTCTAGCTAACCTGGATGTTGAGCTAGAAACTGTGCCTATACAGAGCCATCCTGTCTGTGGCCCCACACCCCAATGGATAGGTCTAATACCAGACACCAGCTGTTCCCCCACCCTCCCCACTCCCACCCTCTTCCTGGTGTCTTGGTAGGCAAAGGATGTTGAGTATACAATGAGAAATGTGTGCATTCATTGGTCCCTCATCCACAGTGACCATTGTTTCTGGCAGCTTGGGTTAAGACAACAAAATGCCACAGATTGGGTGGCTTGAACATTGAAAATTTATTGGCTCACAATTTTAGGGACTGCAAGTTCAAGATCAAGGTGCCAATGGGTCAGTATGTGGTGAGGACTCTCTCTTAGGGTTGCAGATGGTTGCTTTTTCACTGCATCCTTACATGCCTTTCCACTGGGCTTCCATAGAGGGAGAGAATTCTGTGTCTCTTTCTCTTCTTATAAGGGCACCAATCCAATTATGAACACCCCACCCTCATGAACTCATCTGAACTTAGTTACTTCCCAAAGACCCCACCTCTAAATACCATCACTTTGTGGGTTAGGGCTTCAGATATGAATTTTTATATGATTCAATTCAGTCCACAGCAACCATCTACTATGCGTTGGTTCAGGGCATAAAGGGTGAACAAGGTGGACAAAGTTCCTATCCTTGTGGAGCTTACATTCTAGCGGGAAGGGAGAAGAAAATGGTAGAAAAGTTTAAAAACTTGAGCTATAACAAGTGGTGAGAAGAAAACAAAGAGAAGCTGTGACTGAGGCAAAAATAGAATAGATTTCAGGAGGCTAATCAGAGAAGACCTCTGGGGGGAGGCATTGAAACTGAAATTTAAGTGGCAAAGAGAAGGCAGTCCTGAGAGGGGTGCAGGGAGAACTTCCTGGGTCCGTGGAGCAGCCTGTGCAGAAACCCTAAGAAAGGAACAAGCTGAGCCATCCTGAGGCACTAAGTGAGAGCGCTGGTAGCTAGAAGACGCAAAGGAAAGCAGGCAGTGGTTGGGAATGAGGCTGAGAAAAATAGCAATGCCTTATCCCCATGAAGTTTGGGTTTCATACAAAGGGCAACAGAAGCCATGGAGGGGTTTAAGAAGAGGAGAGACAGGGTCAGATTTCCATTTCCAGAGGTTCCTTTGGGATTCTGGTGTGGAATGGACTGCAAGGGTCCATTCTGTAGGAGAAGAGGGGAGGGCATGAAAGTGGGGTGGAAGTTGCAGGACAGGCATAGGTCTGGACTGGGCTAGTGGTGGTCTGGAGCAAAGCAGTGGCAATGGAAATGCAGAGAAGGTGAGGGAGATGACACCTGATTCTTCACCACTCTTGGAGCCTCACCTTTTGTCATTTAACCTCCCAGAACCCTGCTCCTTCATCCTGGGCTTGGCCATATGACTTGCTCTAATCAATGGGACACTAGCAGGGGTGATACTAGCAGAGGCTAAAATGAGCCTGTGCACTTGAGGGATGCTGTTTTAGTTCCTCGGCCATCACCTTCCACTGCGCTGGCCTGGCCAAGGGTGAGAGACATGTGCAGTTGCCCCAGACTGAGGATGACCTAGATCCATGGCCAGGTAGCAACCCTTAAGCATGAGTGCACCCAGTCAAGGTTAGCAGAGAACTTAGCCTATCCCCAGCTGATCCTAGACACATGAATAAACACTTATTGCCATATGCACACAGGTCCATAGACACATGAATGAGAGCTTCGTGTTGTGTGCACTGAGGTCTGTATCTGTTTGTTATGCAGCAGTATTGTTTTACTGAACAGCTGATATAGGAGGAAACAGGTTAGAGAACTACTTCGGAGGCAAAGCCAGCAGAATGTGCTGCCAGCTTGCCTGTAAGAGTGAGGATAAAGGAGGAACCGGGGAGGATCCTCGTGTACAGGGTGGATGGGGTGCCCTAAATCAAGACAAAGAAGAGAGGGGCTGGGAAGGTAGCAAGGGAACAGGAGAAGATCCAAGTCCCATTCTATTTGCTCTGAATGACAACAGGGAGTCACTGAGGGGTCTTGAAGGACAATGATTTGGTGACAGTGATGAGGAGCATATCCTAAACTCAGTGCTTTCCTCCCCAAATGCTTTCCATGCTGTGGGGCTTTCCCAGAAGGTTGAACTTAAACAAATGTTTCTTGTCCATTCTGCTCCCAGAGAAAAACAAACCATTTCCCCCCTTTTCCAGTTGCTAGGACACTAATCTGTTCGAGAAAGGCATGGGAACATCTGGTTGGCAGAAGAGTGCTTCTGGGGATTTCCTTTGTATCTGTGATTCTGATTTGCTTCTCCTGGTTCTCCAACAAGGAAGGGCCAGTGGGTCACCTGGGCAGCAGTGAGGAGAGCAGACCAGTAGGGAAAGGGCACCCTCCGCACTGGCCAGATGCCGGGTCTGTGCCAGGTACTTCTAGTTGCATGGGAGTCATTATTTACCCCAGAGGGGCAAATGCTTGGAGGGAAAAGGAACTATGTTAACTTTACCCTGCTTTATCTTTTTTTCAAAGAAAGGTATGAGTTTTGTGTCTGTTATTATGTCTCCCTCACCAGAACGTAAGCTCCTGAAGCTGCTATTCCTTTGTTTGTTCAATCCTGTATCCCCGATGCACAGACAAATAAATGTCCAACGCATAGTAATAACAGTACCTAGCATCTGCGTGGTGTTTACCAGCTGTGAAGCACTTTTGTGAGTTCTTTAGGTGTACTAATGTTTTTAGGTTTCAAAATGACCCCAGAAGTGGTTATTCTTTTTGTACCCATTTTATAGGTGAAGAAACTGAGGCACAAGGAGATGAAATCATTTGCTCAAGGAAGTAGAAGAAGTGGGAATCCCAGGCAGTCTGACCCCAGAACCTGTGCTTAGAGGTATGATGATTTGTTGAATGAAACAATCAGCTTGTCCCAGCCCAAGCAGGGAAACTGGGATCATCAGGTCCCTCATTAGGATGTCCTGTTCACGCCCCTAACCACTCCCAACCCTGCCCCTGCCGGTAGCAGTAGCTGCTCTCATTTTCACGGGGTGTAAACTTCCAGCATGGTGGGGTAGGTTTTTCCCACTGCTCCACCTGGTGGGGAAGCCATAGGTAAACTCTGCTCAGTACCACCCAGGTGCAAGGTCAAAGGCTTTCCTCTAAGTCCACCAGCACTTTGCCAGGCTCCAGGCATATTCCCCACCTCAGATGGAGTAGACAAATGCAGACAGGTCAAGTCAAAGCTGAGAGACTTCTCAGGGCACAGATGGTGTCCTTCTAGCTTCTCTCTAGAGCAATGGTCTTCCCTGGGTATTACTGACCAGGACAGCCAGACCCCCTCAACCTTGGACCCCTTGTCTGGACACCACTTACCTCATCCTTTATTATTGCTGCTTTTCTCTGCTTCCTCAATCCAGAAAACCCTTAACTATTCTGAAGGCCAAGTAAGTCACCTGGTTCTTCATCTGTCTTCCCCAAACCTATTAATTAGAACATGAACCTATGCTCTGACTCAAGAGCTTCAATTTTTGAAACTCAAAAGGCCAGACTCAGAAAAACCAAAATGGCATTTGAAATATATCAAACTTGACCTTGGAATTCAAAGTTCCTGGCATTTGAAACTCAAAATTCTTAACTTTTCAAACTAAAGTCTTAGCTTTTGAAATTCTTGGTATTTGAAACCAAAATGTCTAGGCAGCTTTTAAAACTCAAAGCTCTGTGTGACTATGTATGTGTGTGTGTGTGTGTGTGTGTGTGTGTGTTTACATGTATAGGGAGGAACATCAGTAAATATTTGTGGATGAAGGGTTAACAAAACACTTTCACCTTCTCTTTTAAAAGAGGATTTTATTTATTTATTTATTTAAAAAGGGGAAGGGAGGGAGAGACATCAATGTGTAGTTGCCTCTTGTGCACCCTCAATTGGGGACCTGGCCTGAAACACAGGTATATGTCCTGACTGGGAATTGAACCAGTGACCCTTTGGTTCACAGGCTGGTACTCAATATACTGGGCCACCTCAGCCAGGGCTCACATTCTCTTAAGAACACAATAGACCTTGGGTTAATCTATTGTCTCTGTTAACCCTAGAAAACAGAAAAATGTGAAATATCATTGTGTTGCCAAGCAACATTGCTTATGTTAAAAATGACTCTTGATTGGTGAATTGATCTGGACTGGAGGACTCATAAATGAATTATAAATGCTCAGGGGAATGCCATGCTGCTGAGCTTTTCCATGTACAAGGACTTGTAACTGAGTATGTCCCTTGTGGACACTCTGGAAGCTTTGCATATGAAGCTGTTGTTACAGAGACATTGGCTCCTAAGGCATGAGTCTTTGAGGCCCAATGTGGATCTCATTTCCAGACCTAAGTTGTCACCTGAGACCATACGTGAGTAGCCTCCAAGCTGCTGTGGGAAAGGCCTGGAGCTACCCTCAGGTAGGCTGTGTCCTGAGTGACAAGCGTGTCCTCTGGTCAGATGCAAATTTCATTTTCTAGTTGAAACTAAAGAAGACTCCTGTCAGGGCCTTCTTCCATTAGCTTATATCTTTTTTTCCAGTTACAGCCAGGGAGGCACTTGGAATAGAAAACTTAGCCGAAGTAACATCTAAAAGGGGTGGGGGAAGTAATGTCCACTACCTGCCCAGGACTTCCACAGACTGCACAAGAGTTCATATCCTTTCACAACACTCTCCATTTTACAGATGAGGAGACTGAGGCTCCCAGAGGTAAAGAGACTTACGGAAGGTCATGTAGAAAGAGCTGTTTTCTGAGAGATAACAAGTATTGGCAAGAACTGGTTCAGGTACTAGTTCTATTGGGTATGAGCTGGCAGACCTTGTGGGCTACTCTGAACCTGTTTCTTTCTTAAAATAACTGTAATTACCATACAGGGAGGCTGTGAGATTTGAGATAGTCCACTTTTAGATGTCAGGTGCTACAACACAGCAGAATTCAAAATCTCCTTCCTCTCTCCACCCTGTCTGCTGCCACCCACCCCAGGAGTTACATTATATGACAATAGTTTCTAGTTGCCATTGGACACAGATATTCCCAGTTCTGCAGAGTCTCATTTCTGTGGCACAGATTGTCTCAGAGCACAACTAGGATAGTGGTTGTGGTTTGTCAATAGACAAATCTGATTCAAAATGGGGAACCTAATTGCCAGCATTCTGGAACTGCCTCTGGCAAGTATGAATAAACATAGTTGTTATTAAAGCAGTTGGAATAAGTCCATTCATTCAATAAATATTTGATGAGCGCTTAAAATACATGGGGCATTGTGAATACCATTATCTGTGAGCCCATATAATCCTTGCACTTAGTGTTTCAATCAAGTTAAGGAGACACACATTAATCAAGAAAGTAT
This sequence comes from Noctilio leporinus, assembly GCA_004026585.1. Taxonomy (NCBI): domain Eukaryota; kingdom Metazoa; phylum Chordata; class Mammalia; order Chiroptera; family Noctilionidae; genus Noctilio; species Noctilio leporinus. The sequence goes on from PVIW01000854.1 coordinate 35,181, forward strand.
TCAAATTGGTATATAGTTTTTAAAAGCCAGCAAATGTTACAAAGGCAAATTGCATGGTACTGTGAAAACTTGTAACAGACAGTCTGTCGTAAACTGCCATTGTTATTGCCCACTCAGTCTCATGCCCTCATTTTCTCAGTTTTCCTTCAGGGACCCACTATTCCCTTCCATCTGTCTATGTGATTCAGGTGGTCCTGGCCAATCAGAGCATTCCACTCCCTGACTGCATCAATGATTGGCCAAAGATATATGCGTGGCCTAAGTCTGACCAATGAGATTTACCTCGGGGACTTTACCTCTGGGACAGGGAAAAGGAAGTTCTCTTTCTGCTGGATTTTCTAAACTAGAAGGGCAACAATCAGGGTCTAGCACGTGGGTGGGGTGGGGTGTACCAGGAGAGCGTACACAAGCCTGAGGGAAAGCTGAGAAACTTGTCATTAGGCAGCTTCCTGGCATGTCATTTGAGACCCTAGATTTAGCCATCTATTATGCCATTGCCCACTGGCAGTCACCAGCGGTCACCCCTTTTTGGCTTATGTCAATTTAAGTTTGTTTTTCCACCACTTGCAATTGAGAGATATGCCTGCTTATTGCAGAATTAACAGGTCCTGGAATGCTTCCCTGAGTAGTGACATTCACGCTGAATGCTGAAGGACAAGAGTGAACTAGGCAGAGAGGCTAAGTCTAAAGTCAGCAGTTTTGAGACTTAAAACCCTTGAGAATTCAGGAAAGGGGAGGAGCTTTCATCCTGTGTAGGATGAATAGGCAAGTCACAGAAATTTCTCTTCACTTTTGATAAGACCTATATTATAATGAGCTCTCTTTGCAGACCAAAAGATGCCCTTCCCCACCCTAGCCGTTCACAAGAGGGCAAGGCCCAAAGTCTGTCTTCAAAAGCATCTCTGCTTATGGCTTTGAGGCAGAATGTTTTTTTCTAAAGGGAGGAGGCAATTAAAACAAAAAGTAATAACAGACTAAAAATGGGGCCTATTTTTACATGCAACTAACCACGTCTTAATTTACCAGTTTTATAACATTGTGGATTTTGCGTTTTGGATTTTCTTAAATTTTAAGCTTTTTTTTTTTTTTTTTTTTTTTCACTATGAAAGTAATATAATCACATTTTGGAATATGCAGAAAATAAAAAAAAATAATTCATTATAACTGGCTCATTTCAACCCAACCGAGGTTAGTTTTTTTTTTTTTTTTTTTTTGTATTTTTCTTCTGTCTTTTTGTTTGGCTAGTTCAATGCAGTGCATAGCTTAGTGCTTTTAAAACTTTGAAGTGCCTGGGATTTGTTTAAGTGAAGATTCTGACTCAGTAGGTCCAGGGTGGGTCTTGGGATTCTGCATTTCTGATAAACTCCTGGGTGATGCCAGTGCTGGTCCAGACTATGCACTGAATCAGGCGAGCTGAGGTCAACTTCATGCTATGAGGCTTTAGGCAACCCAGTCAGCACTTTTTCTGCTAGTTCACAAGTCCTGGCTCTCAGGGATCTGTTGACTCCCCCTGGCAGGATTAAAGGGCCAGGCAGGAGGAGGTGTCCAAGACAGCAATGTCTAGGCACTGCTTAGATGATGATGATGATGGTGAAAAGAAGAAGATGATGATAATGGTGATGATGATGATGACCCGTGTTTACTGGGTGTGTTCCCAGCTGAAAGCTTATTAAGCCCTTAAGATATTTGCTTGGTAGGGGGTACTTTCTACAAGAGATATTTATTAAGTTTCCACGCTCTAGTGAGGCTGGATCCACCTTTCCTTTTGTTTACCGCACACAGGCATCTGCCCTCTGCTCTCTCCAGCTTTCCACAGCACAAAAACCTATTCTTATAGCTTGGCATTCAGCTGTCCATGATCTGATCCTTACTTTATTTTCTTATGTTGCATACTCTAGGTATGAAGGACTCCCAGATTCCACCTCCATGCCTTTGCTATGTTACTTCCTCTGCCTCAGTTACCCTTCTCTGCCTTAACCGTTGAAGAATAAACTTCTATTCATCCCTCAAAACCTAGATAAGAGGTTCATTTCTTCAGAAGTCTTTCCGACCCTTTCCAGAATGGCTGATTTCTTGTCCCATGCCTCCTTTGTGTCTTGCACAGCCTTTGCAGAGGCATGATTCTTGGAAGCAGATGCTTAGAAAACAAGAGGGAGGAAGAGTCACTGGCTTATGTAATGGAAAAGTTCAGATGGTAGATCTGGCTTTGGACACAGCTGAGACAAAGGGTTAATCTGTGTCACTGGGATTCTGTTTCTAGCGGTCGATTGGCTCTGCCTTCCTTTGTGTGGTCTTCTCTCTCAGGCAGCTCCCAGAAGCCCCTGGAAATTCCACACTTTACCTCTCAGCTTGAAGTTTAGCTACAGGCTCCATTTTCTCAGCAGCCCTGCAGAATTTCCAGAATTGAACCTTGTGGGTCTGGCAAGAGTCACTTGTTGATCTTTGAACCAACCACTGTGGCCAAGGGGCCCAACAGCTCTGATTCTCCCAGCCTAAGTCACATGGCCACCCCTGGAGACAGAGAGACTAAAGTGGGGATAGGCAGCTTCTGGAAGAAAATCAGAATCCTGGAACCTGAGGCCAAATGAGGCCAGACAGTGAAAACTCATACATGTCTACCACAGATGTCTCTTAGAGCATCCTTCAAATTCTATTATTATTTGCTTTTATGACTCTTATCCAGCTAGTAGGGAGCAAGGGTCCTTCTAATTTATAATTCCAGAATGTCATTCCAGCTCAAGGGAAGAGGCGTTTAATAAACAAGCCATTAAATTGTACTCTATAAGTATTTCTTGGCTATGTGACCTACATAGCAAATAAATCAGAACAGAGTCTGGCAAAGAATTTTTTGACATGTGTATTAAGGTAATGCTTCTTGACGATTGATTTTTAAACCACAAATCAAGTTTTTGCTCAGTGTCTGCTCATACAGGGTGAGTCCGTGAGCCTCTCACGGAATCCACAAGCTAGGGAAGGAGGGTTCCCTCCTTGATAGGTGAGGAAACTAAATGAAGCCCAGACTCCTTCAGCAGCTTATTCGAGGAAACACTGCTGGCCAGTGGCATTGCGGAGGATTAATCCCAGGTGGCTGACTTTGTAGGAGATGCTGATGGTTTGTTGGAGGGATTCTGGATGCAGGAAGACAGAGGAGGAAGGATCTTGGAATCACCTTTGGGGCTTTTTGAAAATATTCTCTGCCTTAGTTTGGGTTTCCTAGAGACAAGGATTCAAGTGGATGCAGTTTAGTCAGGAGAGGGTTGAGGGTCTCCCACCGAGCGACTGTCCATGTGAGACAGAGAGGGGAAGGTCGCAGGCAAAAGGGCTTTGGATGCAGACACAGCTGTGGGCAATGGGCGTGGAATGCAGCGGAGAGTAGATGAGGGTCAGGGAGGAAAAGTAGATGAGGGTCAGGGAGGAACGTAGCCCAGAATTGTCCCATCTGAAAGGCGAGAGAGCTGGCATGTTTGTAGTCCAATTCTCTTCGGTCATCTGCTGGGGCTGCTCCCAAGGGGTGATAATTTGCCAGCATACTCAGCAGCTAGGAAAAGGCCTCAGGCACTGCCAGATGGACAGGCCTGTGGGGGCTGAAAGGCCCCACACAAAGGCGACAGAAAGCTGTTGTGACCCTCGTCCTCCCAAGCTGGGAACCTCTCTTTATAGAAAAGCAGGCCAGAGTATTTGAAATCAGGGCCATCCCACACAGTTGATGGTGGATCCTCACAGGAGGATAGCCGGAGGAGGCTCGAGGCGGATAGGCAGGGGGTGGGAGGCAGGGTGTGAGGGTTGGGGGTGGTTTTGCCTGGACTTCCTTCTCTCTGCTTTCCCTTCGCTCTTCTTGTTTCCCTGAATTTTTTTTTTCTTTTTAAATTTTATTGTTGTTGTATTACATCCATCCCCTTTTTGCTCCCCTCTGTCCCCCTCCCCAACCACCCATTCCCCCCTAAGTCAATCCCACCTGTTGTCCATGTTCATGGTTCCTTTATACTAGGTTCTTGTCTAAGCTGCTCCCCTTCCTTGCCTCTTCCCTGAATTTTTGTAAGTGTGGCACTGAGAGGCTCATGGAGAATATACTGGGGATTTGAAATGCTCAGACTGGGGTTTGGTAAAACAATGCAGATTAGTTCTTTTTCACTCCTCCTAAACTAATTAAGATAAAAGATTTCAGACATACAAAGTAGAGAAAACAATAGCATAGGGCACATCCATGTACCCACCCCAAAGTGTAAGCACCAGACCATTTCAAGGTGATTCCATCTTTTCAGGAGAGTGTGGGATGTGGAGGCCGGAGCTCTAGCTCCCAGGCTGCACTCTGCTCCTTCATAGCTGTGTGCTCCTGAGTCACAGTTTCCTCAGCCATGAAACAGGGGGTAATGCTAGTCCCTGCCTCAGGAAGAAAGTGAAGGATCCTGTGAGCTGATGCATACATTTAGGTGGCCTGGTGTTTTTTCTTTGGGCAAAATATTTCATTGAGTTTCTTAATAAACTTGAAAAGTCTTCATCTTTTTGCCTCCTTCAATGGCTGCAATATTTATTTGGGAAGTTTCCACCATAGAGTTCTTAGGAAAAAAATGAGCAAAGCCAGGGCCAGCCACTTCTCAATGCTTGTCAGCAAGCAAATGCAAGGACACATGCTTCCTACTCTTCTAAGAGGGATCATGCAGAGCCTTCAGGAGCAAACTGTTACAGTAGGAAGGTTAATTTATTTGCTGACATAGATGTCCCCATCCCTGGAGGTTGGGGAAGTGTGTATGAACTTATGTCAGTGGCTACTACCCCCTGACACATTCTTGTCACATTAATATCCAAATATCCTGACATTCCTTCAGAAATCCTCTTAAGTCTCTCTTTTCTTGATTGCTAAGAAAAAGGAGTAAAGAGACCTTCCACAGCCCACCCCCATCAAGAAGAGCTTTAGCCCTGACAAGTGTGGCTCAACTGGTTGGAGCATCACCCTGTACATTGAAAGGTCACTGGTTCAATTCCCAGGTAGGGCATGGGCCTGAATTTTGGCTCAATCCCTGGTTGGGGCATATATGGGAGGCAACTGATTGATGTTTCTGTCTCTCTCAACTCCCCCTCTGTCTAAAAATTAATGAACATATCCTTGAATGAGAATAAAATAAACTGTAAGAAAAAAAAAAAAAACAGTTTTAGAAAAGAGGAGTGTCAGCTAGCTACCATTGGGTAACAAACACTGCAAACTCAATGGCTTAAAACAATCAACATTATTGCTTGTGAGATTCCAGGTCATCTGGGTGATCTGGGCTCATTCATTTGTCTGAGGTTAACGGTGAATCATGTAGGCATCTTTGTGATCTGATCTGGGTTCTCTTTAACGTTTGGGGGTCAGATTTGCTGTAAGCTGGACAGGATGTAAGCTGGGACACCTGGGCTACCTCTTTCATGTCATTTTACATCCTCCAGCAAGCTAGACCACGTTTGTTCTCAAGCCACAAGAAAATCTGGAAGCAAGTCATAAGATCAGCTCATATTCAAGTGGTGGAGAAATAGACTCACCTCTCAGTGGGAGGAGCTGCAAAATCACATTGCAATGGGACGTGAGTATAGAGAGGCTATTGATACAGCAAATCTGCCAAAAAGGGAAGCAATCCAGGATGGTCAGCCTATCTCATCTGCTAGTACTCACAGCTGAGGCATGTGGTCCTCAAATTGGCAGGTTCAGCTCTGTGCAAGAGAGAGGTGGGGAGAGGAAGAAAGAGAGGATTGGGATGTTGGTGACCCTGTGCTTTGTTCCTGTCATACCCAACACCCAAAATGTCAGGAGGTGTTTGTTCTGGTCCTGCAAGTCCTAGGCATCCAAGATGGAGCTATAAGTTGGTGTACTGGGTATTGCTGGTGCATAAACTAACAACTAACTGTTAAGAATTTACCCAAGTGTCTCGGAGCTGGGAGATAAATACACAAATCATGTTACAGTGGCATTCTGACTTGACAAGAAGGCTTACTTAATCCAGACCTCTTTCAAGAACTGCATGTGCTTCTTGCGTGAATTTGGGGGAGGGGGGCTGAGCACTAGGGAGCATCATCAGAGAGATTTAAAGAAGGCCTTTCTTTATGTAGTTACACTGACTGCCAATTGGGCAGCTGAAGACCAATACTGATGTTGAAGTTCACTCAGTGTGTAAATCAAAGTCCTTACAAAGATCCTAGAAGTCAAATCACTCCCAAACTGCTGGCTTCAGTTCACTCTTTGAACTCAGCCTCCCTTAGTCTCCCCATTGCTCATTTGCCTCTAGCTCTTTGGGCCTCCTTGCTCTTCCAAGTATGCTGCTTTGCCAGGGCCTTGCATACGCTGTTCCCTCTGCCAGCAGTGTTCTTCCTTGAGATGGCCACATGACTGTCTCTCTCGCCTCCTTCAGGTCTTTGCTAACGTTCACTTTCTCTCTATCTGCCAGCCTATCTAAAGAATGCAGCCCCTCATGCAGCATTCCCCATCCTCGGTTTTCCCCCTGATCACTTAGCACCATCTAACTTCTCTATAGTTCATTAAATTCAGACTTCACCAGTAGCAAGATGAGCCATGAGTTTATGTACCAAGAAGAAATGAGAAACATTGCCAGTTAAGCTATAGAATAATGAATGCTAAGATACCACTGAATGTAAGAGACACCCCAATTTCAGAAATGTTAAATGTGGGAGAAAAATCAGCACCATAGAATCCATGAAACGTGGTATGGTTTTACTTACTTATATTATTTTCTGTTCTCTACACTAGGACAACAGCTTCACAAGGACAGGGTCTCTGCCTATATTGTTTACTGCTGGGTCCTAGTACAGTGCCCAGCACACAGTAGGTGCTCATGCAATATTGTTGAGCACTGAATGATTTCCCTTTACCCCTAAGAAAGTACAGGGCCTGGAATTGCCTAAGTAGTGCCCAAATGAGCAACGTGAATAGCCGATGTGAGATGGAGCTTGTCAAGAAAGGGATCTGATGGGAACGCAGCCCTCTGGACAGAACTCCCTGGAACAGGGACTCTCTCTGCACCAGCACCTCTGCCAGCTCATTGTAAATGCTCAATAAATATTTATTCATTGTGGACTTGATTGGATAATCTGAGCTGATGTCTAGGACTCAAAACTCAAGACTAATGTGAGGCCACTCCAGAGTCTAAGAGCAAAGGGCTTGCCTCTGAAAGGGGTCATTGCTACACTATGCATAGCACTCCTGGGGTTGTGGGGCTACCCTGGCCTTATGCCTCCCTGTCTGGGGGACTGAACCCAGTGAGAGAGGGCTATGGGTAAATGAACATGGTGGCTTGTGGAACCTGTCACAGGTTAAGGAGTAGCAGTTTGTCCCATCCTCACATTCACGTGGGGCCTCACACATGGAGACTTGTGAATTCCAGGAAGGTCACATTCTATGCAAATTTGTGGCAGTGATTTGTAAAACTATTAACAAAATCTTATTTTAAATGCAGAACTAGAAATAATTCAACTATTACACCCCTACACACACACACATACACACCAGTTTGTGGAAGGAAATTCATGTTAAATCTTTAAAGCCAAGAGCTGTGGTGGCACCATGCCAGCCATAAGTAGCTGTCACCTCTGTTGTGTCCATGTTGGTTTTGAATTGTGAGCTTGAGCTTTTTCAGGGTCCTCAGAAACGCATCCCTCACACACTCCTCCTTGTGTTTTTTGGATTGTGTTATTAGTTCAGTTTCCCTTCATTCACTTGAACCATTTAAAATATATCACTTTGTGACAACATTTCTTCATTATTTAGTCTTTTGGGAGCCCCCAAATGTGGAAGTGACCCAGCATCTCTGGTCTCTGAGAGGATCCCACCAGTTGTCACCTGGAACTTTCTATCATTCTCAGTCTGAGTTCTGCTCTTTCAGGTCAGCTTTACCCTGTGACAGACCCTCTTTGCTGGTGGCAGGATTGCTTCTGGCAGCTCCAGCCTCACTTCTTTGCAGTTGGTGACACCATTGAAGAGAGAAGTCGCTTCCCATAGTCCCATGCACAGAAACCCAAGTCCTTTAAGATAAAGTACTTCTCATGCCAATGTGTTTCCCCAGAGCATGTAAGAGTTGAGGTTTCTTTTGGTTTTTCTGTTTCCTCTAAATTACTGTGAAGACCTTGTTTCTGTCTTTAAGTGGCAGGAAGCAGCATTCTGTCTATAAAAATCATCCTCATCATGCTTCCCTTTCCCCACTGGCAGTGGGCTGACACACTTGGCTCTGTGACACTTAGGCACTCAGTTCCACTTGGGAGCCATGTGTGCACGAGTGGGTGTGCACACTCACAAATTATACATGCACACACAACTCCAAAACACAATCGTACTTGTTTTTGATGCCAGCTGCACAGGTGTGCCATACTTGGGGGGGGGGGTGTCCCCCCCACACCCGGGGCTGCTGACGGAAGCCATTCCACAAAGGCTTGTTGATTCTTAGATGGTCTGGTAGGAATATTGTGCTGATGTTTATAGTGTGTCCTCTGCACTTGCCCACGCTGAACCACGCACCTGCAGGAGGTGGGGCTTCAAGCGTTAGTGCAGCAGAAGTGGTGTGCCTGGCAATGTTTAAATATGTACTCACTATCCAATGCATGCGTTACCCAAACACAGGATCTGAGGGAGGAGGAAGGAGAGAAGCAGGAGGTGGAGTGGGCTCTGGCTTCCCCAAGCCTACTGCTGGGTGACCCAGATGGGGAACCTGATAAATTCCAGCTTTGGATAAAAACAAAAGGCTGTCCTAGCTTTATTATATTTTTAAAGCTTAGGAAGATGTTAGATTTTATTATATAGAACAAATACTGAGGTTGCCTGATTATACCCAAAAAACAAAACAACGCATGGACTGTGGAGTCAGAGAAACCTGACTGAGTCTCAACTCTGCCATTTAACTGGCTGGGTGACCTTGGCCAGTTGTTTAGCCTCTCTGAGCTTCCTCATCTGTAAAGTGGAGATCTCAGAGGTATTCATTCTTCAGGGTTGTGTCAGGGCAAGCTAGGTTAGAGGTTCCCGTGCCAGAAGCACTATTGGGATGTTATTTTCTTTATTTGAGCTTTTCAATCAAAGGTGACATGCCAGAACAGTTTTGTCCTAATAGCAGAGATACTACAAACCTTTTCTTGTTGCTTGGCCCTCCGCTTCCTGTCCCCAACTCTGGCCTTCCCATGCCTCCTAGGGACAGGTCCACAGATGTCTCTGCTGAGGATTCAGTCCCTTCCTGGTTCCCAAGTATCTCTGGACTTGAGGGGAAAATGTATTATGTTATTCAGTAATTTTCTAGTTGCAAGTGACAGGAAATAGGAACTTACTGGTTTGTGTAATTAGATAGTTCCGGGGTATATCTGATTTTTAGAACAATTAGACTCAGGAGCTCTATCAGATCACCTGTACTTGATGGGTTTTTTTTTTTTTTTGGTCTTTCTTCCTCACATTTCCTCATGGTCACAAGATGGCAGCCAGCAGCATTGTCATGTCAGGACAGAGCCAGCTGAGAAAACGTCTCTGATCTGACACCCTAAGCAAAATTGTGAGACTTACTCCAACCAGCAGGCTGAGGAGACTGTGAGACAGGCATGGTGGCCCAAGGAATGCACCGCCCTCATTGGCTTAGACCTGGGTCCCGGGCTGACCCTGGCAGGGAGTTGCACCTGGACCAGGATATGCCTCCTCAAACAAAAATTGGGTTCTTGCTCTCAAAGGGAGATGGGACGCTGGTGAGAAACCACAGTTGTCTGCTACACATGTCAGCCTCATGCCATGGTCCGGGGAACTCTGCAGTGAGCCTTCTCCTTGGTGCCTTCACCTGGGACCCGGTGTCTTAGCTCTGACTGCTGGATCATGTTACAGATAGGTGTTAGGAACATGGAATTCATACACCTGCTTGGGTGTCATGAGCATTCAGTGGGTCACATAATACATTCAGCGAGCTCAGCTCATTGTGCTGAAGCCATTTCTAACTCCCAGATGCCCAAGAGCACATTTCCAGGCCCCCTGCAGCTAGATTAGGGCAGCAGGATTGAGTTCTGGCTAATGGACTGTGGGTGGGAATGGCACACATACATCTAGACCTGGCTGCAAGATTTCCTGGGGGATCGTCCACATTCTCTCTCTTCCCTGCTTGGCAGGTGCAAGCAAAGGGCTCAGAGATGGTGAAGTTGCCTGATGGACTAAGCCCCAATTCCTCAGTCATGTGTGCAGGCGAGCCACCCAGGTGATCACCAACATGGCTCAGGTGCATCGGACTTTGTGACAGCAACAAATAAACCTGTAATATGTTAGGTCAGTGGTTCTCGAAGAGGGGCATTTGGTAATGTCTAGAGGCATTTTTATTGTCAGGACTGGGGGTGGGGGTGGGGTAGGGTGGGGAGATGCTACTGCCATCTAAGGCCAGGGATGCTGCTAAACATCCTATAATGCCCAGGACAGCCCCCATCAAAAAGCATTACTGAGGCCCTGGCTGGTGGCACAGTGGATAAGGCGCTGGCCTGCAAACCCAAATGTTGCTGGTTCAATTCCCCCCAAGCCAGGCACATAACCAGGTTGCAAGCCAGGTCTCCAGCCAGGTCTGTAGCTGGAGGCAGGTGAAAGGCAACCATACATTGATGTCTCGCTCCCTCTCTGCCTCTCCCTTCCCCTGTCTCTGGGAATTAAAAAAAAAAAAAAAAAAAAGTATTGCTTGGCCCAAACAGAGCTTGGCTGTCAATAGCTCTAAAAACCCTGTTCTACCATGTGAGCAACCTAAGAGAAGAGACTTCCCATTTCCCTGCTAAAAACCCTCCAATGGCTCCCATCACACCCAGGATAAATCCTGGATCTTTACCTTTATGTAGAACACCTTACGGGACCTGGATCCTGCCAACTTCTTCTCCCTCACATCCTAACCTCTCCCCCTACACTCACTTTACTAACCAGTCACCCTTACCTTCCTTCTGGTCTTCTTTCGAACCTTAGGGCTTTTGTGTTTGCTGTTCCCTCTTCCTTAAATGCATTTCCCCCCACTCTTCCAAGTATGCAGGTACAGTTTAATCAGAGACACCTGACCTGATTACACAACATGTATTAGATTCCTGCTCCCACCACCTCCTGTTAGCACACCACATCACCATATTGCTGTGTCACCTTTCACAGCAATAATTGTGATTTAGAACAAGGTAATGTGCTGTTTACCTGGGCAGGGGTGGATGGGTGTCTGTCTTTAGACAAGCACCACCTCCATCTTGTTTACTTCTGTATCTCTAGCGTAATAGCTGGCACATGTGCAAGGGTCAAAAATAAATTTGTTAAACAAATGAGTGAATGAATAATGGGTGGAAAGAACAATCTCTTTGCAATGAGACACCCCAGATTGAATTCTAGTACCACCACCAGCTGTGAGTTCCCTTCACTCTCCAAGCCTCCATCTCCTCATCTGTGAAATGGACTTAAGAGTCTATCTCCCAGCTGCTACAAGGATGAAATAGGATAGTGCAGGCAGAGCCACTGGCTTGACTCCTAGTGCAAAACAGGCACTTAGAAGGAGTGCATTGACTGTCAAATGCATGAACAAAAGCATGAAGATGGTAGATTCCCTGTGAACTGTCATTTTGAGGATGAACTCTTGGGGAGAAAGATGAAGTTAGGGTGCTAGGGAAGTGGAAGGATGGAGCAAGTGTGCTCATGAACAGAGCCTTGCTTACCCAGGCAGCTTCTGTTTCTTGCTCTCTTGATGCCCCTGTTCTGCCCCACTCCCCTGTGACCTGGACCCCAGCTCCCTTGTGTCAAAGTCAAGGTTCCCAGGCTGACACCCAGCTTCCCTGCAGCCTGTTACTCCCTCAAAGAATCCAGGAGGGATGCAGACATCATTATGGTCCACATTGTGGGATTTACAGCCCCTCACAGGTGTGTGCCTCCCCCTCTCTGTCTCTGTGTCCAGCTAGACTGCACAGGAAATTAAAGTGGGCATCAGAGCACTTTTAATAAGTAACTCATGCCCAGGCCCTGTGCCCTGTGTCTGCGAAGATGAATGTGACTCAGAGGCCTCTTTCTTTCACATACACTGTCCTATCAAACTTGGGGCCACAAAGGAACTTGGATTGTTTCCATCTCTGGATGTGTGAACAATAAGGAGCTGTAGGCAGGATGCAGAGAAGATGGCAAGCTAGGGGAGAGATGGATGCATGCACCCCACCTCCTAGGAGAGGCAGAAGTGTGAGGATGGGAATTCCTCTATGGCCTCAGGAGGCCACCCAACCTCTCTGAGCCTCAGCTTTCTCATCTGTCAAATGGAGATGATAGAAGTCCCTTCTAAGTTAGGTTATCATGAGAATTAGGTGACTTAAAATACATAAAGCGTAAGTGTGGGCTGATCTAGGTGACTTGCCTCTAAAAGTAGGTATGCAAAAGGGATTCTTTTTAAAACTGGCATTGGGAGTTGTTCTGGATTGAAGTGTGTTTCTCCCTGTCGTCTTAACTGCAATATCTCAAAATGTGACCTTATTTGGAAATAGGGTCATTACTGTTGTAGTTAGTTAGATGAAGTCACATTGGAGCAGAGTGGGCCCCTAATTCGGTATGACCAATATCTTGGTAAGAAGACAACCATATGAAGACAGAGACACAGGGAGAGCACCAAGTGAAGATGGGGATTGGAATGACATCAAAGGTCACTAGCAAACCGCCAGAAGCTAAACAGAGGCAAGGGGTGGGGTTCCTGTGCAGACTGCAGAGGAAGCACAGTTCTGATGACACCTGGATCTTGGACTTCTAGCCTCTAGAATGGTTAAGATAATCCATTTCTGTTGTTTTAAGCTACCCAGTTTGGCCCTAAGACACTAACACAGGGCCAAAAGGAGGGGTCAGGGTAGGGGAGTGAACCACAACTGACAATGTCTTTGGCTTCTCCAGCCTCACTTATTTCTTGCTTTTTCCCAGTTTGTGGCATTCAAGACCCTCTGAAGGATGTCCCCATCTGCTTTCTGCCCCACCCTTGGAGCCCCTCACTGGGCTTCAGCCTTCCTCTGGCTCCTCCCAGCTGTCTCTGTGTATGCAGTACAGCTGGGGTGGGGTTGAACATGGTAAAGCATCATCTTCAGTTCTTGGTAAGCCACTGGGTTGAGATTGGGGCAGCACTTGGGCCCCAGCGGTTGGCACTTTTCTGGAGGCTTAGCATGCCAGAAATCTGAGCACTTCCTGTATTCAACTTTTTGTGGCCTCAAGCACCAATTTCCCAGGCTGCAGGAACGCCTCACTCGCCATCCTGCTACTCCATATTTGCAAGCTCAGCTGCAAACAAGCTCCAGACCTCCACAGAATCCTTGTTCAGTCCCGCCCTGTACAATCAGGTCCCTGGCATGTCAGTCAATTCCTTCTGCCTGCAATGCCCTAATGACAGGTCCCTCCTGCACAAATATTCTGGAGCTCGTATAAAAAGTTCCCCCTTCCCCAATATAGTTGAATGGATGAATGAATAAGTGAATAAATGCAAAGCTAATATACATAGTCTCAGATCCACCAAGGAAGAACAGGGTGAGGTCCTGGAGCTAGGCTACCGGGGTTCAAATCCCTGGGACCAAGATTACCTATGTGACCTTGGACAAGTTATTTAACTTCTCTGCATTTTAGTTTCCTCATCTGCAAAATAAAGATAATAATAGCACTTACCCCCTGAAGTTGCTATGGGAATTCAATAAGATAATGCCAATAACAGATTTTTGTGCCCAATGCTCACGAAGGTTAGTTTCTTTGTCATCCAGGGCAAGCGTCTCGGTATCTTTATGCTTCATCCTGTGACTGTGTATAGAACCTCATTTCCTTGCTTACGTCCAACCTAATCTTTCCTCACACATTGGACTCAGCTAATTCATCCACGGCTGAGTAATTTATTATCAGAGACAGTGTGCTGGAGACGAACAAAGGGTGAGGTGCTGCAGGCTGGATGCATGGGGGAGAGACCCATTTTTTTATTTTGAGAAACAGGATATGTAGAAAAATCACTCATGTGCCACAAAAGGGCCTGGGCTAAATTAAACCTTTTGACTTGACCACCGATAAAAGCATTACAATAGCAGCACAGGCTATAGTCTGTAATCATGTTGTTATGAGTTTTCATGTTGGAAAATGACTGCAGGACCCCCTTTAAAAAGTCAGAGTATGGCTTGGTGGCCGTTCTCAGAGGGAAATGATTGCAGTGTATTTCTGAAGGTTTCCTCTCTCCCCCTTTATTTACAGCACCAGGAGGTTTGGCAGACAATTAAAACTCAGTAAGAGATGAGAAGAAAGAAGATAATGGATCTCCCACCAGTACTACCACTTTGGGACCCAGCAGGATGGGGCTAAACTGGAGCTGAAAACACTGCAAAACATGCAGCGTCCTACTATTGGTGGTGGAATAGCACCAGGTGTCAGACTGGTGGAGTCAGACTGGACTTTGGTTCAGCAACCTCAGTACTTGAGTTCTGGCTAAGGGAGAATTCAGAGGCAAGGCTCAAGCTATTAAAGAGTTTATCTAGAAAATCACAGAGGCAGAAGTGAGCTGCAGAAGAAATGGCCCCAGGAAACAAATTGCAGTGGCTAGAAAAGGGCCCTTGGAGGTCAGGAGAAAGAGAGAGACAAGGAAAATGTAACTGGGTAAGAGGGTTGGGGTAAGTGCTAGCCTGCTCCATAGAGAGATCCATATTGGATCCTCTGTCTTGGGTATTTATCTGGAGGTCTCAGGGGAGGATTCCGAAAGACTACTTGTCAACTTTCCAGCTGTGTCCCTTCAGGGTTGTGCTCTCTGCTGACTGACTGGCATTAGTCATTAGTCAATGCAGCTGGTCCTGAGGTCAGCCATGGCATCACTTCCCTGGTTTTGCTGTTTTTCTGGGCCTGAAGCTGAAACACAGCTAAAGCTAGATGATATCCCTAGGGGTCAATGCTTAAGGGAGTTGTAGTTCAAGAGCCTGCATGGGAGTCACGTGACATTCCCCCTCTAAGGGGGTCTACCACATGACTAGCAACATGCCATGGGAGGAAAGGTCAGGGGAGGGCCTGAACCATATCACTAGCGATATGTAAGATCAGGGAGATGAAACCACATGACCAGCAGTGTGCTAAGGGAGGAAAGGTCACCCTGGGAGCAAGGTCCTTATTTTCCCAGTTTTGTCCTGGCCCATCACCCTTGCTCTGCTCATGTCTATCTGTCGACCGTAACACATACTGTTGTCAAGTGCACACCTTCTCCCACGAGAAAATTGGTGCTGAGCCTGACTTCTACATCCTGCCGGGGATGCACACACTGCACTTTTCAGCTTGAAAACCATTTATACATTCTTCATCTTAAACATCTGTGTGTTCAACTGGAGATGAAAACAGGCTCAGCGGAGCAATATGATATTCCTAAGGTACTCAAGGGGCACAGCTGGGACTGGGTCCCAGTCTTCTCAGGGGAAATCCTGTTTTTTGTTTGTTTGTTAGTTTATTTTTACCAGACTAATCTATGCCTCCCTTCCCCTTTCTTCCAGAACAGACCTAGGTCTGTGTGTGAGACACTGGCCTGAGATCTGGCTTAGAAGATGACACCCTAGGAAGACAATGTGGCCTGGTAAAGACCATAAGGAATATGGCCTCAATTTTTGTACTTGGTAGAGGAAGACAATTCCAGATAGATTCAGATGTTTGGAAACCACCAAAAGAGGAGGAGAATTTGAGGAAACAGAATAGGTGAAAAATTATTGCTGTACCAGGAGGGCATTCTAGTCAACCCAAGATTAAGATTTTCATGCTTCTCCTAACCTCGATGTGTTCAGGAGCTGGGGCGGGGGTGGAAGGATAAAACTGCTTTTTTCTTAATAAATCAAGTGGCTTGGAGGGTCATTAAAAGCAGGTGGTTAGCAATCCAGAGAACTTTTGGTTGGTCAGGGTGATGGTACAAACCTGCCTAAAGGACACGGAGATGATAACAAGGATACTGACAGGTATTATACAAAGAAAACTAAACTGTCGAGGTCTTCTGGGAGCATCCATGAACATCTAAAATTACCTTCTAGCTGCCTAAGATCAAAACACTGACTGGCCTCAGTATCAACAGACAGATTTCCAGTCTGTTATGTTACACATCCCTTCCTTTTCCTTTACTTCCTGCTTAAAAAAAAAAAAAAGTAAATCCTCTTCTATCTTTTTAAAGATGAAGTCAAGCTATATGGACTTTCCATTTTACAAATATATAGGATGCAAGTAATTAACTCAGTGTATTGAGTTATTCTTTGACTCTAGGCTCCATCACTTGCTAGCTGGTAAATGCCCTCTGGCATGTCGCTAACCTCTTGGGCCTCATTTTACTCCTCTGTAAAATAGAGATAATAGCTCCCACCTCTGAGAGCATTTCAAGGATTAAACAAAGTTCAGGAGAAGAGTTATGCATGGGCCTGACACATAGTAATGCCATTGCTCCAGTCATTACCATTTGTACCAGTTTCCCTTTGCTGCTGTAACACATTACCACAAACTTAGTGGTTTAAAACAACACAGGTTTATTCTTTTAGAGTTCTAGAGACGGAAGGTCTGAAAGAAGCCTTACAAGGCTAAACTCTAGCTGTCAATAGTGCTGCATTCTTTCTGGAGCACCTAGAGGATTCATTTTTCCCCATCTTCTAGAGACTGCCTTTATTCCTTAGCAGTTGTCCCATTAGTGGAGCATCTTCTGATTTGTCCCATTGATTCTGCTCCTCCTGCCTCTATTGGGCCTACTCAGATAATATTCCCACCTCAAGATCTTTCATCGCATCTGTAAATTCCCTTTGCTATATAAGGTGACATATTTGCAAACTCTGGGGATTAGAAGATGGACACTTGGAGGGGGTCATGAGTCTACCACAATCATTAATATTTTTATTGAGTAGCTCATTTGATCCTCATTAAACCCCATTAAGTAAATACTTAATGTTTCATTCCCATGTGCTTACCAAGGCACAGAGAAGTTAAGTAACTCTCCCAAGATCACAGCGGTAAAGGAGCAATTCTAACAAGGAAGTTGTCTTCCGCAGTTCATGTTCTTTTATTTATTTATTTATTTAAAGATTTTTATTTATTATTTTTAGAGAGAGGGGAAGGGAGAGAGGCAGAGAGGGAGAGACATCAATATATGGTTGCCTGTCACCTGCCTCCAGCTACGGATCTGACTGGAGACCTGGCTTACAACCTGGTTATGTGCCCTGGCTGGGGAATCGAACCAGCGACCTTTGGGTTCACAGGCCAGAGCCTTATCCACTGTGCCACCAGCCAGGCAGTTCACATTCTTATTAGCTGGAATATGTAACATGGCACATAGTAAGCATTATATTAATGTTAGCTATTATTACTATTATTTCTACTAAGAAGATAATAATCCCTACATCATATTATTATGGAAAACAGAATTGACCCAAGAACACAACCTTTACGAGGCAGGGAATCATGAAGAAGCTCTCTATTTAACGCATGCGGGCTCAGCAGAGTACTCTCCAAAGGCTGAGCCCCGAGTTTCAAGTTTCCTTTCAAGCAGGTTTTTGTGCAGGGGCACGTGGGGTTTTTCCTGGGCGGGGTTGCAGTTCTGGCACCAAGCAGTAATACAGAAGCAAGAGCAGCGGTTATTGCATCAGGCGAGTATGGTGTTCGCAGCGCCGTAAGGCAGATTTCATTTGCCTTATCATTCCCCCCTTTGATGCCTGTGCTAGATGGCATCATCATAGGTGTCATCCCGTTCCTCTAATATTAGATACTCCTCTCCCTCTGTGCTCAGCGCCTGGTATTCCCGCAGAGCCAGTATTTGGGCTGTTGCTTTTCTGGTTTCTACTGTCTCTATGGTACAAATTAGGTTGTGTATTATGTACGGCCCTAGGGTTATACCAGCTATAAGGAGGAGTAGAGATCCCAACAGAGGAGACAGCCATTGTGCCCAGGATCCCAGCCCCCAGCCCCAAGGGGATGTAGAGCTGTCCTTTGCCCTTTGGATGTGTTCTCTGAGCTCTTTCACCTTTTGGGTACTATTCCTGATTGGTTTATATAATAGCAGCACTCTTCCTTTAGGAACAGACAGATACTCCCCTTTTTTGCTGTGAGGAGATCTAGGGCCCAGCGATTTTGTAGAGTAACCTCTGCCAAGGAGTTAAGTTGTTGTAGGGTTGCTGGGCTGGTGTTGGGGCTCCAGGCAGGTAAGGTTACTCTTAGTGGGCAGGAGCTGCACCCTGGTGGCTATGGGGCCCAGGAGTGTGCAATCCTTTGTAGCCATCAGGAGCTTTAGGGTGAGTCAGAGTGTACCTGACTTGGTTTATATGCTGTGCTAGGGTTTGGTCCTGTTTTACCCCCTTATCTGAGCTTTCTAGCTGTGGGAAATAAGTCCTGCAGGCATGGGTTCCTGATTTGCCCATGCTCTGGTAAACACCACCCTGTACTTGGTAGCTTAGGACACCCATCCAGTATGTAGTTCCTCCCCTAGTACACGGCGTGGCCTGGGTCCGATCATAGCAGGAGGCAGGCACTAGAGTGTAAGCAACAACGGGGGTCGCAGGGCTTGTTCAGTAGGTGGCTCCCACTTTGATTCTGACTAGGGGCAGGGTAGTTACATGGGGTGATGGAGGCGCCTTTTAGTCCTCCCAACAGGAGCAAGAAGGGAAGGAGCATTCCAGGGTATGTACTTACCATGTTAGGAGATGACAGGGAGACGACAGAGAGTGACAAGTGTTACAAGAGTAAGATATGTCAGTCCCAATGCCAACTGTTGGCTGAGGTTCCAGTCCTCTGGGGCGGTGACCAGGAGGGCGACTCTTGAGATTGCTCCCATTGCTCTGATGATTAGGTTGCTCTGATGATTAGCAAGGCCAGCTAGGTGCAGCTTCCCATTACATGGTGTCTGTCGCTGGGGCCCGCTGGAGTTTGAGTCATAGAGGGTCCTTCAGGTCCAGAACTGAATGCCACTCCCTGCTCTGTTCTTCAGCTGTAAACTTGGCTCTGCTGTGGTGGACCCACCGTATGAGACCTACAACCTTAAGGGCAGTAGGGGTGGTTAAAATGACAGGGTATGACCCTATCCAGATGGGTTGGAGGGCCTCTTTCTTCCAGTCCTTGACCCACACATAGTCCCCTGGCTGGAAAGAGTGGACAGGCCCCCCTAAAGGGATGAGTTCTCTAATGAATGCTACTTTATGGATTTGACCCATTGTTTTCCCTAATTGGAGCAGGAAAGCCCCCTGTTCTGCTTCTCCTAATATTTGGGAGTTTTCACAAGACTGGGGGTGGTCTTCCAAAGAGCAGTTCAAAGGGGGTGTACCCAGTCTGGTTTGGGATGTTTTGCATCCGAAACAGTGCAATGGGGAGCAAGTCAGGCTAGGGTAAGCCAGTTTCTTGGTGGAATTTGGCCTAAGTGGTCTTCAGGGTTCTGTTTATGCATTCTACTTTCCCTGAACTTTGAGAACGGGAGGCTGCATGCAGGTTCCACTTGATCTGCAGATACGTGCTCAGTTCTTGGACTACTTTTGCCACAAATGCCAGCCCATTGTCACTTCCAATGGTTAGGGGCAGCCCATACCAGGGCACAATTCCTTGGAGGAGGATTCGGGTGACCTCTTGACCTTTTTCAGTACGGGTCGGGTATGCCTCTACCCATCCTGAAAATTTGCAAACCAGCACTAACAGGTATTTGTAGCCCTTACTGGCTTTTATTTCTGTGAAGTCTATTTGGAGGTCTTCAAAAGGTATACTACCCATTGCCTGCACCCCCAGAGGGGCCTTTGGATGCTGGCTGGGTTGTTCTGGGCACATGTGATGCAACAGGCACTGATAGAGGCACAGCGGCTTGGGAGCTTGGCTAGGTAGTAGTATTTCTTTAGTAACTTTTCCATGGCTGTTTTCCCCATGTGGGTGGCCTGATGGCATTCTAGTACTAGGTCTAACGCTGGCCCTCAGGGGACGTATATTCTACCATCTGGTAGTCGCCATAGCCCTTTAGAGATTTGAGTACATCCTTCCTTTCTTGCCCAGGCTTCCTCCTTGGACGAATAAGCAGGTTATAGGAGGTCCTGAGTTAGTAAGGGGCAGGTTCTAGTTTCTGGCAACCTGGGTTGGTCTCTTCTGGCAGCCTCCCTGGCGGCTTGATCAGCCCTTTGTTTCCCCTTGCTGTTTCTGAGTATTTTTTAAAATTAAATTAAATTAAATTTAAATTAATTTATCTTCCCTAATTTATTTTATTATTTGCAGAAAAAGAGGAAGGGAGTGAGGCAAAGAGGGAGACAGACATCAATGTATGGTTGCCTTTCACCTGTCTCCAGCTAAGGACTTGGCTGGAGACCTGGCTTGCAACCTGGTTATGTGCCCTGGCTGGGGAATCAAACCAGCAACCTTTGGGTTTGAAGGCCGGTGCCTTATACACTATGCTACCAGCCAGGGCTGTGAGTATTCTTTTTGTTGTCCTTTGCAGTGTATCCACTGCTACTGCCTTTGGGGCCCCATACTGCCAACAGCTGGAGGATTTCTTCTTTGTGTTTGATTTCCTTTCCTCCAGAGGTGAGTAGACCCCTCTCCTTGTAGATGGTTCCATGTATGTGGAGGGTAGTGAAGGCGTACCGGGAGTCTGTATAAATATTGACGGATTTCTCTTTAGCCAATTCTAAAGCGCAGATGAGCACCCACAGTTCAGCCCATTGTGCTGACCATCCTGCTGGTAGGGTACCGGCCTCACAGACTTGGTGGCTGCCTGCTACTGTGTATCCTGCATAGCAGATGCCTTCTTCGATGTAGCTGCTGCCAGCTGTGTACAGGACTAATCCAGGATTGGAGAGGGGCTGATCCTTTAAGTTGGGCCTGCTGGAGTATGTTTCCTCAGTGATTTTCATGCAATTGTGTGCTGGCTCCCCTTCCTCAGTTGGCAGGAAGGTTGCTGGGTTCAGGCCCTTTACAGTCCTTACTGTTACTTGACGATTCTTGCAGAGGAGTCCTTGGTATTGTGCTATCCGGGTACTGGAAAGCCACTTGTGTCTGCATTCAGTTAGGAGGCTGGTGACAGTGTGTGGTGTGTGGACCATTACATCTTGTCCCAAAGTCAGTTTGTCTGCTTCCTGAAGGAGGACGACTGTGGCTGCTATGGCCCTTATGCACGGGGGCCATCCCAACGCCACCGGATCTAGCTATTTGAAGAGATATGCTACCAGTGCTGCCACAGCCCTACTGTCTGGGTTAATATACCCAGCGCAGCTTTGTCAAACAGTTGAAGGGTCTGGTCATGTCTGGCAATCCTAGTGCAGGAGCCTCCCCCAACTGTCTCTTGATAGCTCGAGATGCCTTGTCTTGCTCCAGGCTCCAGGAGAATGGTGCAATGTCAGGGCCCTTCAAGGCCTGGTACAGTGGTCAGGCTTGTGCTGTGAACCCTGGGACCCAGATGTGGCAGAATCCAATGGCTCCCGGGAACTCACATAGCCTCCACCGGTTGTTTGGCATGGGGCAGGTTGAGGATGACCTTTTCCCTTTCTGTTCCTAGGGCTCATCTGCCTTGTTTAATGATGAATCCCAGGTATTTGACCTGTTGTGGGCAGAGTTGTGCCTTTTTCCAGGAGACTCGGTAACTGGCGGCCATGAGGAGCTCTAGGAGCCTGCAGGTATTGACAGGTTGGCACTGCCAGGAGGTCATCCACACATTGGAGGAGGGTAAGTCCTTTTCCAGAGGCAGTGAATGTGCTGAGGTCCTTGGCTAGGGCCTCTCTGAACAGGGTAGGTGAGTTTTTGAATCCCTAGGGCAGGCAGGTCTAGGTAAGCTGAGTCTTAGTCCCCATGGAGAGGTCTTCTCACTCAAAGGTGAATAATTTCTGGCTGTTTTCTGCCAGCCAGAGGCAGAAGAATGCATTCTTGAGGTCAAGGCATGTGAACCAAGCCACTTGAGGGGGTAGTTGTCCTAGTAGGATATACAGGTTCGGGACCACTGGGTACAGGCTGACGATAACTTTGTTGATGGCCCTGAGGTCCTGGACTGGTCTTTTAGTTGTCCAATGTTCATGCCTGCAAAGCCCTCTAGTTTTTGAAGCTTCTTCTGAATGTCCAGGGCTGGATGACAAAGGTGGAGTTCATCATGTGCTGGTTGTCAGGGGCCTCAGGGTTGAAGGGAACATAGACCCGGTAGGCTTCACAGAGGCACTGGTAGAAATCACCTGGACACTCATCTGGCCTCTGAATCACAGTGGTGGTTTGGATATGTTGGTGGGCCTCCAGGCTCCTTCCCAGATCCCCCGCAGGAATGCCTCCAGATACCATTGAAGTGTTGCCCATTCTTCTTCAGTGTTATGGTCCCCGTCCGGGTGTGTCTCTGGTGCAGCTCCTCAGGCCCATTCCTCATGGTTGAGTGTCCCCACTGGGGCAGCATTCTGGAGGTACTTACACAGAAAACTGTGCAATAAGGCCCTCTGAAGCTGAGGAGGATCAGGTGCCTCCAGCAGCCATCCCAGTGGTTTGAAAAGCCAGAGGACACATGTCCTAGTTGCACAACCAGTGTTCTCAATTGCATGATCCAAAACTTTAGTTGGTTTAGGAGTGTTGACCCGTCCCTTAACACAGACACCCTAATTACATACTGTGAGTCAGAATGGCCCATCTTCGGCATAGGGTCGCCCCCAGAAGGGACACTAGACCTGAAAACCATCCGGGTGGTCCACCTGATTGTAACCGGCTGTCCAGGGCACCCTGACCAATACCCCTACATTGCCCGCTGGCAATAACTAGCCAGACTCCCGTGGATATTGCCTGTGGAGCCACACGCACACTCATTCACTCCAAAGGTTATGACTTTCCCACCCCTTCCCTGGGGTGTCCCTACCTCATAGCCCTCAGAGGCCCTCCGAGGTGATCAGTCTCTCCTTCTGCTCAAGGGCAGGCCTGGCTAGGGAGTCTACCCCGGGGTGGGGGGGGTTGGGGGTGTGTGACTCACCCTTTCCTGATGCCACGCAGCTCCTGGTAAGTCTATTCGCTTCTCCCTGCTGCCCGGGTGGAGGCCATGAGGTTGGGCACTCCCACGGGGGCCCTAGTCCAGCGGGGTCCAAAAAGGCTGGGCACCGCCGCCCATTCTTTGCAGGGGCCCCTCTGGGCGTTCGCCAGGGATCTCTCCTGTGGCAAGAATGCCTGCTACTCACGAGGTCGTTTCCTGGTCAGGGAACCAGAAACGTTAGGGAAAACAGAATTGACCCAAGAACACAACCTTCAGGAGGCAAGGAGTAAGGAAGAAACTATTTATTTATTTAATGCATGCAGGCTCAGTGGAGTACTCTCCAAAGGCTGAGCCCCGAGTTTCATTACAAGCAGGTTTTTATGCAGGAGCGCATGGGGTTTTTCCTGGGCGGGGTTTCGGTTCTGGTGCCAAGCAATAACACAGAAGCCAGAGCGGCGGTTATCAAGCAAGTATGGTGCTGCCGTTTGGCAGGTTTCATTTCCCTTATCAATATGATTTGTAAGAAATAAATAAATCAACGTTTGAAAATTAACAGACAGTACTTGGAATACAGCAGGTCCTCAAATGGTATTTGGATTTTCCCGCTTCTCCTTCATTTCTTCTCGCTAAGAATTCATGCCTTCCTCCCCAAGATGGGGGCATCGCCCGCATCTAAGTCGCCTCACTCAAGATGGCGCTTAAGCGCTGAGCGTATATAGACCTCCTCAATATGGCGCCAACACAAGTCGTTTCCATCTTCCGCCCTCTTCAAGATGCCTTAGCAGTTGGCTTCAAATTAGACCTTTTTAAAATGGTGGCAGTGAGCTGACCTTATTAAGATGGTGGCGGACGTAGTTGCACCACGACCTCCTCAAGATGGCACGATTGTCGTAGACCTAGCGGCGCTATCATAATAGATACTTCCGGTTGCGCCGGAAGCGGACGGAAGAGATCCGCGGACCAGAAGACCTGGGAAGGGGTAATGTTGGCGCGGGACCCTGTTGCCCCACGATGGACCGCAAGAAAAAGCCTTTGGACGTCACGGCCTCCTCGGTGAGTGCGGGTATAGATGATGCTACGGACTCCGAGTTCTTCCCGCCCCGACTAGAGGAGAAGCTTTGGCCTAGTTTGTTTCTTAACTGGGGACCCAGACCTGACCTCCCCGCAAGCAGGAACCCTGACCAGGCTTTTCTCAGACGGGAACCTGGACCAACTTTCTTACCCACAGGACCCTGAACTGGGCTTTTCTTCTCGGACGCGCATCCGGGCCCGGCTTCCCCACGCAGACACGGACCTGACCCTGGTGTCTTTCCCGGGTTAGGAATCTCCCTGCCTCCCCCTGCGACAACGGGTCCAGGCCTCCCTGCCAGCCTGGTCTTTCCTACGGTCAGAGAACAGCAGGTGCTTGCTGTGCATTCATCTTCCCCTCCGTAGTTCTCCTGCCCAGAACATCAGAGACTGGGACGTTTTCCCCGACCGGGAACGAAACAATGGTTAATGCAACCCATTAGTACGATGCGGTGCCTGGGAGCTGTCAGGTCTGACAGGCTGTAAGCGGTTTTTGTTTTGTTCTTTCAAGTTAGCTACTTTAAGGAAGAAAAGTTCTGCCTACTTATTTGTGCCAACACTTTCTATGCGCTGTCTTTTTGACTCCTCCCATACTTTAGGTGTAGGTGCTAGTAATATCCCTGTTTTATACTTAACGAAATAGAGGCTGAAAAGGTGAAGTGATGTTCCCCAGCGTACATACAGAAGTCTTAGTAATAGAACTGGCTCATTCGGAGAAAGTTGCCTAATTTTTAATTAATCTTGAATTTACTCCAGAGTATCAGGAGCAAGGGAAGGAAAACATCTAAATATACAATATTTGAACCCCTTTACCTCATCTAACACTGAAAATTGGTACTAGTTATTATATTTGAGGATTAAGAACCAAAAAGGTATAAATATTAAAGATATCCTATTCCAACGGGCTAAATTTAGCATTGATCATAATAGAAATGCCTTTGGAAATTGACACTTTTCTGGGCATCTTCCTTTTAATATTAAAAAGTTGTTGTAGAATAGGGAAATATGTAGGTAGAAAATTGGTGTGGTTAAGAAAGCTTAGAAGAAAAGGTAAACAATTTTAAATTTGTTTTATTAAATTTAGAATATTAGGTCCTGGAATGAACTGCCCTTTGCATTATTCTTGCTAAGGCTACTTTTAAATTGATTTCTTCTGAAATAGAAATCATTGTATTCAGTCATTTTGATTTCCCTTAAAAGTCATTCCATGATACTGGAATTTTTAAGTTAGGATTTACAAATGCCCATGTATTTAAGCAGCTGTACCAGATTCTTAAGAAGGAAACTGCCTTATAACCTATGACTGATGGCTTAGGTATGGGTGTTCACTCAGCTGTCCTGTTTCCTTTGCCCTGGACTTTCCTATTCTTGAACCCCATGATTGAGTTAAACTTACAGTTGCTGGAACATACTAAAACAAACCAGGAAGCTTTCTTATCATTTCGCTTTATTTTTGACTGCTGAAATCTGCCTATCTTGAGGTTCACCTCAAAGCTGCTTCTGATCACTCTGGACAAAAGGAAATGCTTTCTTACCTGAACTTTTATGCCATTTCTACCACTCTTACAGCATTTATTACTTCTTACTGATATTGTAAGTTACCTTTCTTACTAGATTGTAGGCTCCGTGTGAGGCAGGAGTATGTCTCATTCATGTTTGTATCCTACTCTTCAGTGTTAAATGCCAAGCACATACCTGGGTAATCAAATAGTTGCTGAACAAAGACATTTCCCTATGGAAATAATAAGTTGTCATGAAAGCCAAGTACAGTGCCAGTCAGAAAGATATTTAATAATGTTAGTTGAATTTGAATCTGAAAGATACAGACTTTATTTACTTCACCTTATCAGTTTCCCTTTGCCCAGAAGAAAGCCTTTGAGTGTTTAGAGTAGAAAGACATTTCCAACAGAAATGGGATGAAATGTGACTTAGTTTTAGTTTTTACTGAATTCTACGTGTAAACATTTAATTTTGTTTTCTTTTTTGTCCATTTATAGGAACTTGGAATCTTGCTTTGAGAATTACAATAACTAAGAAATTCTGTTAGTCATAAAATTAAATGTGTTTTTGTTTATTTATTTTATTCTAGTTGGTAGACCTTAAGGCCGAACTCTTTCGAAAACAAGAAGAATTCAAACAAGAAAAACTTCTAAAAGATTCTGGAGTTTTGGGAAAACCAAAAACAACTAATAAGGTAAAAATAATATCTAATTATCCATTGATTCCAAACATGGGGAATTATGTCATACTTAGGTTTTTGGAAAGTGTCTGTGGTATCTGCTACATGTAAATATTAAGGAAAAAATCTGTCTTATGTTTGAACATCTACATGAGATATCTTAAATATATTTTTAAAATATTTTATTTAGTTTTAGAGGGTAGGTAAGGGAGGGAGAAAAAGAGAGAAAGAAGCATTAATGTATGGTTTCCTCTCTCGCACCCCCAACTGGGGTTGTGGCCTGCAACCCAGGCATGTGCCGTGACTATGAATCAAACCAGTGACCCTTTGGTTCAAAGGTCAGGCTCAATTCACTGACCCATACCAACCAGGGCTGATGTTCTTAAATATTAAAATAGAAATTAGATTATTTTAAAGTACACCTTAATGCTCTAATTCTTTAGCATTTCTTTTGAAAAAGTACATGCTGTTAATAAGTGGTTTGTTACATTCTCATGAAAGATTATCTAGTTACATAGGTTATATAAATTTAAACAGAGACTAACAGATAATATAGAAATATAGCAAAAAATATTTCTGTTAAAATATCAGGGTCTTTAAGAGACCCTGCTATATTTCTATATTATCTGTTTGTCTTTGTTTTTAAAATCTGAATGATTTTCCAATTTTATAGGTAATGGTGTCTATTAGTAATTCTCTGTAATATGTACATTTTCAGTAGTCTTGAATCAATCAGGAGATAAAAGGTAAAGAAGTAACCCTATGCAGTTGTATGAAGAAATTATAACTTAGGACTTTTCTTTTCAGCGCCAGCTTTGCCATATACACTGTTTGCTGACATAAGTTGGCTGTCAGAAGATGTAGTATATACATTGATTCATAAGATCTAATGGTTTCTTTTTTCTTCTGATGTACAAGTAGAGGTATTTTGCAGTCATTTGGTGGTGGTTTTGTCTTTTTAAATTATTCTCCAGAAAACAAGTATCTGGAACAAACAGAATGCAGGAGTTTCAAATCGAGCTGAGAAGGATGCGGAACAGAAGATTGAGGAACAGAAGACTTTAGACAAAGCAAGGTAAATTGAACTCTAGTAAACGTAGTTACCACTGAGTTTACCCAAACAAAGAAATGAAAATTCATCTTTTACTCTTTTTTTGTTTGTTTGTTTTTTTTAAATATTTTATTTATTATTTCCAGAGAGAGAGGAGGGGAGAGAGGGAGAGAAATATCAATGTATGGTTGCCTTTCACCTGCCTCCAGCTACAGACTTGGCTGGAGACCAGGCTTGCAACCTGGCTTGCAACCTGGCTTGCAGCCTGGTTATGTGCCCTGGCTGGGGAATCCAACCAGCGACCTTTGGGTTCGCAGGCTGGCGCCTTATCCACTGTGCTACCGGCTAGGGCCCCCTTTTACTCTTTTTGATTTATAATTTAAAATTTTAACATCCTTCTAGCAGAATACTCTGTAAACATAAAATATACTCTAAAAATAATTAATTTGCAGAAGTATTTGCAATCTTGGAAGAAGGTAAGACATAATTTCAGTTTAAAGATGAAACAGAGTTCCACTCTGAGCCTCTTTTAGGCACTAAGATTATCAATAAGTGTTTAAGAAGTAAGTGTATGGGAGTGTGGTTCTGGGCTGGGTGGTATGACATTAGCATTTAGAAACTAAATTTTTTTACCCAACTTTTTAATATGAAGTACTTCAGATCAACAGAGTAATTGAAAGAAGAGTACAAAGCATTCTAATATTCTTCATCTAAGTTCACAAATAAATATGCCCCACCTCTTATCTCATGTGTGTATAGAGACATTTTGTGAGCATCATAATGCTTTACTGCTAAGTATTTTGGCATATATTTTCTAAGAACAAGAACATTCTACTATGTAGCCACAGAAAATAGTATTATCTATTATATGGTTCTTACTCAAATTGCACCATTTATCCTAGTACAATTATGTCTTTTAAAATTGTTTTTGAAAATTTAACCTAGGATTCACTCAAAGATTACACATTGCATTTAGTTGTTTTGTCATATCTTTTTAGTCTCTTTTAATTTGAAACAATTTTCTTGCCTTTTTGTTGTCTGTTATGCCATTGATGTTTTTCAAAAGTCCAGGCCAGTTGTTTCTGCAGGCTCCCAAAATCTAGTAAGAATCACATTAACCATTTTTTGATAAAAATGCCATGTAGGTGATAATGTGCCTTTCTCACTGATCACATTGAAAGGTGTATTGTCAATTTTAGTCTTTATTGGTAATAATAAGTTTGATCCCTTGGTTAAGGTAGGTCTGCTAGATTTTTCTACTGTAAAGGTCCTCTTCCCTG
This sequence comes from Noctilio leporinus, assembly GCA_004026585.1. NCBI lineage: Eukaryota > Metazoa > Chordata > Mammalia > Chiroptera > Noctilionidae > Noctilio > Noctilio leporinus. The sequence continues at coordinate 63,642 of PVIW01000854.1, forward strand.
TAATAGTAATCTAAGGAGGGAGACTATGAGATTGTATGAATAGCCTGTTCACCAGTACATTTTCATAGTAGTGTTGACATCACTGAGTCATGCCATTTATTAGTTATGACTGATGATACTAAAATGATGGTTTTTCTAGTTCTGTCATTCTGTCTTTATTATTTTTTCATTTCATTTATTATCTGGCATATTCCTGCAAAGGAGAATGCTCCCCCTGTTTGTAGTATCACCCTAGACTTAGAATTACAAGTTTAATATCTCTTAAGACTGCGTTACATGTACTTTTTAATTATTTACTTCATAATAAAACTCTGTAGATGTAAACTGGTTGCTAAAGTTACTCAGCTCTTTTGAGTCTGAAAATAAAAGGCAGAATATTAGCCTATTTTGAAGATTGGTTTTCTTAGTGTTTGACCTGTTCCCAATTGACATGAAATTTTACTTAAAAATATGTTAATTTCGAGACCTCTTTTTCACTATGGACATATTCTCAGAGTTTTAATTTTGTTGAAAGATGCCATAATCTTTTTAAAAATTATATATGTATGTATGTATCTGTGTATGTGTGTGTGTGTATAATTGACATGTAACAGTTTCAGGTGTACAACATAGGGATTCAATATTTTCATATATTGCAAAATGATCACCACAATAAGTCTAGTTAGCATCCATTACTATACATAGTAATTTTGTTTTTGTTTTTTTATGATGAGAACTTTTAAGATTTAACTTTTTAAACACTTTCCAAATATACAGTACAGTATTATTAACTATAATCACTATGTGCACATTACATCCCAGGATTTAACTGGAAGTTTGTAACTTTTGAGCCCTTTCGTCTATTTCTCCCACCCCCACCCCCTGCTTATAACAACCACCAGTCTGTTCTCTGTATCTATAAATGCATTTTGTTTTTAATTTGTTTTAGACTCCACAAATAAGTGAGATCATACAGTATTTGTCTTTTTCTCTCTGACTTAATTCATTGAGCATAATGCCTTCAGAGTTCATCCATGTTGTTACAGATGGAAAGGTATCATTCTCTTTTATGGCTGAGTAGTATTCCACTGTGTGTGTGTCACATTTTCTTTATCCATTCATCCATCAGTGGATACTTAGGTTGCTTCCATGTCTTGGCTATTGTAAACAGTGCTGTAGTAAACATAAGGGTGCATATGTCTTTTTGAGTTAGTGTTTTTATTTTCTTTGGATAAATACTCAGAAGTGGAATTTCTTGATCATATGGTAGTTCTAGTTTTAATTTTTTGAGGAACCTCCGTACTGTTTTCCATAGTATACTAGTTTACATTCTTACCAACAGTGTACAAGCAGTCCCTTTTCTTCATATCTTCTCCATCACTTATTATTTCTTATCTTTTTGATAATAGACATTTTATAAGTGTAAGATGATATCTCATTGTGGTTTTGATTTGCATATCCCTGATCATTAGTGATGTTGAACACCTTTTCATGTACCTATGGGCCATCTGTATATCTTCTTTGGAAAAATGTCTATACAGATCTTCTGCCAATTTTTAAAAAATTTAATTTATTGGGGTGACATTGATTAATAAAGTGTAAGTTTCAAATGTACAGTTCTTTGATCCATCATCTGTATATTGCGTTGTGTGCCTACCACCCAAAGTCAGATATTTTTTTATCACCTTATGTTCAAACCCCCCTTACCCTTTACCATCCCTTCACCCCCTTCCCTCTGGTAACCACCATGCTGTTGTCTTTGTCTGTTTTTGTTTTTATTTATTTGTTACTTTCAGTTTTATATCTCACATATTCATGGAATCATACAGTTCTTGACTTTTTTCTGTCTGACTTACTTCACTGAGCATGATATTCTTAAGATCCATGTTGTTGGAAATCTCTGCCAATTTTTTAATTAGATTTTGTGTGTGTGTATATGTAGTGTTTTTTTTCCTAATAGGTTATATGAATTCTTTATGTATTTTGGATATTAACAGCTTATCAGATACACAATTTGCGAATATCTTCTTCCATTCATTTGGTTGGCTTTTCATTTCATTGATGGTTCCCTTTGCTGTGCAGAAGCGTTTTGGTTTGATGTATTCCCTCTTGTTTACTTGTTTTTGTTGCCTTTGCTTTTGGTGTCAAAACAAAACAAAAAAATCATCAGCAAAACCAGTGTCAAGGAGCTAACCACCTATGTGTTCTAGTTTTATGGTTCCAGCTCTTATATTCGAGTGTTTAATTCATATTGAGGTATTTTTTTGTGTATGTGTTAGAGAGTTGTCCAGTTTAATTCTTTTGCATGTGGCTGTCCAGTTTTCCTAACATTATTCATTAAAGAGACTTCCCTTGTCCTGGCTGGTATCATAGTGGATAAAGCTCTGGCCTGTGAACCTAAGGGTCTCTGGTTTGATTCCCCAGCCACGGCACATGGCCAGGTTGCAAGCCAGGTCTCCAACCAGGTCCATGGATGGAGGTAGGTGAAGGGCAACCGTACATTGATGTTTCTCTCTCTCTCTGCCTCTCTCCCTTCCTCTCTCTCTGGAAATAATAAAATATCTTTTAAAAATAAATAAATAAAGACTTGGTCTTGGGTTTAAAAAAAGAAAAGAGAGAAACTTACCTTTCCGCATTGAATATTCTTGGCTCCTTTGTCATAAATTAATTGACCATATATGCGTGAATTTATTTCTGAGCTCTCAATTCTGTTGCATTGATCTATATGTGTGTTTTTATGCCAATACCATACTGTGTTGATTACTGTGACTTTGTAGTATAGCTTGAAATCAAGGACTGTGATGCCTTCATCTTTGTTCCTCTTTGTTCAGGTCAGGGACTCTTGCCTGAAAACAATAATACAAAGAGTTTGCATCAGATTTGTTGATCTACTTGGAAGGTTGCTAATGGAAAATGTCTTTGTTTAGACACTCTTCTCTCTTGGGTATTTAAGCTACATTTAGCATTTAAATTAAGTTAGAATCTTAATTAATTCATCTATTCATCAAATACTGATTGGGCACCTGCTGTGCTTCAGGTATTGTTTTAAGCACTGGAATACAGTTATGAATAAGGGAAACATAGGCCATGCCTTTATGGAGCTTACATTTGGCAAAGCAGGCAGAGCTGGGTCTAAGGGTCCCCTTAGGGTGGGATGGTCAGCTATAGTTAGGGTTGTCTTGTCGTCATGCTGGACCTCTTAGGAAGTTGCAGTAATGAAACCAAGGGTGGAGCAGTGGTATTTAATAAGACATTGCTAATACTTCTCTTGTATTCTCCAAGGGAGAAATTGGAAGAAAAAGCTAAATTATATGAAAAAATGACTAAGGGAGACTTTATAGGTAAGTAAAAATTATTTATTTATACTTTATTTTCTATAATTCATTATAGCCCTCTATGTTTTATTACTTGTTAATAACTGTAAGAATAAAGAGAAATTTTTAAAATCAAGCATTATGTTCTGTGCCAGAAACAAGAAAACGGCAATAATTTTTCAATTGTCCTGGTGGGTGCCGGGAATGTGCTAGATGTTGTGAAGGGACACGCAAGTACAATGTAAGCCGGATCCTCGGCTCTCGAGATGGGGTGGGTAGTATCATCAGTGGAGGGAAATGGTACAGAGCAAAACCAAGTTAGGAAACAAGATCTAAATAAGCCATAATTTTGAACAATTACAGCTGTGTAAAAAACTGAGGGATCATGCTTTCCTGTTTCCCTATTTTCTCTTTTGTCTTTAATGTGCTTATAATTCTTTTTAAATGATGATAAGGAAAAGAACCCCCCCACCCCCCCAGCCAGGGAAAGAAAACCCAGACTACAGCTAGACAACAGTAGAAGAGCATTTACAAAGCAGTTTACAAAGAGGGCATATGTGGAAGACTTTAGGGAGAAGATAGGCTCCAATAGGGGTCTTAAAGGCTTTGGAGAACTGGAGAAAGGGATTTTTCAGGGGGGAGTGGTGGGAGCAAATCAGCAGAGGCAAGAGGGGGAGGGCGATGGGAGCAAATCAGCAGCGGGAGGAGGGGGCCAGGAAAGAGGGTCTTGGGGCAGCAGGATAGAGGCAGGCTGGACCCCAGTTGTGGGCTACCCACCCAGCCAAGGAGCACCCTCTTTCCAGACAGCGGGGACAGGCTCCCTCTGGGCAGGGAATCCAGCCTGGAAGGTCAGGTACTCTCAGAGGGAGGGACCCTGAAGAGAGCCTTTGTCTTCCTCCTGAAGAAGCAGCAAGGGGACTATTAACGAGGTGGCCTCAACATTATATGGTCTTATAACTCAGCTTTTTCCTGTTTGAGGTATTTTATGTTTGTTTTTTTTAAGATTTTATTTATTATTCCTAGAGAGAAGGGTAGGGAGAGAGACAGAGAGGGAGAGAGACATCATTGTATGGTTGCCTTTCTCCTGCCTCCAGCTACAGACCTGGCTAGAGACCTGGCTTGCAACCTGGTTATGTGCCCTGGCTGGGAATCCAACCAGTGATCTTTGGGTTCGCAGGCCGGCGCCTTATCCACTGTGCCACCAGCCAGGGTAAAACTTTAGGCTTTTTTAAGATTTTTTTCCATGGTCTATTTTTCCACTGGTATATTTACAGCTTCCCTCTTAGGTCCTGAGGTGGCTCTGTCTTTTGTAAGTGTTGCAGGGGTGGAGTCATCAACTAGTGAATTATCCAGGGCACGGAGCCACCCATCGCTGAATGTGATTGCTTCATATCAATTTCATATGTGGTTTTCTTCTTTGATGTCAAGAATCTGACAATTGATTTTTACGTCCTAGATGAAGAGGTGGAGGATATGTACCTTGTGGATTTCACACAAAAGATCATAGACAAACACAAAGAAATGGAGACGTTTGGTGCCACTAGAGGTTCTAGAAAGGCAGGAGAAAGAGAAGATGATGATGAAAATCTTCCTGAAGAAGATATACCTCCTCCCCAGGACCCCAGTGAAGAATGGTTGGTAATATTACATGATTTAATCATATTAACATTGTCAGGCTTGTGTTTACCTTTTTTTTTTTTTTAATGTTTTTTGTTTTTTGTTTTTTTTAAAGATTTTATTTCATTATTTTTTAGAAAGAGGGGAAGGGAGAGAGGCAGAGAGGGAGAGAAGCATCAATGTATGGTTGCCGTTCACCTGCCTCCAGCCACAGACCTGACTGGAGACCTGGTTTGCAACCTGGTTATGTGCCCTGGCTGGGGAATCAAACCAGCAACCATCAGGTTCACAGGCTGATGCCTTATCCACCGTGCTACCAGCCAGGGCTCTAGCTGTGACTTCTTCTGTAGGCATTGTGGACCTTGAACCTGGATCGTACTAGCTCTGCCTTTCCCTGCCAGTGTGACCTTGATAAGTTCCTCATCAACCAGAGGCTCACTTTCCTCCCCTATAAAGCAGCGATGTCAATGCCTACTTGTAATTGTTTGTCTTAAAGTTCCTTTAGGAAGTAGTAGTATTTTAGGATACCCAAGAAACTGCTGTCTGCCGAATATAAGCAGACGTTTTGTAAATCTTTATTACTGAAATTGTTCTGAATTTTACCTACTTGTGGGTGAATAATGGGGAAACCAACCTAGTGTTTCCTTACAAAGAAACCAATGTATCAGTAAGAGACCAGAATGCAAATTCCATTTCAATGATTTTTTTCTACTTAAGATGTTGCTTAGAAACTTGTTCATAACATACTTAAAATTTTTTAGTGTTGCACTGATACTGTGAAAATGTCCTGGGAGTGAGTAACTATGCCTGCCCACCCTCCTGCCTATGCAGAGCCCACCCATCTTCCCTTCAAGGCTCAAGTATCCTCCTCATCATAGGGTCTTTGTCAGGAACTGCTTAGGATTTTTACATTTATTGACTTTTGTCAGCCTCAGGCCCAGTAGGCAGGTGTCATTGATGAGCTGAAGAGAGAGCAGTGCAGTCCCTGCTGCGGAGTGCAGGCACTGTGCCTCTTCACAGTTTGTGATAGAGTAAGTGTCTTCTTACCTGCCTTCTGAAAGCTTATATTCGGGGTGGATTATCTGGCTACAGATCTGTTATAAGCAACCGACAGAGAAACACATGCAATGTAGTCTCTTCCATCAGTGCTGCTTCATTCTAAGTGATTCTCCCTCATCTGAATTGTGGTAGCATGTTAATATTTCCCGTTCTTTTGGCTCTTACCTTTTCCTTATTATTGGCATATGACTGGCCTCATTCCCAGAAAAAGATTTGAGGCAAACCTTTGGTACTTTTAACATCCTGCCTACTGTTGTTAAGCATTTCGTGGGCATGGGCCTTAGCTTCCCCCAGAGCGCTTTGAAGAAGACTTGACTGAGCTCTCCTGTGTGGCTGGTGCTGCGGGTACCTGTTCCCTGGGAGCTTGCTCAGGGCCTGCTGATCGCAGGGAGCAGTTGCTGACGGCTGTCTTGCCACTTGTATTTTGATGGGATGTGTGTGTTTCGGAGGCCTTCTCCAGAAACAGAATAGCCTATGATTGTTTTTCTTAGCCAAAATCTCAACTCCTTTGAAAGGTTTTGTGTCTTCTTTTTTCTTATTAATACCTATATGATTACAAGCAATTTCTCAGTGATTTGAAGAGTTTGGAGGACAATTGAAGGTGTCACATGCTACCATATGGTGAAGGAAGACACACTGCAAGCAGTTCTGACACTTGAGTTTTTAAATTAGGCTCCAGACTTGTAAATGCTTGTAAAATCCTTTCAGTAGTTATATTCCAGGTGGTGGAAAATGTTTATGCAAAAATACTGTAAATAATTTCTTAGACCATCTGGCTAGATGGTTTTCCTCCATTCATTAAAAAAAGAAAGAAAAATAAAAGAAAAAAAAACTGCTTTCTGCAGTTGGAGGTTTTATTTCTTGCAGTAATCAGCTTTAGTACTACAGCAATGGATTCCCTATCATTCCGTTTTTAAATCATGGGCTGTCAACTGGAATCAGCATATAGGAGAGGAAAGACATTGCTAACGAAAGCCAGGACACATGCATGGGAATCTGACCTTGAGTCAGTCCACCAGCAGGACTGGCCCCTTTCCACGTTTTTTAGCATCCTGCTGAAGGCTGTGGGAAATTCCCTGCCTATAATTTAAGAAATAAAAAATGTGTTGCATCACAATGTAAATGAAATGTTTTCCATGGAAATCTGACCATACTACCTGTTGTGAAAAGTCTGAATATTTCATTTGCCTTTGCTCTGCCTGGCTTCCCTAACTGCCATGTAATTTGGGCAAGGATGAAGAAAGAGGAACTAAGGATAAAAGGCCTACTGATGAGGTGTTGCCTTTCTGCTAATTAAAAAGAGTCCCAAAATACTGTGACTTATGTTATTTTTTATTTTGTTTTTTTAATGTGTTATTTATTATTTTTAGAGAGAGGGGAAGGGAGAGAGGCAGAGAGGGAGAGAGATATCCATGTATGGTTGCCTTTCACCTGCCTCCAGCTACAGACCTGGCTGGAGACCTGGCTTGCAACCTGGTTATGTGCCCTGACTGGGAATTAACCAGCAACCTTTGGTTTCGCAGGCTGGCGCCTTAACCACTCTGCCACCATCCAGGGCTATGACTTATATTAAGAAATAAATTTCTAGTTCTTTGAGAAGAATTGTACCAATTAGAAGAAACAAAGGAAAAGAATAAAGTGTCAGATTTGGGAAGACTGAAGAAAATTGAGAGTCTGGTACAAAACAAAGTTATTCTGATGCTGATAAACTCTTTGGAGTTGTCTAAAATAGGTTAAAATAAGTTCTGAGCTGTTGCAGCAAGGATCTGTGCGGATATTTATCTTTGGACTTGGAGACATAGATGATTAATCGTTTCCTACAGTTCTAAAACTAAGATTTAATAAAGGGCGCAATGTGTTTATTGTGTGTCAACTTATTACTTTAAAAAGCATGTTCTTATCAGTGTTAGTGGTTTCTCAGGTTGAGGAATGTTTTTTGGTTGTGAGACCTATATTAATTTTTTTTTTAAGATTTTATTTATTATTTTTCAGAGAGAAGGGAAGGGAGAGAGGCAGAGAGAGAGGGAGAAACATCAATGCATGGTTGCCTTTCACCTTTCACCTGACTCCAGCTATGGATCTGGCTGGAGACTTAGCTTGCAACCTGGTTATGTTGCCCTGGCTGGGAATTGTACCAGCGACCTTTGGGTTCACAGGCTAGCACTTTATCCACTGTGCCACCAGCCAGGACTCCTATATTAATTTATTACTGTGTACTAACTCCCTAATTTAGGGACCCATATGTTGTGTACAAAGCCATCATATCTTGTCACTTTTATTTCAGGGTGGATTATGTGGACTCTTTAGGGCGTTCCCGGCGCTGCATGAAAAAGGATTTGCCACATCTGCTGGAGATGGATAAAAATCTTCAGGGGAGGCTGTGAGTGTGTTATGTGCAAAGCTTTGTCCTGGTCTGAAATGCAGACACAGGGGTAGTTTTGTGGGCAAGGTTATCTAAAGTCAATTATGTTTGATGCTTTGGGAAGGAGAACTTTTTTTAATTGATAAGAATAGTTGCTGAAGCAATTATTCATGCTTAGCATACACATACACACATAATCCACACTGAGGGAACAGCCTGAATAGATGATCCAGACTAGCTACTAAAATGAATGAATTAGAGCCATACCTGTTCACAGGCATATCATGGAGATGTTGTGGGCTCAGCTCTAGACCACTGTAGTAAAACAAGTCACACAAAGTTTTTGGTTTCTCATTGCATATAAAAGTTACGTTTATACTATACTGTAGTCTAGTAAGTGTGTAATAACATTATGTCTTTTTTTAAAAAGCAGTGTACATACATTATTTAAAAAATACATTATTGCTAAAAATGCCAACTGTCATCTGGATCTATTGGGAAAATGACACCAATAAACTTGTTTGGTGTTTGGTTGCCATAAACCTTTTTTTAAAAATAAATTTGCCATAAACCTTTGATTAATAAAAACACAGTATCTGCAGAGTGCTTGGGAGGATTTCTGATTGCAAAATAACAAATAAGCCTAACCCAAACCAACCAACAAATCTCCGAGGAAAGGTGTTTAAGAATATATACTTGATGATCTCACAGCAAGTGGGTCAGGGGGCAGGGAGGCAGTTAGTGTATTAACTTTTTTGTGATATATCTTTACATTTTGAAGTAAGGGCCTTATAGCTAGATGTTTTTTACCTGTGGGACCAAAGACACCTAAGAGATAGCTTGCTTAAACATCCCAGGGAATAAGAACAGCTTTTGTGTAGGAAGTGTTCAGAGAAGGTCCACCTTATCCAAGTCCTGCAGGTTTAAGTGGGCCTGTGCTTAGCGCAAAGGAGAATCCCTAAGCTGTCCGCAGAGCACAGGCGCTGGCCAGGGCATGGCTTGTACAGCCTCCTCAGCCCTGCACAGGAGGCCTGGACTTCTCCTCCCTGTTTGGGCTGCCTCCTTCCTCTCTTCAGCCCGTGACCAGGCTGGGAGGAAAGTGGTTCATTTTGAGGGCAATCAGGATTCCATTATACTAATGTAAAATTCTGGCTGCTTAAGAGAGGAGAAAATATTTTTTACTATTTCCCAGTGGTGTGGTGGGTCAGAAACCTCTGTAGGGAACTATCTTCTTTATCAGTTAGAGTTACTTATTCATGATCCATCTGACTGAACTGAAGCATTACTGCTTCACAGCTCTTATCTAAAGATAGGTTTTGCTATTTTCTTCTAGTTTTGTTAGTCCTGCTAATGAAAAAACCTTACTATCTGAAGATATGAGAAAAGAACTTCAGCGCCAGCAATGGGAGGAAGAAGAGCGGGAGGCCCTGAAAAGGCCAATGGGGCCCATACATTATGAAGATATTCGTGAAAATGGTACTGTCATCTTGCAGCTTTTAAATCATATTTTCATCTTTAACTAATGGCAAGCATAAAGGAAAGTATTCATTCATAAAGCAGCAGTTCTCAGGTAGAAGTAAAGATCCTGCTTTGGAAATTAAAACTATCCCTTTTGTTTATTTCATAGACTGAAAAATACTTGTACTGGGAATCTTCCTAACAGAGGGTCTATTAATCCAAGAATTTGTTTCCTGAGAGAAATGGAGGCAGCCTGTGACTGAAAATGAATGAATTTTTATTATATTTATCATTTGGCAAACAGGATGAAAATTTTCTCTTTTTTTCCTTAAAATTTTATTGTTGTATTACATCCATCCCCTTTTTGCTCCCCTCTGTCCCCCTCCCCACCCACCCATTCCCCCCAAAGTCAATCCCACAGGATGAAAACTTTCTAACTTGCTTTCTTGCTTATCTGCCTATTTTTTTCTTTTTAAAAAATTTATGCCAATTATTACTGTATTATTATTATTATTATTATTATTGTTATGACAAATTTCTTGTAGGGTATAATTTACTGACCAGGCAAATCTGTAATCTCTCATATAATTTTGACTTCTTTCAGAGGCCCGGCAACTTGGTGTTGGATATTTTGCCTTTGCCCGAGATCAAGAGTTAAGACATAAGCAAATGAAAACTTTAGAGATGCTGCGTGAACAGGTACAAATTAACTTCAGAGTTGATGTGAAGAAGGATTTGAGCAGTTGGTTTCTTGTTGGACCACACTGCGAAAAAAATTTAGTAGTTTAATTAGAAATTTAAATTGATTCTCAGAATGCAGCTATGGGTTTCATAACAGTAATTACCCTATTATTGTGGTGGGTTTTTTTTGTTCATTTGTTCTTTAAAGATTTTATTATTTATAGAAAGAGGAGAAGAGAGAGAGGCAGAGAGGGAGAGAGACATCCATGTATGGTTGCCTTTCACCTGCCTCTAGTTATGGATCTGGCTGGAGGCTTGGCCTGCAACCTGGCCATGTGCCCTGGCTGGGAATTGAATCAGCGACCCTTGGGTTTGCAGACCAGTTCCTTACCCACTGTGCCACCAGGCAGGGCTGTTGTGGTGTTTTAAACTCTAAGATTATAGCTGCTCAGAAATTACCTGTGTAACTTTGAATTTGGTTTCAAAGATACTTATGGAGTGGCCTGGGTAAGAAAATAGAAGATTCTTAAGGGAATGAGGAGTAGAACAGGATTTTTATTTTTTTAAAGTAAAACCTTCCAAGATTCTGTCAGAACACTTACTAAACTTCAAAAAAACATCAGAGGGCTTGTGTAAGAATACTATATGAGTCTTCATTTTGAAGATCTCAAGGATAGCTTCGTAAGAAGCGGCATGAAAATCAATTAGGCTGTTTTTACAATAAAATTAATTATTTCATCCTTCTTAATAGAAAAATATGAATTTGGCTGAAAGCAAATAATTTTCTAATTCTCTGTTCTCTTCAGACAACAGACCAGAGAACAAAACGAGAAAACCTAAAAGAAAAGCGAAAGGCTATGTTAGAAGCAAGACTTGCCAAACTCCGACAGAAAAAGATGAAAAAATCAAAAGATGATGGAACAGAAGAAGAAAATAAAGGTATGTTATGGCTTATGATAATAAACTTCAAAGGGAAAAATTTTGGTTCCACTGATATCAGTAATAAGACTGACAGTATGAAATTAACTATTAGTTTTATTCTCTGAGAAAGTATCTTTCTCCAGGAGGTATACCTCCAGGAACAGTTTTTATGACCAGAGTGATGTGGAATGACCTTCGAAAGTGCATTTTTAGGTTATAGACAAGGAAATGACAGTATGTTGAATCACTTTATAGTAAGTCAGACTTAGTTTAGTTGTGTAAGTACATGTTTAAGCTTAGTTTTATTTTAGAGAAGAGGTATATTTACAAAGTCAGATAGTAAAATGAAGAATTTACAAGTATGAGTATGGATAGCTTACCAAAGGACTTTAAAACACTTGGAAAGGCTATTAAGTATTATGTTCAAACTAGTTCACTATGTGAGTTATGCTGATCTGGGCTAATTGCCATGACAAAGAGACTCCTGTGTAGATTGCCTTAAATAAGAGGGAAGTCTGCTTGTCTTTCAACCTTTCAGAGGTGGGGGTTGTGCAAGTAGGTAGTAGCTCTGCCCCAGATGGCCACCCAGTCTTCAGCATCCTCCGTCTTGCTGTTTCTGCCATTCCCTAGAGGATTACTCTCACTTGCACACTGGAAGCTTGCTCCCCAGCACCTGTTCATTATCCAGCCTGGGGGAGGAGAAAATAGGGAGGGGAACCAGCTTCGTTTTTGAGAATCTGAGTCTGAAGTCACACAGGGAGGCCAGTGGCCAGAATGCAGGGAGGCTGGAGGTTGGCCTCTCTGTCAGGGTGCTATGTATCCAGTTAAAACTGGGGGCATTTTGGTCCCAAAAGAAGGGGAGTCTGGGTGCTAGGGGCATATAGAAGCCTCTCCAGCCCTTAGGTGTGGGCCATTTTCTAATTCTGAACACAAATTTAATTAGCTTTGGAAGGAGACCAGAATCATTCATTTAGTTTCATATAATTGTTGTCTCCCTGTAACATGTTAAGCCCTGCATATTGTTTATTTTTGCTCTGTTCTTGAACATTTGTGATTTCCACAAGTTGTGAAGTATCACAATGAAAATCCATTTTCATTAAAAAAAATAACCAAAGTTGACTAGCCAACAGTGTTAACAGGCTTCAGCTCTTCATCACCCTGAGTCCCCTTACTTTATAGTTGAGTAACTGGGGGGTTTCTGGTCCTTCAGTTGTTGATCTGGCGATATAGATACTTTGAAATCCATCCAACCTGGGTTTGAGTCCTGGTTCTTACCACTTTTGACGTCTGCAGCATTTCTGAGCTTAATTTTTCTCATAGAAAATGGCGATAAAACTGGAATACCAATACTGACTTTATTAGAGTTGTACAGACTTAAATGAACTATTGTATACAAAGTGCTTAGCACACTGCCAGGGATATTGTAGGTGCTCAGTAAATGTTGGTTTTTATTTTTATACTTTCAAGATTAGTATATTTTATTTAAAAATTAAGTAATTTTAAGCTTTATTATTAATGAAGTCTTAATTCCCTTGCAAAAAAAAAAAATAGATGCAGATGTTATTGGGCCCCTACCACTGGAACCAGAAGCTGTGCCAACTCCACATATTGCCCAGAGCAGCAAAGTAGAAGTCATCGTTCAGGAGAGGAAGGATACCAGGCCTGGAGTGCCACATGTCCGGGAGTGGGACAGAGGAAAAGGTAAGGGGGTAGGTTCTAAGGTGTAAAAATCTTTTCAGTTACCGGACCTGCACAGATTTTTCTGGGTCTTTAGATCCACGTGTGATTATGATGAGTCTTTGTGGTCGTTTGAAGCTTAAAGAATTCTCCAGATCTCTGAATTTGTTTGTTCTTAATACCCAGACAGAGATATTTATAAACAGGAGCACTAGAAAGGGTGATTACAAAAGACCATGATCCACAAGGCATCATATTGAAGGATGAGGTCTGGTTTTTTTGTTTGTTTGTTTTTAGAAGTGCTTGAGGAAGTTTTCTGAAATTTGTGCTGCTTCATAGTTTTGCAGCTTTGGAATACCATTTCTCAGGAACTGACTTTAAAGTCTTATGAAGGTTTGGTATTTTAATGTACTCGGTGTTTTTAGCAGTCACTTATGCTCACTTAAAATAGTCTGCATGTGTGTATTAACCTGGATTCACATATGGTTCCATTGGGGCATTCACAGTTTTCTGTAAGGTTAAGTACCCCATGGTGCCCACAGCACCCTGTCTTTGGAAACATGACCATGTTTTATTCCTTTCTAAAAGAGATTGTGTCAGTGCTACATTAGCTCATGCTGTTTGAGCTGATGAGATCTAAGAGTAAAGTAAAAGATACTCTAAAATGGACTCTAAAATAGAGGTGCAATACCAGCTTAGATTCGGATAGGCTCTTTTGTGTCATCTGAAACTCAGGGCAACATGTGTTTGCTATGAAGCATGCACAGCATCATGTCAAGCAAATGATTTGATTATTTAATTTTTCTGTATTTCTCTCTTAAATTTAATTTTAATGCCTTTTTGTCAGTGTTTCTAGAGCCTGCCAGACTTCTCCACAGAGCCTTTCCTAAAAATTTGTCAATTTGGAAGTAGTCACTCCCGTAGCCTAGTTCCTTAGGCTTCTGCAGACATTACATGTGCCTCATACTATAGTTCTGTTACTGCTGTCCTTGTTTCCCAGGGAATTTGATGTGGTTTTGAAGAAATACATATAATAATTGAGAAGTAATATCAGTGAAAATTCATCTAATTCAATGATCAGTTCTAATAATACTCTTTTCTTATTTTTACTAGACTTTTCCTTTGGGTACTGGTCGAAGAGGCAGTCAGATCTCCGGGCTGAAAGAGACCCTGAGTTTGCTCCACCATCAAATTACTTTGTGGGCCAGCAGAGAACTGGTTCTTTCAGTAGTCAGACGTGGAACAGACCTGCACCTGCACAGAGTGACGCAAGGCAGCACCCAGGCCAGAGCCATGAGCCCAGCTGTTCACATACATCATCCATTCCTGCCCCCAGTAGCCCACCACAAGCCCCCACAGTCACTTTTGAAACTCTGGATGATATGATATCATATTATAAACAAGTGACATGAACTTACAAAATAGTCTTGGGTCCTTACTGTTGATGGTGTCTTCCTCACCCCCGGAGTGGAAAAAATGACTTAACTTTAGGGATTGAGTTGTAACTTTCTTTTCCTATCCTTTCCCTAGAAGGTATAGGTTGGATTTGTCAGCAAGGAAGAAAGCGAATGTTATCATAGGAAATCTGTGTCCAATTGGCTGTTTGTTTCTTTCTAATTGGTATGGAGACTATTCATCTGGATTTACATGTAAGCTATGATAAAGTAGAAGTGTTATGTAATATATGACTCCAAGAAGCTTTTTCATATCCACTCACATGACATCCTCGGATATAAGGGCTCCATTCCTTTCCATCTGCAAATGCTAGCATGTAGATGTCCTTTTCCAAGGACTCAGCTTCTAGTTCAGTTGATGGAGCATCTGTCAAAGAATGGCAAATGAGGAGACACTGCATGGGAGCCAAAGTGATCTAGTTTCTGAGAGGATCTTTAAGCTGGAAGACTATTAAGCAGTAATATTTGAAACTATTAATAAAGACCAGGGAGGAGAACTTCGTAATCCATAAAGGCCAAAGTTGAAGTCACTGACTTGTATTGTCATCCCATCCTGAGTGGTATCATCCCATCACTCATACATAGTGGGCATTCAGCAACTGTGTGTTGAATGACTGGGGCACATGTGGAAACAGTTGAACCTGGTCAGATAGCAACATGCTCCTTAACTGTGTGGGTTAGTTTTTCAGCTCTGCTTACCTTCCTGTTACTCCTACACCAGGACCTCATCATTCTCAAGAGCCTTGTCACCTCAGAAGCCTGATTGAGATAGACTTGGGGTCAGGTAGATCCCTTAGTCTTTCCTAACATTGGGTCAGTGAGTAAGCAGGGTTCCAGAAGGACTGCCTATGCCTGGATGCCATCCCTGTCCTTTGCCTGCTACACCTAAGTGCCCTGTGCAGCTGCAGACAAGCAGTAGTAGTTGCTCATCGGGCCCTCAAGGCTGTAATGGCTGCCTCTCAGTGAGTCCTTAAGAATATGCTAGAGCAGGTCCTCAAGTGCCCAGAGGAGCCCATGCTCCCCTGGGCTTTGAGGTGCACATGTTTTCTGTTCCCATAGCACAGTGGTGTTGATGTAAGTGCCCTTACTCTCATACAGATTGCAAATTGGTCAGTGATTTGTACAAGGTTATGCATGTGGCACTTAAATGGCAGATCTAGGACTTAAGTGCAGCTTAAGCTCAGGTTTGCTCCAGACTCATGCATTCTCCAACACTCACTGTCAGTCTTGTTGCTTCAGTATCAAGCAGTATTAGACAAACATCCCAAATTCGTGAAAACTTAACCTCTAAATTTCATATTGGGCAAAGTTGCCATACCTATTAATGGTATGCAGCCTGATTAGAGAAATATCTCTTAACAAATACACGTTAAAAGCAACTGACCTGGCTGCCTTTTTAAAATAGAAGTTGACAAGCTGGTCCTAAAAATTTATATGGAATTGCAAGGGACCCAGACTATCCAATCTTGAAAAAGAACGAAGTTGGAGGATTCACATTTGCTCATTTTAAGACTTGCTACGAAGCTACAGGAATGAAAATGTGGTACCGACAAGGATAAACATGTAGCTCAATGGACTAGAATTGAGAGTCCAGAAGTAAACCCATATACTTTCAGTCAATTGATTTTTGATGCTGGTGCCAAAACTGTCCAATGTGGAAGAATAGTTTTTTCAACAGATGACTCTGGGACAACTATCCACATGCAAAATAATGAATTTGGACTCATAATTCATGCCATATACAAGACCAACTCAAAAGTGGGTCAAAAACCCTAAATCTGAGAGCTAAAGCTACAAAACCAACTGAAGCAGCTTGTAGGAGCAAAGGAAGAGGAGACAAAAAGAAAAATCGGAATATAAAAAATATTAGCTATCTTAGAATCGTAAGAAAAAGCAAAGAAGGAAAACAGACAAATATGAGGAAGAGGATGTATTTACATAAGGTAGAACAGAAGGACTCAAGGCGAATTGTGGAGAAGAGACAGGAATACTAGTCAGGCAGACTTTTATCTTGGGAGAAAGTAGTGGTGAAACCTTTTGTCAGAAAGCATGAGTAGATTTTCTCTAGGATTTCAAAGACTATTAACCAATTTCTAATTCCCTTTTAATAGCAGGTCATTTAGTGTTTTGTGAGCCCAGACGTCACATTGTCTTATGTTTTCAAACCTAGAGTTCAATGTTAGTTTTACCATTTCTCACTAGCCTGTTTTGTAAGATTTCATCCAGCAGATGGCATTACAATTCTTAGACTTCAGATTCACACTCTGCTCAATAGAAATATTCAGAAAGCCTTTTGTGTCATTTTCAATTTTCTAGGAACCACATTAAAATGAAATTAATTTTATTGTAAACTTTTATTTCAGTACTTGATATGCAAAAATATTACTGAGATATTCTGCATTTCTGTTCATACTAAGTCATCAAATCCACTGTATATCTACTTATAAAATTTTTCATCAGAAATACTTCATTTATATTTAAATTTTATAAAATATGCAATTGAAAGAGTAGAGTCATATACCCTAGTTGTTCCAAACATACTTAACCATGTTTTAAAAATTTGCTAATAACAGAAGTGTCAAATTTTATTTTATTTTTTAAAAGATTTTATTTATTATTAGAGAGAAGGGTAGAGAGGGAGGAAAAAAGGGAGAGAAGCATCAATGCATGGTTGCCTTTCACCTGCCTCCAGCTAAGGACCTGGCTGGGGACCTGGCTTACAACTTGGTTATGTGCCCTGACTAGGGAATCTAACCAGTGACCTTTGGGTTTGCAGGCTGGCGCCAAGCCACTAAGTCACACCGACCAGGTGTAGAGTGTCAAGTTTTAAATTTAAGTTAATAAAATGAGTATTAGTTTATTAGTCATACCACATTTCAGGTACTCAGAAGATACATGGTCTAGTGCTACTGTACTGCCCAGCATAACTGATTTGTTTTTACATGTTCTAGGGCCTTAATTCTTCACATTAGTAACTAACGGATTGACAGTTTCTTCCAGGTGCACATGAAGCATTTAAGATATGATCATGTTTATCTTGGGAGCAAGTAGTGGTAGGACCTCTTGTCAGAAGGAATGACCACGCCTTATTCATGTCTTTGTAGAACTAAGCAAATGTTTTGGATCAGAAATTGCTTTGAAATATTTGTTTTCATTTTAATCTTCAGGCCTTTGTATGTTTTGATATAGTTTATTTGAATTGGCTAAATAAATCATTTTGTTTGCTTGCAGAAATCCCAAAGGAGAAACTTGAAATCCATATACATGAGGTTCCTGCTATGTTTAGCTATATATTTGCCAAAGACTCGTGTATAATTTATTTCTTCTTAAAGTTATAATGCAGCCCATGGGTGGTTTTCAGCTAACCTTGTGACACACAGATGAGGCAGTAGAACTTAGAACTTGGAACAGGGTGAGTACTGGTTTTTGCAGTTAATACAACATACAGTAGCCACTCCATATATGTTCAGGCTTTTTTTTCAGCCAGTAAATTGAACTGTTATACATCAAGCAGTTCCTGTTTAAAAAACAACAACAACAAAAAAAACTGTACAGCTAAGGCAAGTAATACTCGGAAAGAATGTATTGATCTGCTAAAAACTGTGAGCAAAAATAAAACTGCCCTGGTCCTCCCACCTGCTCTTGCAAACTGCTTGATGAGGCATTTTGTTAGTAAAGGTTGTGTACACCTCATTTAATATTTAACGTATGTGTGTGAAGGGTAGGGCAGGGGAAGGGAGAGTGGTATGATGGCTGTAGTAAGCCCAGGCAGCAGTAAGCCCAAGTATGGGTGCCAGTGGTCACGGAAGAGGCCACCAAATACCCTTTGTTGTTGCTTAGACCTCGGGTAGACACAGTGAAGCAGTTTGTGTGTAATGACTTATGGTCGTGGTCAACTACTAACTCCCCATTAATAACTAAAGTATTGTCTTCTAGGTGTACATGAAGCATTTAAGATATTCTTAGGACTTTTATCTTGGGAGCAAGTAGTGGTGAAACCTTTTGTCAGAAAGCATGACTAGATTTTCTCTAGGATTTCTCTAGGAAAACTGGAAAATTAAAGTAGTCAAATGAAGCAAGGTGTTTTTTAGTGAAAACCTGTCACCCAGGTCTGGTGCTGATCTGTTACTGTGTTTCTTAACCAGACCTGGGCTGCATTTATATATTCATGCCTGGTGTGTGTTTGTCCAGGAATCAGGTGGTGGGGGTGGGGGCGCTGTTTGGAACTACTCTTTCATCCTCAAGTTAAACAGCTTCTTTCTCTGCTACATTTGTAACTGCCACTTTCTCCTTAATCCTGAAAGTTGACTTGCTTGGTGTAAATTTTGCCTGGTTGTGAGCATTTTCCCTGGGGTAACATTTATGTGTTTGTATTTGATCATTATCCCAATAAGCTCCCCTGAACTTAAGCATGGGGGGTAGCTTTAGAGACTCGATTCTCCGTCCCTTTGCCCCATGGAGGGGAATCCTGGGGAGGTTCCTCTCCACACATACTATCAAGGTTGTCCAGGATTGCTTAATGAAAAACAAAACAGAAGAATGGGCCTTGCTCTCAGCCATGTCATAAGTATGTCCAAGAACAGTGCTGCTATCTTTGTAGGGGACCCATGTTTTATTGTTTTTCTAAAAATAATCTTTACCTTAAGAAGATAAGGCTTTATATCTCTGCTTCCAATTATGATCTACATAAGTTTTTTTATGGGATGGTAATCAATGTAAACGTACCATCTGTGTATTTTTCCTTTCATGTAACATTTCTAAAGCTGAGCCCAGTTATTGTTATTTTTAAAATTTTATTGTATTTTTTCCATTACCATTTAAGAGCTCAGTTATTTTTAATTGCTGTCTAATATTTTGTGAAATTAATATACATTGTTATTTAACACTTGATTGATCAGTTGTTGGCTAGCTGCATTATCTCACAATTAGGAATCAAGTGGCTATAGCATCTTTTTGCCTCATTTAGCCAACATTGATACTTATCCAAGTATCCTCCTCCCCATTTCAACTGTCCCCTTGGGCATTAGTTTCAGAAATGAGATCACTGGGTCAAAGGGATGATCATTTTTATGTTTCTTAACGGGTCTTCTCAGGAGATCTGTCTTAATAAGGGCCTTTGCTGCCACGGTGAATCTCCCTGGTGGTTGAGGAAGGTGGTTCACCAGTGAACTCCACTCTAGGATGAGGGTGACTCTGTGGTTCAGGCTCATGAGTAAATTTTACTCAGTGCAGGCAGTTAGGTTGTTGAGCTTGGTGATGTGTGCTCCGCGCCCGACCCTGCTTACTCTCAGATCCACTTCTCTCTATAGCTCTGCTTTTTTTCTCCTCTGCTAAAGAATTCAAGCATCCATCCAGAACCATTTATATACTGAGCAGTGGAGAGGAGAGTGTCTGTTAATTTTCCCGGTCCCTTCTCCACTTCATGTACCAGGTGAGGGCTTATTCTCATGCCTGTCCTAACCTAGTTCTGCTTGCTCACAGATTGCAGTCATGCAATTACATCTGGCCTGCTCACTGTCCTGATCACGGCATTTCTGATTAGAAGCAGAGAGAGCCAAAAACTGGAGAAAAGAGCAAAGAATGCCAGGACCAGACAACCTGAGGGAGCTCTGTTTCATTTTATTTTATACAGCTATATGCACTTCTACTCCAAATTGTGTCCTTTGGATCAGTGCCAGGAAAAGGAAGTATGCCCTTTTCTTTTAACGCTATACCCAAATTTCCCCATCAGTTTTGTTTTAGTCAAGTGTACTTGGTTTTCCTAGACTATTCAGTTTTTCCCCTTTTCACCTGTGATCTGCTTGTGTCCCACTGTCTCCCTGGCAGTTTGCGGTTTCTGTGCCTTTTAAGTACCCTTCCAGGTGTATCTAGAACTGGAAATCCCATTTTACTATAGCAGAAATCAGGGAGCTGTGGATGCAGCCCCACTTCTTGGCTGATACCTCCAGGAACTGTACATCTCACATACTCCTTCCTACCTCATGTTCCCACCGTGCTGCCAGCCCTGGAAGGGGCACCTGAAAATGCAGATGCCTTCTTTGCTTGCAGTTCCTCAAGGGGTTCCCACTGCCCACAAGATGAAGCCCAGACCCAGCATTTCACACAAGCTCTTCTCAGCTGGCCACTGCCCACCCCTTCCACCCCATCCACACTAACCTGTAGCGTCATCTAGTTACTTGCAGTTCCCCTAACTGGCCAGGCTACTTAAAGCCTTCAGCCTGAACAAGTGATGCTCCCATTGCTTGGAATGCTCTTCCTTTTCTTGTTCACTAATCAATGTCTATTCCTGGGCCAGTTTCTGTGATTTCTATTGTGTGGCCTTCTCCAACCACTTCAAGCAATTACCGTTTTCTACTTAACAGTCACTGAACACTTAACTCTGTGCTAGGCATTGTGCCAACACTTTACATGAATCTTCTCAACTAATCCTCCTGGTTGTGGGAGGTGGAGACTAGTATCCACATGGGACCCTTGAGAACATGACACAGATCTAGTGCCAGGCTCAAGGCACATAGCCTAAGCTCTAAGCCACCAAGTAACACTACTCCTGGAGGCTTCCATTCTGACTTGCAGAGGGCTCTCTGACTAGTCATTGTAGCCTTTGTGTGTGCCTCTCCCTCATCTCTGTCCTGTTCCCATCCTGGAACAGAGGAAACAGGCAGCAAATGTGGAATGAAAGTGTCTCTGAGCCCATGGTCATCTTTTTGATGCTTTAGAAGTGGCTTATATTATCTTTTCATTTCTTTGTGGGAGTTTAATCTTGAAACTGCTTATAGCCATCTACATGGGTCTCTTAGGCTATCCATTGGACCTTGATGCCCCAAATATTTTTCACTTTCTTGCTTGTGCAGAACTGTACTTGGTGTCGCGGAAGCTATAAAGGGAGAGAAGACATGCCCCTTGCCCTCCCTTTGAAGAGATAAAACTTACCACATGGAATACAACTAGCAATTAAAGGCAATACATCTGAGTATTTGTATTGAGTATTTGATTATATAACAAATGCAAATTCTTTGGCATGACATGCAAGGCCCTTTGTGATCTGATTCTAGACTGCTTTTCCAACCTCACCTGCTACTCTCCCACAGGCCTCTATGACCCCACCCATCCTAATATATTTTCTAGTTCTGTGAACCCGCATGCTTTAAATGCCTCTATTCCTTCGTACATACAGTTCTTTTTGCCAAGAATGCCTTCTCCTTCCTCTCTGCCAGGCAACTTACTAATCCTATATGACAACCTTCAGTGTGACTTATATATCTGTATGTCCATTATGTAAGATTCTTTTTGTCTGTTAAAAATTGAGTTCCTCAAGGGCAAGGTCCGTGTCTCAGTGATGGAAAGGTGAATGAATGACAATTGGATAATTAGAAAGGAGGGAGTGATGGTGTTCTAGCATGGCTAGCTGTCAGTCAATAGCACATGCGACTGCAAGAATAGAGATCAGAATCAAGTGGCCTAAAGAGATTAGGGTGTATTCTGTCATGTAAAATGAGTTTGGAGGTAGGCGGCTAAGTGCTGGTGTTGGGTGCCATCATATTATCAGGAGCCAGGCTGTATTGGCTCTGATCAGTCACCTTTAATGCATGACTTCCATTCTTAAGGTAACCTCATGGCTCAAGTGGCTGCTGGAGCCATAGCCATCTCATCCATTCCAGAAGAATGAGAAGGGTGGTGGGCAAAGAAAGAGTGAATTTCCTATGAAAGCAGCTTCCTTTAACAAGATTTCTCAGGGCCCCATCCAGCAGTTTCCACCTTCACCTCATAGGTCTGAAGATAATCACATGGTCACCTCTGGCTGAATTTTCAAGAGATGCTATTAAGAAAACAGCTTTTAAATTTGAATAGACTTTTCTCCAAAGAAAATATAAATTGGCAATAGTATATGAGAAATGCATCACTAGTCATTAGGGAAATGCAAATCAAAACCACAGTGAGATACTACTTCACATCCTCTAGGATGGCACTATAATAAGAATGAAATTATAATAACAAGTGTTGACAAGGACATGGAGAATTTAAGAACCTCCTACATTAAAGGTGGAACTATAAAGTAGTAGTTACTTTGGAAACCAGCCTGGCAGTTTCTCAAATTGTTAAACATTTAGTTACCACATAACTCAGCATTTTTACTCCTCTGTATGTATCCAAGAGAGTAATATATCTGTCTACGCAAAAAACTTGTACATGAATGTTTGTAGAAGCAGTATCCACAGTAGCTAAAAAATGAAAGCAGCCAAAATGCCCATCAAATGACTAGATCAACAAATTGTGGTATAGCCATATAATGGCATATTACTGTATTAAAAATGATATACTGATACCAACTATAACATAAACCTCAAAAACATTATGCTAAGTGAAAGAAGCCTGTCACAAAAGGCCACATATTATATGATTTCATTTATATGAAATGTCCAGAACAGGAAAATCTATAGAGACAGAAACTAGATTAGTGGTAGCCTCGGGGGGTAGAGGGAATGGAGAGTGGCCGCTAACGGGTTTCTTTATGGGGTGATGAAAATGTTCTAAAATTAGATAGCAGTATTGGTTGCACAACTTTGAATATATTGAAAGCCATTGTACACTTTTAAAAGACTGAATTGTATGGTATGTGAATTATATCTCAATAAAGCTGTTGTAAAAACCAGCTTTTATCTGTAAGACATCTTTAAGAGTAACCTCAAAGGAAAGGAACTGGTAGGGGGTAGGGAGAAGTTCATCAAACGAGTTAACATTTCAAGGATTTTATTTGTCTTCATCTGAGTCCTGGCTTAAAAAAAAAAAAAAAATCAGCCCTATACAGTTAGGGTCAGATCCTCTGGCTGGCTGCCCAGATGACAGAGATTCTGAGTTGCTTCTTTGTTCTGTGGACTTACCATTTAAAAAAAAAAGAGGAAGAGCCTATTTTTCCGAGTCCCCAGAGCTGAGGAATAGATGCCAGGGGTCAGCAAATAGACATAAGAAGCCACTTTATCTGCAAGTCAGCTGGACGTCAGAAAGGTTTGCTCTGTGGGACTCTTGTTCTTTGGAGATTTTATTGCTGATAGATGAGCAGAGGCAGCTCAAACGTGGAGGGACGTACTGTTGCATTTGGAAAGATGGCTGTGCCAGGAGCCTGCGTACAGGTGACTGCTGATTGAGAGCTCTGCCTCTCTAAGCCTCTAATTCCTCATCAGTAAAACCAAAGAGATAATAGTCTTCTCACCCCCGGGTGGTTGCACCAGATCATGGCATGAACCTGCTCTGTAAACACAGAGGGTGTGCAGCAGGGGCATGGTCCTGGAATGGTAACTTGGGGTGGCTCCAGAGGACACCGTTTGAAAAGTGGAAGAATATGGATTGTCTGTGGGGAGAAGACAGCCATGGATATGGTGGGGAGTAACTGTCAGGCTGAAGGTAGTAGAATTGGTGGTGGGAAGCTATGGTCACAAGGACTGTCAGCTGGCATCAGCCAGTGACCCGAAGGTCACCATTACTAGCAAGTGTGCTCATTGGAGCCATTTAAGTCAGAAGACCGGGGCAACTCACTGACACTGTCTCTTCTCTTCTTTTCTCAGCTTTCCTTACATCAACCTTCCCAAAGTGTTTGAATTCTTGAGTATTTTTATAGAGGCTCATATTCTCAAAGAGCCCCTTAGAGATGAAAGCATTTTTGTGTAGTGTAAGATCAGTGAGTGACTTTATATTTCTCCTAATGTATCTTAGATTGATATATGGACAAGGGTGTGTCCTTACGGAGTTCATTTTGGTCTGGTGAATGAAATTTTCACATCTGATTACAAAACCCTAGAAGTTTATTTGCAGATTGTTTTCCCTAGCCATGTTATGTTCATCAAATTGTTCATCATATGCCCTCTCTTCAGCTAGTGGTCTATTTTTGGTATGAAGTAAGAAGATAAAAGTAAGACACCTTTTAGAAGAACATAGGGTAAAAACCACCTAGTAGCATCTAACCTCACGGCCACATATGTCCACTTGGACACTCAGAAGCCTCAAGAAGTTTTATTAAAGTGGGAAATTACTATTGTAGTTTGGTGATTTTAAGGTACACATTTTTCCCATTGGTGCATCAGTTACATCAAACCTTAGATTTTATGAAATGTGGCAAATGATATTAGTCATTGAATTTTAAAAACTCATTCTCATTTTTTCCTATCTGCCCTTGGATGTACATGTTGAATAATTCTACGCCCATTCTAGCAACCTAGCATTGCAACCAGGAGCTTACTACGCAACCAGGAAGCTTATCACCTTCCTCCAGAGAAAGCTGATGCAATGTGTTTTTATTTTTGTAGGTTTTTATTAATAGAACACAAACAGATCTTCCACCTCAGCTCTCTAACGACAAAAGGTACAATGGCACCTTCTTCCCTTCCCGACCCTTTCCATTCCTCCAGCCCCTGGGGTCCCTGGGAAGGAACTCAGTTTGTGTGGCTGTTCCTAGAACCTTTTCTGGAACCTGCTCATCCCCAAAGTGACTCAGTAATGGATCTATCTGAGGTTTTTCCAGGGAGTAGAGGCAGGAGTGGCATCCTTTTGCCTGACTGTGGAGAGCATGACCAATTCTTATCCTTCCTGGTTAGGACCTGCTGGCTCAATGACTTACACAGGCCATTCCAGCACTTCCATTTTGTCTGTCTCCAAGCCTTCACCTTAGGTAAGAACTTTCACTCTCATTCACCCCTCTGGGTGCTCAGGCTCTTTTCAGGTGAAGGTCCCTGTTGTCCAAGATGGACAGTATTACCTAACAGTATGCATGCTCTAGCAGCATGAACGACATCAAGAGTAACCGAGAACTGTACCTGCAATACATAGCGATGGCCCCTAAGCTGCTGGCCCACATCTCCAAATTATTCATCACATGCCGGAATGCAGGCATTGCCATACCTAAGGGAATCAGAAACATCTTTGAGTTCACTTGGGAGGAGCTCATCGCTGACCCCATGTTGCCTACCCACTCTGACATCCCGGGCCTGGAGATCAGCATTGGGCCTTTGCCTGTGCTGCTTGTGGAATCAACCCCTGGGCAGGTTCCTGTGCTGAAGAAGCTGCCACCACCACCAGTACCACCACCGCTGATGCTAACCACATCTTCTGGGCCAGGCAAATTCACCACCCACAGCCATCGGGTGCAGTCTGGCCAGGAGGTCCTGCACAAGTTCCAGCAGCAGTCCATCCACCTGCTAACAGAGCTGCTCACCCTAAAGATGAAGGCCATGATGGAGTCTGTGTCTGGTAAGGCTGGCTTGTCAGATTCTTCTCTATTTTTTTATGGGCCTGGAATGGTCTGCCTGGACCAATTGTGCGTCTCCTGCCTCTACCCAAACAGGTAGATGATGATGTGCTAGGAAAAGGCAGCAGCTGTGGATCTGCTATAGGAATTGACCTCCTTTCATGACCACCCCCAAGAATCATCCTCTCATCCCTCTTTGCTCTCCATTTTTTCTTCCCATTCTCCCAACTTTGTAGAGACTGGAAGGTTGGCTGTGGAAAATAGTGTGAGGTCAGAGGTCCTGAAGGGTGGAGTTTGTGGAAATGATGCCGAGGTGAAAGAGACAGCACCCAGGGGAGAAAGCATGTGGAGGTGCCAGTCAGGAGGGAGAGAAGAGCAAGGTGGGCGGAGAGCAACATGCCATATGACAGGTTTTGGAACATGAGACCCTTCCATTAGGAGTCCCCTCGAAGTTACCCTGCTATAGATCTCTACTCTATTCCTATTTTCTGGGCCATTTGTGGACGTCCTTTTTGGAGGCATCAGTCCCATGTGGGGAGGAAAACTAGTTTCTTTGATGATTCCTTTTATAGGTACCAACCCCTTGGACATCACAAGGCGCTTCGTGGAGGCCAGTCAGCTGCTCCACCTTAATGCCAAGGAGATGGCTTTTGACTACCTGATTGGTGCAGTTGGGAAAAGTGGCTATGGTGTTGGAACAATGGGTAAAGGTGAGTGCCCTAGCTTCAGCTCTTAGGTGAAAATTCAGACAGTACCAGAGTACAATGGGAAGGTCAAATCCTGAGTTTAAACATTTGGCATTTCCAAAAGTTGAGGTGGATGTGGAGCAACAGAGATTCTCAAATGTTGCTGGTGAGTGTATAAATTGATGCAGTTCCTGTGGTAGCATCTAGGGGGATGGGAGATGCTGAAACCTTTGACAACCCAGTAATTTTTCTCCTAGGTCATTCCTTAGAGCTGTGTTTCTCAAACTATCTGCAGGGAAAGACTAATCGCAAATTCTTGATCTCTTAAGGACCAACCCTTTAAAAAATATGATAAAAACTGCCTTGGCTGGTGTTGCTCAGTGGTTTAAGTACCAGCCTATGAACCCAAGGGTCGCTGGTTCGATTCCCAATCAGGGCACATATCTAGGTTGCAAACTAGGTTACCAGCCAGGTCCCCAGCTGGAGGCAGATGAAAGGCAACCTTCCTTCCCCTCTCTCTAAAAATAATGAATAAAATCTTTAAAATATATAATAAAGGTATCACAGCAACATCAAATTAAACAATGGCTTCTAAATGTTTACTTTCAGTTTTTGTACACACGTGATCTTGGCCTGGTCACAGGTGATCATGGCCTGGGCTCAGATCCACAGGTCATAGTTGAGAGTCATAGTTGGCATATATGTGCAAGAAATCTTATCAGAATGTATATTGCAGAATCATTGGGCGCACAAAAAATTGGAAACAACCTAAATATCCATCAACAGGAAAAGAAAAAAACAAGTAAATCATAGTCTGTTTAAACAATGGGACATAATGAGAAGTGTAAGCAAAAATGAATCAAGCACTAAAGTACATATATCAGTAGAGATAAATCTTAAAAAACAGTATTAAGGAAAAAATAGTGTTAAGTAAAAAAGAAGCAAGTTATAGAAAGATGCATTTAATATGACTCCATTTAAATAACATTTAAAAGATTGCAAAGTAATCATGTATTGCTTATTGGTACATTAGACATAGTACAAGTATAAAAGTACAAAGTTGGAGGAAGTGGAGAGGTGGAGGGGAATGGGATGGGGATGTCACAGTGATTCAGTCATGTCTGTAATATTGTACCTCTTCAGCTTGGTGGATAGACAAGCATTAATTTTGAATGCCTCAAAGTCCTCACTGTTAGGAGGCTTTAAAAAGCATTAAAAACTTATTACAGTATTGCTATTTCCCCCTTATCCACAGTTTCAGTTACCTGTGGTCTTGCCAACAGTTTCAGTTTACTGCGACTTGACAACATTGAATAGAAAATTCCATAAATAAACAACTCATTTAAATTGTCTGTCATTCTCACACAGCCCAATTAAAAAATGGGCAAAGGACCTGAACAGACAACTCACTGAGGAAGATATACAAAGGACCCAGAGGAATATGGAAGAATGCTCAACATCACTAGTCATCAGAGAGATGCAAATTAAAACCACAATAAGATACCACCTCACCCTGTCAGAACGGCGATCATCAACAGATCAACAAACAAGTGTTGGCGAGGATGTGGGGCAAAGGGAACCCTCGTGCACTGTTAATGGGAATGCAGGCTGGTGCAGCCACTGTGGAAAACAGTAAGGGGTTTCCTCAAAAAACTAAAAATGGAACTGCCTTTTGATCCAGCAACTCCACTACTGGGACTATACCCAAAGAATCCTGAAACACCAATTCATAAGAACCTATGTACACCTATGTTCATAGCGGCACTATTTACAATAGCCAAATGCTGGAAACAGCCTAAGTGCCCATCAGTGGATGATTGGATCAAAAATCTTTGGTACATTTACACAATGGAATACTACACAGCAGAAAGAAGGAACTCCTACCCTTTGCAACAACATGGATGGAACTGGAGAGTATTATGCTTAGTGAAATAAGCCAGTCAGTGAAGGACAAATACCATATGATCTCACCCATTACAGGACAATAATGAGCAAAACTAACAAGCAAAACAGAACCAAATATATGAATACAGTGAATAGGCCTTCAGTGGTCAGGGGGAAGGGGGTTGGGGGGAGGGGGGAGGAAGAGGCAAGGAAGGGGAGCAGCTTAGACAAGAACCTAGTATAAAGGAACCATGGACATGGACAACAGGTGGGATTGACTTTGGGGGGAATGGGTGGGTGGGGAGGGGGACAAAGGGGAGCAAAAAGGGGATGGATGTAATACAACAACAATAAAATAAAATTAAAAATAAATAAATAAATAGTCTGTCATTCTGAGTAGTGTGATAAAATCTCATGCTGTCTTACTCCATCCCACCCAGGATGTGAATCATCCCTTTGTCCAGAGTCTCCACATTGTAGGCACTTCTCACCCACTAGTCAATGTAGCCATCTCGGTTATCAGATTGATTGTCATGGCATCACAGGCCTTGTGCTCAAGTCAGCCTAATGACCCCAAAACACAGAGTAGGGATGTTGATAGTTGAGATATGCCATAAAGAAGCTGTAAAGTGCTTCCTTAAACTTAAAAAAAAAAAAAAAACCCTGCTAGACTTAATAAAGAAAGGAAAAAAATTGTATGCTGAGATTGCTGAGCTGTACTGTAAGACCAATTTTCTACCCTTGAAATTGTGAAGAAAGAAAAAATAAATTCATGCTGATTTTGCTGTTACATCTCAATATGCAAAATTTATAGCTACAGCTTGTACTAAGTGCTTAATTAACACAGAAAAGGCAATACAACTTTGCATAGAAGACATGAACAGAAAATGTGTTCTGGTTGATGGGAACATGTTGATCCAGAAAGCATTGAGTCTACATGACGGCTTCAGCAAGGGGTCCCCTGAAATGAGTGACACTGAGCCATTTACTACAAGGGATAGCTACACAGATTCAGGAATAGGTTTGAATTGAAACATATAAAAATTACTGGAAAGAGAGAAAGAGAGCCACATGCATATTACTCTTATTACAGTATTTAAAAATTTTTTTAAAGATTTTATTTATTATCTATAGAGAGCGGGGAAGGGAGAGAGGCAGAGAGGGGGAGAGACATCCGTGTATGGTTGCCTTTCACCTGCCTCTAGCTACAGACCTGGCTGGAGACCTGGCTTGCAGCCTGGTTATGTGCCCTGGCTGGGAATCGAACCAGCGACCTTTGGGTTCGCAGGCTGGCGCCTTATCCACTGAGCCACCGGCCAGGGCCTATTACAGTATATTTTTTATAATTGTTATATTTATTATTGTTAATCTCTTGCTGTGCCTAATTTATAAATTAAACTTTACCATAGTACATATGTATGGAAAAAACATAGTCTATATAGGATTCAGTACTATCTGCAGTTTCAGGTATCACTGGGGATCTTGGATACATCTCTTGGGGGCTACTGTATCTCACTGCCATTTGCCCTCACCCATAAAACACGTCCCATTTAGCATCTCTCCTGTCTGCTGAATGTTTGTCAGTCTTCCCTCAGTGGTCAGAGGTTAAATATCTGGTAATAGCATAAACGTACAATGCAAATAAATTGCATAGTAAAATTGTAATGCTTGGGAGGAAATGTGGAATTCCTGAAGTCAGTGAAAATGATGTTGGAGAGCTGCGCAGTCCCCACATGCAGCCACTGACATGTGATGTGGTGGAGCAAAGCTAGTTACTATTGAAGACGGGAAGGCTGTCCAGGGTAATGATGGCTCCACAGAGAAAGGATGGTTTGGTTATCAAAGAATTAGAAATAAAAATCAATAAAGTTCTTGGACTTTTTTTCCCAAAAAACAAACATGAAAGGATTTATATTTTAAGAAAATGACACTGCCTTTAAAAAATTGACACAGTTGTTTTTATTCCTTGTAAGAATTAGCATGTGTTGCAGTATCAATGAGTTTTTATTGAATACAAGATAAAATAAGACTATTTGGATAAATTTTATTTTCTTTTTTTAAAGATAAAATTCCAAACATCTTCCCTACACTATTTACCATGCAGTGGGGGTCTCTATTTTAGGGGACTTACTCTGTGCTGGTTCTGTTTAGGATCAGCTGTGCATGGTAACACAGGTCCTCTAAATTACGCTGTTACTGTTTTTGCAGATGGTTGCCTGTATACATGGAGTTCTGCCCCTTGTGTTCCATATAGGGATTAGAGATCCATCTCATCTGGGCGGGTCAGGTGTCTGTTGGTCTGTTTATGAGTAGAGAGAGTCCCATGGGGGATGTCATGATAGCTCTGGCCCAGACAGCCCCTCAGACCTGCCCATGATGCTCTCCCACCTAAACATTCTGTTCCCTCACCTTGAAAAGAAAAAGGCTCTCACCATTGGCACTCCACCTTATGAAGTGCTGAAGCATTTTTGCAGAGTCACAGGCTTTCACCTGTGCTACAGACGCTTCTGGTGTCCCTCATGGTCTGTGGTTAATCCAATGGATGAGAATTTGCTGAGAGTTGAACTCAAGAGAGAGAACCCTTTGGTGACTTCCGTGTCCTGCCATTTAGCGGAGCACTGAGAAAGCCTCCCCCTCCATCACACTCCCCAGAAAATATCTCCCACTTGTTGCCACATCTGTTCTAGACACTCCTTTCTTTAAACAAGCCTAGAGTCTGAAGAAAATCTAAGTGATAAAATGTAAATGAAGCCCTGGCTGGTGGTACAGTGGTTAAGGCGCCGGCCTGCGAACCCAAAGGTCGCTTTGGTTCCAGTCGCTTTCAGTTCCCAGCCAGGGCACATGGCCAGGTTGCAAGCCAGGTCTCCAGCCAGATTCATGGCTGGAGGCAGGCGAGGGGCAGCCATGCACTGATGTTTCTCTCTCTCTGTCTGTCTCCTTTCCCTTCTCTCTAAAAGTAATAAATTTAAAAGCCCTTTAAAAATGTAAATGAAGAAGATATTTCTATTGGGAAAGTGTCCAGTTTAGGATTTGAGTTAGATAGCTTTCCCAGGGCATTAAAAAGAAGATGCAAATTTATTTATTTTGCCTGGATTTTGCTTTTCTATACAATCTTGCAATGTGAGGTAGACCAAAGCTACAACTGAGTCTGGAGTGTTCTTCCCTTAAAGCTGTAGCCAGAATATACATAGTATTAATAGTAAAACTGGTTACAGCCTCATCTCCTGTACTAATGACTACTAGTCCTGGCTTGACATGAAAGAAAATTGGACTGCCCCTTGATTTTTAGTTGATGTCAGTATTACCAAAGAAAGAAGGCAAATAATGTTACCATTTTTACATATAGCTATTTTTCCCACAAAGTTCTCTCTCTCTCTCTTGTTTTTATTCATTTGATTTTTAAAAAGATTTTATTTATTACTTTCAGAGAGATAGGAAGGGAGAGAGGCAAAGAGGGAGAGAGACATCAATGTATGGTTGCCTTTCACCCTGCCTCCAGCCTTTCACCTGTCTCCAGCTGGGGACCTGGCTGGAGACCTGGCTTGCGACCTGGTTATGTTCCCTGGCTGGGAATTGAACCAGTGACCTTTGGGTTCACAGGCCAGCACTTTATCCACTGTGCCACCGGCCAGGGCTCTCTCTCTCTCATTTTTAAAAGAATACTGCATTTTTCTCTTTCTCAGTTTTATTGCCTTACCAGACAAATGTTCTCCAACATGGCCATATAATTTTCATAATTGTCATTTTGAATGGGTGTAGATTCCTTCTAATATTTATGTTCCATAATTAACCCAATGCTTAGGTTTCCAGGTTTTCATGTTAGTAGTATAATATGCATTGTAATATGTAACTTTATATGTATCACTTCTTATTTCTGTTGTATTTGGTGATTAACTACCTGAAGAGGTCTTATTGGGGCAGAGGGTCTCTGTGTGTTTAACTCTTGATAAATATTGCTCTCTTGATGGGTTTTCTCTACACCACAGGGTTAACTAGTTTTAGTCTATCTTTACCAGCATTGGCTATTGTTTGTTCTTTTCTGCTAAGTTAGAAAGTACTGAAAGTTCTAATATCAGTTTTTGGATTACTAGGGATGGTGAGTGATTGTGTGCTGCATAGCCCAGTGTGCAATCTCTAGTTATTATCTTCGTCTACTTGTGAAGGCAGGTTTGCCATTTTCTTGATGAAATTGTATGAGCCGTGTCAATGAATGAGTTGCCCAACATTTTCTAACATAACCATATTTAAGGAAGAATAAGGAAAGGATTTGATGAAGTTTATATAGAATGATCAAGATTTTCCACAAGTGATGGGGGTGCTAAATTCTAATCCTTAAATGTTCAGGTAATCAAATGATTGTATAGAAGGCAGGGTGATTCTACAGAAGTCTGATCTAATTGTTAGAGAAGCATCTGATTTTTATGGCTTGGCTCAGGGGTACTAGATGACTTTTAATTTCCTTCTAGCGGCTCAGCATTTATCCTCTCAACCCAGTACAGCAGTTATACCTGCATTTGTCCTTCAGTAACATCATGTCACCTTTTGTGTTTGTTTGCTGCTTCCCTGCTCTGGTCATTTCACTCTTGAGAGATATTAGAGGGGGATTGGCAATCAGGGGACTGTAGGAAGGAATCTTAATTTCCCTTAATTACTCAGAGCCTGTTTGGGCATTAAAGAGTCTTTATTCCAAAATGTGATTGTTTTGTATGACAGGGCACTTTAGAATAGCTGGTCTATTATTCTGATTGAACAAAAAATCCACATTATAGTTTTTTTGTTTGTTCGTTTGTTTGTTTGTTTTTTTAAATTTTATTGTTGTTATATTACATCCATCCCCTTTTTGCTCTCCTCTGTCCCCCTCCCCACCCACCCATTCCCCCCAATAGTTTTGTTTTAAAAAATTAAAATTAAAATTGAAAAATTGTAAGAATCCCTCTCTCTTCCACTCCAGAGTCCTTCATGAGCACCTCAGCCATGGGAGTGAACTCGCCTTATCAGCTTATCTATGAGGCTTCTACTGGCTGCCTGAGTTTTTCCCTTTCAACTGGAAGGGAAGCCAAGAAGAGAACAGGTAACAGTGGTTTTCAGCAAGACCTCTTAGCCCACCTGTGGGGCTAGGGGTACAAGTTGGGGCAAATATAGAAGGTTTCCTTTTTAGGTTGATAGCATAGTTTGATTTGGTTTTTGGATAGGAAAGATATACAGATTACATGGCTGTTGACAGAAGCTATTGACAGATTCTTTCCCATAAAGGTGACATATCTCAACCTAGTTACTCCAAAGTACCGTCTTATCATTTGAATGTTTACATGCCCTCCATTCCTGATGATGTGGTTCTCCTTACCTGGACCAACACTCCTTTCAAAGCCACATCTTCCATCTCCTCAGTATTCTGGCCTGACCTCCTCTAATCAGAGAGGTCTATGTTGCTCTTACTCATAATGTAAGTTGGGGAACCAATCTCTAAAGACAGGTATTTGGATACAAAACCTAACAGTGTTCCCCAAACTGGGCCAGTTCATGTGGGCAGAAAACAAAGAAGACATAGAAGGCAATCCTATTCTATTAGGCAAGACATCAAGCAGAAGGAAGGGCTTAAGAGAAAGAATGGGGGTGGCAGATGAGGCAAAAGAGTATAGCAATGACTATGCAACCAGAAGCTCAGATACGGGATCAGTTGGGGCTGGAGGAGGCAGGGTAAGGCCTCAAGCAACTTCCAGGCCAGCCCTCCCCCTTCTCAAGCTTTGATGACAAAGTGGTGATATGGGGCAGATTGGGGAGGACTACTTGTAAAAGGGGTCATGGGAGGATCGCCATCAGGTAGGAGTGCCTAAAGACTGTCCCATTGATTTCCACAGACACTGGAGGTAAGCCTGGAAGTTGAGAAGTTTGGATCTTATTCTTGCCCCTGCCCTGGGCTGGCTGTGTGATTTGCCTTCCTGCAGGCCTCATTCTCCGTATCAAGCTGATCCTATATCCTTTCAGTTAGTGAACAAATGTTACTAAATAATTTCTAGTTGTCAGTCATTGTTCTAAAGGCTGGGGTACACATGTGGACTCTTAAGACAAAGAATGCCTCCCCTAAAGGGGCTGACATCCTCAGCTTCCCTGCATATAGTTGATTCGGCTGTCCCCTCTCCTTTCTCCAGTTCTTTTACCTCTGTAGATGCATTTTCTCTCACTGTGGTGCAATAGCCCACAGTATCACTTCTGGCATCCCAGCTTATGTACCCCTGGTTTTGTCATATCCCCTCCTGAGCTGGCACAGTCATGTCAAGGGAAAACAAAGTATCCCCAAGACACACCATGATTTCATGATTTATCTTCCTGATGACTTCCAGTGTGATATGTTGAGTAAGGTAGTTTCTAAGTAAAAGTTAATTATTTTTTGGTTGGTTGTTTTTTTTTTTGTTTTGTATTTTTATTGTTGTTTATATGGCTGTTTTCCTCTGCTACCCTGCCAAGATGCCATCTCTTGATATTTCATCATTCTCACTAGGATATATGTTCAATGATGCTACATTTCTTATAGATTATTAATATCTTTTGGAATTATTCTCATACATGCATTCTAGTATGGATTAACCTTCCCTAATAGTTTATGAGTCATCATGTGTCCTATCTTGCTCAGGAATGTCCCAGTTTATGCTTATTGTTCTGGCATAACTATTACGTATGCCCACTTTCACTGTAAAACTTTTCTAAGTTTGAACAATATATCGTACAGTAATTCTGGTTTTAAGTCATTTTAGGTTTGGGACTTCCCCCGTGTGCTCCATGTTTATGTGCTTTCACCTCATCAGCAGGCCCCCTTTGCAATTGCAGGGCCAGGCAGACTTGGAGCAGACAGACTCCAGGAGTTGGGGCTACTTCCAGATGACAATGGCTCTTTTTGGAAAGTTGCCCAACTTTACAAGAAGAGAACTGAGAAAAATCTGTCAACAATGGTTCCTTGTGGGAGCAAGAGGCTATCATCCTTGAGCACCCAGGGCAGCCAGATATAGGCCAGACATGGATGCTCGGGCCAAAGGAGCTTTCAGAAGTCAACCAGCTGGTAATTGGGACTCAGGGTCAAATTTCTGGTTTCTGGTGGCAGAAGGAGTTGGAGACAGGACAAGGAACCACTCAGGGTAGCACATACCAGAGATAGTACTCAAACAATATCCAGAACATTTCCTCAGCACATAGTGAAGAAAAAGCCTTCTGATGCATTTAGGGCTCCGTTGGAGCCAGAGAAATGCCCTGACATGAAGCCAGGTTTTATTCTTGAAAACAAGGTAAAGTTGAACTGAATATATACATGGAAAGCATGAAGCTCCAATTGGGTATGTAATAAGAATTCAGAAGCAGGCAGGACCTGAGTAGATGCCTCTATAACTTCAGTCATGGTGGGTCATCTCCACAATTTCTTATCATCATATCCCTATACCACTTGACACTCATCACAAAAGATAACTGTAAAATTAAGTGCAACAAACACAATACATTATCATCCACAGATTTGAGCAAGCAGAAGAAAGAATCAGCAAACTTTAAGATAGGGCAATGGAAATTATTGAATCTGAAAAACAGAAAGAAAAGATTAAAAAGAAATGAGCAAAGTCTAAGAGACCCATGAGGCATCATCAAGCAGAAAAACATACATAATGTGGGAGTCTAAGAAGGAAAAGAGAGGAAGAAAGGGACAGAGAAAATATTTGAAGAAATAATGGCTGAAAAATCCCCAAATTTAATGAAAGACTTGAATATGGCAACAAAGAAGCTCAACAGACTCCATGTAAGAGGAACTACACCAAGACAGACCTACATCAAGATACTTTATAATCAAACTTTCAAAAGACAAAGACAGAGAATCTTGGAAGTAGCAAGAGAAAAGCAAGTCATTACATACAAATATTCCTCAATAAGATTATCAAGCGATTTCTCATCAGAAGCTTTGAAGGCCACAGGTACTGGACCAATATATTCAAAGCACTAAAAGAAAAAAGTTTTCAACCAAGAATTTTATATCCAGCAAAATTGTCCTTCAAAAGTGAGTGAGAGATGAAAACATCCACAGATGAATGAAACCTGAGAGAGTTTATGATCACCAGACTAATCCTGTAAGAAACAGTCAAGGGAATTCTGCATGATGAAATGAAAAATACACTAGACAATACCTTAAAGCCATGAGGAGAAATAAAGATCTCAATAAAAGTAAAAACATGGCCAGTTATAAAAGCTAAGAGTATTGTAACAATGGTTTGTAACTACATTTTTCTACATGATTTAAAATGCTAATACATTTTCTTTAATTTATTTTTAAAATTTAATTTTATTGTTGTTGTATTACATCCATCCACTTTTTACTCCCCTCTGTCACATTTAAAAAATAGTAGTAGTGTTTAAAAAATGTTATTATTGTAAAAGCTATTTCTGTAACTTTGTAACTAAGTCTTGTTTTAACCAAGAAGATAAAAGACTTGTACAATGCAAACTATAAAACATTACTGAAAGAAATTGAAAGAAACAAATAAATAAAAAGACACATCCTGTGTTCATGCATTAGAAGACTTAATATTGTTAAAATGTCAGTGCCATCCAGAACAATCTACAGATATAACTCAACCTCTATGCAAACTGCAATTCTGTTCTCTGAAGAAATAGAAAAACTCATCCTAAAATTCATATGGAATTTTAAGGGACCACTGAATAGCCAAAAATATCTTTTCTAAAAAATGCAAAACTAGAGGACTCACAGTTTCTGATTTCAAAACTTATTACAAAGCTACGGCAATCAAAGGAATAGAACAGAGAACCCAGAAGAAAACTTGCATATATGTTCAAATAATTTTTCACAAGATTGCCAAGACCATCCAATGAGGAAAGAATAGACTTCTCAACAAATGGTGCTGGAAAACTGGACATTTACCTGAAAAGGGATGAAGTTGGACCCTTACCTAACACCATTTACAAAAATTTACTTCAGACAGACCAAGGACCTAAATGCAAGAACCAAAACAATAAAACTCGTAGGAGAAAACATTGGAGAAAAGCTTTGTGACATTGGATTTGACAATAATTTCACAGATATGACATCAAAGGCATAGTCAACACAAGAAAAAATAGACCAATTGGACTTTGTGGAAATTGTTAAACTTGTACATCAAAAGACACAGTCCACAGAGTAAAAAGGCAGAATGGGAAGAAATATTTGTAAATCATATGTCTGATAAGGATTGATATCCAGCACATATAGAGAACTTCTACTTCAACAACAACCAACCAGCCTGAAGTAAATTGGGCAAAAGACTTCAATATATATTTCTCCAAAGAAGATATACAAATGGCTCAACATCACTAATCATTAGGGAAATACAAGTCAAAACTTCATTAAGATACTACCTCATCCTACAGCAGGAGGATATCTACTATCACAAAAGCAAACAAGCAAACAAAACAAGTAACAAGAGTTAAAGAGGATATTGTAACCCTTGTGCACTGTTGAAGGGAATGTAAAATGGTGGAAAACCATGTGGCAATTCCTCAAAAAATTTTAAATGGAATTACCATAAGATCCAGCAATTCCGCTTCTGGGTATATATCAAAAGAATTAGAAGCAGTGTCTCAAAGTGATATTTGTCCATCCACGTTCACAGCAGTATTATTCACAATGGCTAAAATATGGAAGCAACCCAAGGGGTCATCAATGGATGAATAGATACAGAAAATGCAATCTACAATGAAATATTGCCCAACCTTAAAAAGGAAGGAGATTCTGACACATGCTACAACATGGATGAACCATGAGGACTTTATGCTACATGAAATAAAGCAGTTGCAAACAAACAAGTACTGTATGATTTCATTTATTATATGAGGTACATAGAGTAATCAAATTCATAGAGACAGAAAGTAAGATGGTGGTTTCTAAGGGGCTGGTGGAGTAGAAATAGGAGTTATTGTCTGATGGGCATAGTTTTTTTTTGTTTGTTTGTTTTTAATTTTATTGTTGTTGTATTACATCCACCCCCATTTTGCTCTCCTCTGTCCCCCACCCCACCCACCCATTCCCCCCAAAGTCAATCCCACCTGTTGTGATGGGCATAGTTTTAATTCTACAAGAGATGGATAGTGGTAATGATTGTGCAACAATGTGAGTGTATTTAACACCACTGAACTGTATATTTACAAGTGATTAAGATAGTACCTTTTTGTTTTGTGTATTTTACCACAATGTTAAAAAAAATGCATCCAATACTCAATGGATCCACACTGCCCTCTGCAGAAGGCCTGAGATTAGGCAACATCAGAGAAGTGTTGAAGCCATCTGAGACAGAATTGAAACTTTTTTCTTTGATCAGAAAATCAGAAGGGAATCACTTTGGCATCCACAGTGGTATGTCTATGCCCTCCCCACCTAGAACTAGGCCATACTTGGGGAAAGATAGCTAAAGTCATCACTTTGCACAAGTCTGTTTCTGACACACATTTAGTTGACTCACAGAGTGATGTCTGTTTTATGTGACCTTATGAAAACAGGGATTCCTGTCCCCAGGAAGCACAAAGGATTCTCCCAATTATTTTGATTCTCAGGGGATGCTGCCCTCCTACGCTCCCCAACCTCTCTTCCCCAGGAGAAAGCATTTTCTAAAACTCCGTTCTTAACCTCTTTAGCTCCAACTACAGGCAAATCAAAAAATGTAGAAGAGATAACCATGTCACCTCGTCACCGAGGAATAGGAAGTTCTGCTCCTGACAATGTGGAGTTCAGCGACCCCTGCCCTGAGGCCCGGGAGAAGCTGCAGGAGCTGTGTCGCCAGATGTGAGCACCTCAGTGGTGGGGGTGGCTGGGAGAGGAGGGCATGCCTGCCAGTTGTCTGTGTGTGCATAGAAGGGAAATCACCAGTGTCTGAGTACCAGGTACTGTCAGTCGCCCAGTGCCCCTAACAACAGTGACATGGCTATGGCCTGTCCCCAGTCCTTCACAATTCTTTTCAGTTCTTATACGACCTTATGAGGAACATGGGGTGTATGCCCATTTTGTGG
Source organism: Noctilio leporinus (assembly GCA_004026585.1). Taxonomy (NCBI): domain Eukaryota; kingdom Metazoa; phylum Chordata; class Mammalia; order Chiroptera; family Noctilionidae; genus Noctilio; species Noctilio leporinus. The sequence goes on from PVIW01000854.1 coordinate 102,998, forward strand.
GTGAGGAAACTGAGGCATTGCTTGAGGTCCCACAGCTCAGTGAGTCTGACCCCAAGGCATCAACCTTTGTCTCCTCACCAATGATATCCCTTTACCGGGCTTCTCACCATGTTCATATAGCCTTTGTGCCCTAAACGTTTCTTTCTTCACACAACTTGTCAGAGTTCTCCTACCAAAAAAAAAAAAAAGAAAGAGAGAAAGAAAGAAAGAGAAAGAAAAGGAAGGAAGGAAGGAAGGAAGGAAGGAAGGAAGGAAGGAAGGAAGGAAGGAAGGGGGGTAAAAGAGAAAAGAAAAAGAAACATCTCTCAAAACAAAAAACATTGACATGGATGATTAATGATATTTATGATTTTATGGATCTTGCAAGTGCTAGCAAGTTAAGTCTGTGTTTCTCTGAAGGCCAAGAGCATGGAACATAAAAAACTTAAAACTTAGTCACATCTAAGCCATACATGTTTTGGGCTTCCTGGGCCATTCAGTATTCCTGCAGCTATAGAGCACAGGTAGAAGAAAGCCATGCTCGCTCCTTCCTGTGACATTCTGGAAGGAAGTTATTTTTCCCTATAACCCTAGGACTGAAGGGTAAGCAAAGCCTCCCACTCCATGAGGTCCCCCTTTTGCACACAGTTTCATTCCATGGGTCCTCACCTAGTGCCAAAAGTGGAAAGGGCTGGTCTCAAGGCTGTACCAGTCCCTTCCCAGTTATCCTAAAAATACTAACTTTAAAAATGAGGGGTATGGGGTGGAAACAGGTATTTTGTCCATGGGAGTCTTGGGAACTGCAGAGGGGTTGTAGTGACTGAGCTTCCCTGGTGAGTGAGAACCAAGTGGCTAGAAGATACATTGGCCTCCTTTCCTGCAGAGAAGTCGAAAGAGCCTTGTGGAAAGGGAGGAATATCTTCTGCCCCACGATCTTGCGCAACTACAGGACAAAGATGCCTTCTCATTCAACATTGGCCCCAAAAGGGGATGCCCAGATCCCGGGCTTCCATCACCTTAACCCTCCAGGTGCTCAGACCTTCACTGCCATCCTTCACCAGCCTCCCAGCTCCCATTCTCACTTCAGCTGGCACTCTCAGGACTGGAAGGGAGTCAAGAAGGCCATCAAGTTGCATTATACCTTCTACGATGGGTCTTCCTTTGTTTAGTATCCTTTTATGTAGATATATCCATTATCCCCAGCCACTTAGCCCTGGAGAACGTCTGGGCCAGTAAAAGCCTGAGTATTTGCTTTGGTTTTTCAATTAATCCAAGAAGCCTGTTGACAGGTCCTCCAGGGTATTAAGAGGTTGTCCAGGTCAGAGAGGGCTCCCTTTGAGGAACATCTGGGTGGGAAGTAGCAGAGCAGGAAGTCATCTTGAACCTCTGTGTTCCTTGCAGGGGCCCTGTCACCCTCTCCCCAACATGCACTAGAGCTGGACTGGACCACAAATGCCCAACCTGTTTGACAGCAAGGCTGAGGTCAGAGAGGGTAAAACACTTATTCCAGGTTTTGCAGTCTGAGTTGGACAACATGTCAAAGGGGGGAGAGACTATGCCATTATTCATTCTTGTCCCTTCATTGTGGCAATGGGTAGTGTGACTCACTCAATGTCACAAAAGGACTTTGGTGGCATAGCTAGGCCTGGAGTCAAGGCTGCCTTACCTCCATTTAGGCCCTTTTCCCTGGCACCACCATTATTTCTATGCCTTTCAGGATTGTTTTCTCCAGCAGAGAGCAGGATAGACAGGATGGGAGGGGACTGATAAAAACCGCTGGGCGCTCTGTCCCCTACCTTTGAAGAATAGGGCCGCTCTCTGAGCTGTCAAACAGGCTGCTCAGACAGGCCTGCTTCACTACACCCCCCTCAATTCATCTGCCTCCTCCCCACTGAAATGGGAATTCAGAATTTAAGCACCCTGTCAAAGGAGTCCTATTGTTCCTCTGACCGTAAATGAGTCCATTCATCACACTCTGCCCAGCCCTGCTTCTAATGCGCCCTGTGACATTGAACACAGTAAACTTGTTCCAGGGTAGCTGCTGCTCCCTATGGGTCATGAGGCTTCTCCCTCCCCCCTTTTATGACTGTACAGTGCATTGAATCAGATCATTCCCCTGAGCTCCTCATGAAGCTGTGTCTGGGAAGTAGGTTGCCCCTGGTGGAACCAGCGAGTAGACTATGTACAGCCAGGGCCCAGCACCAGTCTGGGATGTACATTCTCTCGCCTACCTCAGAGTGCCAGCCCAACCTAGGCAGGACCATCCAAAACCTGCAGGCCATTGCTACTGGCATGCTTGGCTCATGTCCCAACAACGAACACATCTGGCAATTAATGCATTTCCTCTATGGGAGTCCCAAGGGGTCTGGGGTTTGGGCTTAGTTCTTCATGGTGACTGCACACAAGTCACTTTATCTTTCTGGGCCTCACTTCCCTCCATTATAAGATGAGGAAGTTGGACCCAGTGATTTTGAAGAAGTTTAGTGTTACTGTGTTCAAATGGTTAAAACATGATGCAACTGTTGGATCCCTCTTGAGTAAAGAAAATGTTTGGAAAACACTTTCCTGGCCTCATGGCTTCCAAAGAACAGTAGGCTCAGCAGTTGATTCTGTTTTCACGGAGATAGCGGGCAAAGATCTCAGGCAGAAATGACATATCTGCCTTTGGGATGCCAAAAATTTCCAAGAACCGATGGGGTTGCACTTGTCAACATCAGACCCCCAAGCCATCCCAGCATTCATTTCATTTGGATTATCAGTATCTCCCTAGATCTCTTCCCTCAATCTTATTTCCCACCAAACTTCCCTCAAAGCACAAAAAGATATAAACTCATCACATTGATATAAAGATATAAACCTTAATCACTGTGTTCAGTACTGTGCTCAGCACTGTTCCTTTAGGGATTTGTTGAACACTCTAAATCATTGTGTGAGGTAAGCAATTTTTTAATACAGTAAAATGCACATAACATAATATTTACCATTTCAACCATTTTGAAGTGTCTAATTTAATGGCATTAAGTGCATTCACATTATACAACCACTACCACTATTTAGTTCCAGACTTTTCATCACTCCCAAAGGAAACCCCATACCTATTAAACAGCCACTCCCCATTTTCTTTGCCCTATTCTCCCTGGAGACAGCCAATCCACTTTTACTTCTATGTATTTGCCTATTCCAGATATTTCATAAGATGCCAATATGTGGCATTTTGTATTTGGCTTTTTTCCACTTAGCATGTTTGCAAAGTTCTTCCACATTGTACATCTGACACTTGAACATAGCAGGTTTTAACTGTGCAGGGCCACTTAAACTTGGATTTTTTTCCCATTAACTCATTCAGTTCAATTGGCCCAACTAAGTTTAATTGTCTGAAGTTCAATTGACCTGCAAAGTCCAATTGACACTTACAGTTCAAACTCATGTTGCCAAGGGTCAAGTAAAGGCTGGGAACCCTTGAATGTGGAGGGCCAACTTAAGTTATATGTGGATTTTCCTCTGCGTGGGCAGTTGGTACCTCCTAACCCCCATGTTGTCTAAGGGTCAGCTATATTATTCATCAATACTTCATTCTTTTTTCTAAGAAAAAAAAGTAGAGTGAAATTCACATAACATAAAACTGATTCAACATGTATAATTCAGTGGTGTTTAGTACATTTACAAATTTGTGCCAACACAGCCTCTATCAAGTTCTAAAATCTTTTGGTCGCCCCCCAAACCCCCACATCCATTAAGCTTTCTCTCCCTGTATCTTCCTACTCCCAGCCCTGGCATCACCACTCTGCTTTCTGTGGATTTTCCTCTTGTGAACATTTCATAGAAATGAAATCCTATAATAGTAGTCTGTTGTGTCTGGCTTCTTTCACTTAACATAATGTTTTCAAGGTTTGTACATGTAGCATGTATCAGAATTTCTTTCCTTTTGTGGCTGAATAATATTTTATTATTTGGGTTATGCTACTTTTTAAAAATGTATTTCTGCCCTGGTCAGGTGGCTTCACTTGGTTGGAGCAGCATCCCATGCACTAGAAGGTTGCATGTTTGACTCCCAGTCAGGATGCATATCTAGGTTTCAGGTTCAATCTCTGGTCTAGGTGCTACAGAAGGCAACGAATCAATATGCCTCTCTCTCTCCCTTCCTCTCTCTCTCTCTTTCTCTATACCTAAGAATAGAATTACTGGGTCATATGGTAATTTTATGTTTAATTTATTGAGAAACATCCATAATGTTTTCCATACTGGCTGCACCATTGATAATCCTATCAGCAATATGTGAGATTCTAATTTCTTCATATCCTTGACTATACTTAATACTTTTTGGTTTTTTAATTTCAGCCACTCTAGTAGGTGAGAACTGATATCCCATTGTGTTTTTAACGTACATTTCCCTAATAACTAATGATTTCAAGCATCTTCATGTGCCTTCTTTGTATATCTTTTTTTGTAGAAATATATATTCAAGTTTGTCACCATTTGTTGGTTATTTTTTCTTATAAGAGTAATTTATATGTTGTGGATACTAGACTTTTATCAAATATATAATTTGTAAATATTTTTCCTATACAGTGGGGTGTCTTTTCATGCTCTTGACAGCATCCTTTGGTGTACAGAGTTTTAAATTTTGATGTAGTCAATTTTTCTGTTTTTGTTTCTTATACTTGGATTTTTATACCTATGAACATCACTTATTCTTATGTTTTCTTCTAAAAGTTTTATAGCTACAGTTCTTACATATAGGTTTTTGATACCATTGTAGTTGATTTTTGCATTTTTTACATGGTCTGAGATAAAGGTCCAACTTCATTCTTTTGCATGTAGTATCTAATTGTCCCAGAATAATTTGTTGAAGAGACTATTTTTTCCCCATTTCAATGGTTTTGGGACACTTGTTGAAAATCAATTGACCATAGATGTATTGGTTTATATTTTAACTCTCAATTTTATTCCATTGATCTATATGTTTATTATTATGTAAGTACCACACTATTTTGATTATTGTGGCTGAGTAGTAAGAGTCAAAATCAATAAATGTGAGTTCTTTAACTTCATTTTTTTTTTTTTTTTTTTAGTTTATTTTGATTATTTGGGGTCCCTTGCAATTTTGCATGAATTTTAGGATCAAGTTTTCTATTTCTGCAAAGGAGATTGATAAAATTTTGAGAGGGATTGCATTGATTCTATGGATCACTGTGAGGAGTATTGCCATTAACAGCATTAATTCTTCTAATCCATGAATACTAGCATAAATGATCTGAATACTCTGGTTTCTACTCAGATTGTATGAATCTTTCACATTAATAAATGATCTGAAATGCTGTAAATATAACATTTAAAAAATGAGCAAGAGGAAATGATGTCAGTTACAATAGGATTGAAAAAGATGGAATACCTTGGAATAAATTTAACCAAACAGATGTAAGACTTGTTTACTGAAAATGACAAAATATTCCTGAAATAAATTTAAAAAGACTGAAATGAATGGAAAGACACCCTATGTTTATGAGGGACAACTGATTTTTGTGTGTTTATCTTGTATCCTGCAACTTTGCTTTGCATGATTATAGGAACTGGTTCTTTTCAACTAAGATATCTAACTTGTAGATGTACAGTTGTCGTGTAATTCATTTATGGTCTTTTTTCATTTTTATAAGGTCATTGGTAATATCTTTCTTTTCATTCATAACCTTAGAAATTTGAGTCTTTCATTTTTCTCACTTATTCTAGCTGGAGATTTGTGAATTTTGTAATCTTTTCAATGAACTAATTTTTTTTTAATTTTGGGTTTTGTTGGTTCTGTTGTTTTACTATTTACTACTTTGCTTTTCTCTGATCTAATCTTTATTTCCTTCCTTCTGCTACATTTAGCTTTAATTTGCTCTTTCTTCTTATAGTTCATTAAGGTGGAAATCTGAGTTACTGATTTGATATCTTCTCTTTTAATGTCAGTATTTATAGCTATACATTTCTTTCTGAGCACCGCTTGTATTTTTATTCCATAAGTTTTGGTATTCTGTTTTTTTATTTTCATGTATTTCTCTCTTTTTCCCATTTTCTTTGGGTTTTTTCCTTTATCCATTGATTGTGTGGTTTAATTTCCATCTATTTGTGAATTTTCCCCATTTCCTTCTGCCAGTGACTTATAGTTTCATTCTGTTGGAATATATTCTCTATGGTTATAATTTAAAAAAATTTATTGAGAGCTGTTTTGTGGCTTAATATATTGTCTATACTAGAGAATGATCCATATGAACTTGAGAAGAATATGTATTCTGCTGTTGTTGCCTGGGATATTCTGTAAATGCCTGGGAGGTTCGGTTGGTTTATAATAGTGTTCAAGTCTCTATTTCTTTGTTGATTTTCTGTGTAATTGTTCTATCCATTATTGAAAGTGAAGTAGCTTCAACTCTTATAATAGTATTTATTTTTAAACTCTGTCAGTTTTTGCTTTATATAGCTTAAGGATCTGTTGTTAGGTGTGCACATGTCTAAAACTGTTTTATATTCTTGAGGCATTGAGCATTTTCTGAAAATATTGTCCTTATTTGTCTCTTGTAAAATAATTTTTATGTAAAGTCTGTTTTATCTGGCATCAACATAGCCAACTTTGTTCTTTTGGTTACATTTTGTATGGAATATCCTTTTTCATCATTTTACTTTTAACCTAGTTGTGTCTTTGGCTCTAAAATGAGTCTCTCATACACAGCATATATGTAGATTATGCTTTAAATTTTTTTTTCTTTTTAATTTACTTTGTAGAGAGAGGGGAAGGGCGAGAGAAAAAGATGGAGAGGAACATCAATGTGCAGGATATATTATCAATCAGCTGCCCTCCCACACACCCCCAACTGGGGAACTTGGCCCACAATCCAGGCATGTGCCCTGACTTGGAACCAAACCAGTGACCCTTTGGTTCACAGGTCAGTGCTCAATCCACTGAGCCACACCAGCCATGGCAGATAATTCTTTTTTTTTTTTTTTTTTTTTTAAGATTTTATTTGTTATTTCCAGAGAATGAGGAAGGGAGAGAGGGAGAGAGGGAGAGAAACATCAATGTATGTTGCTTTTCACCTGCCTCTAGCCGTGGACCTGGCTGGAGACCTGGCTTGCAACCTGGTTATGTGCCCTGGCTGGGAAATTGAACAAGTGACTTTTGGGTTTGCAGGCCAGCGCCTTACTGACTGTGCTACCAGCCAGGGAGATTATTCTTTAAAAAAAAAAAAAAAAGATTTAATTTATTTATTTTCAGAGAGAGGCAAAGGGATGGAGAAAGAGAGATTGAAAAATATCGATGTGTGAGAGAAACATGAATGGGTTGCCTCTCCCATGCCCCCAACCAGGTACCATTTCTGCAACCCAGACATATACCCTGACTTGAGTTAACTGTCAAGTATCCTTTTGGTTCACAGGCTGGCACTCAGTCCCCTGGGCCACATGAGCCAGGGCTAGATTATGCTTTTTAAATCCATTCTCATAGTTTCTGCCTTTGTTTGGAGAGTTTAATCCATTTATATTTAAAGTAATTGATCATATGAGAGGGCTTAATCCTGCCATTTGTTATTTTTAATATCTTTTTTGTTCTTCAGTTTTTCCATTACTACCTTCTTTTGTGTATGATTTTATTTATTTATTTATTGTAGGATGACATTTTGATTCTCATTTTCTTTTTTCCATATTTTTAAGTTATTTTCTTGGTGGTTATTCTGGTGTAACGGGTTGAATAATGTCTGCCAAAACTTTATGTTCACCTGAAACAACAGAATGTGACCATATTTAGAAATAGGATCTGTGCAGGTGTAATTGTTAAGTTAAAATGCAGCTATATTGAGTTATTGTGGGCCTTAATTCAAGAAGAGAAAACAGAGTCACACTCAGTGTAATTAAGGCCATGAGATGTGACTGAGATAGAGATTACAATGATGCATTTGTAAACCAAGGAGTGTCATAAGATTCCTGACACTAGAAACTATGTAGAGGTAAGGAAAGATTCTTCTCCAGGGCTTCCAAAAGCATAACCTGTCAACACCTTTCTAGTTTCCAGAACTGAGGGATAACAAATTTCTGCTATTCAAGTGACTTAATTACAGGAGCTCCAAGAAATGAATACATTTGATTCCTACAACTGACAACAAACTAATTTAAATTAATACTAACTTAGCCTTAATGGTATACAAAACTCTGTTCCTATGTAGCTTATTCTTCCTCCTTTATGCTGTTGTTATCAGATATTACATCTTTATATACACATATGTCATTAACATAGATCTACAATTATCATTTTATGCATTTGTTTTTTCAAATCATATAGGAAAGAAAGAAGAATTATAAACCAAAAGTACTATAATACTGGATTTTATATAATTACTAGTGTTCATTTTTTCTTTGTATGTCTTTGATTTACTGACAAGTGACCTTTCATTTCAACCTGAAACATTTTAACATTTCTTATAGTGGTGAACTTCCTCAGGCTTTGTCTGGAAAGTCTTAAATTTTCATTAATTTTTGAAGGATAGTTTTGCTTAATATAGAATTTTTTGCTGACTGATTTTTTTCCTTTTAGCTCTATAAACATTCCATGCTGGCACCTTTTGGCTTCCATGGTTTCTGATGACAAATTGGCCATTAATCTTTTAGAAGAGCCCTGCACATGACAAGTCTCTTTTCTCTTGCCTCTTTCAGGATTCCCTCTGTCTTTGCCTATTGGTAGTTTGATAATAATGTCTCAGTGTTGCTGTCTTTGAATTTATCCTACTTGGAGTTCAATGAGCTTCTTGAGTAAATAGTAGATGAAAACCTCCCAAATTTTATGAAAGATTGATGTCTTTCATAATTTGGGGAGGTTTTCATCCACTATTCATTCAAGTATTTTTCTGCCTTCTATCTTCTTTCTTCTTTTGGGACTCTGTTATGCGTATGTTGGTCAACTTGATAATTACCCACAGATCTCCCAGTCTCTGTTTGTTTTACCTCATTCCTTTTTTTCTTTTCTTTCTTTTTTTCAGTTCAGATTGGATAATTTCAATTGCTCTATCTTCAAGTTCACTGATTCTTTCTTCTGTGCAATTGTAGTGATAAAATCATCTAGTGAATTATTTCATTTTATTCATTATACTATTCAGTTTCAGAATTTCTGTTGGGTTACTTTTTATAATTTGTGTTAATTAATTTTTAAGTTTGTGGGAAAAGATTAAGAGGGTGGATCTTACTGCCAACTACTGAAAATTTTCTATCTTGTGTACTTCTGAAATTCCTGCAAGCAGGATAATAGCTTCCCACACCTCTTAGTTGAGACCAATGTTTGCTGGGCCCTCTTGGTGAGTAATGAGCTGGTAGACATTGACTACTTTCCTAGATTGGTCAGAAGAGAGGCAGCCATACAGCATTAGAAATATCACTGGCCTCAAATTTGAGATATTGGCTCTATCACTTCCTCATGGTGTGATACGAGGCAGACCATTTCTTTTCACCTTGAATTTCTCAACTATAGGGTGATCAAAGAAAGTCCCACATCCCAGGAAAGCCACCAGATGCAGGGAAACCTTATTCATCTCTGAGACAGAGATGGTAATGTTTACAGCAGGGTGGTTTTGAGGAATAGAAAGAAGATACAGGAAAGCACCAGAGACACGGTAAGTTCCACAGTCAGTTATTTCTTATGCAAAATGAAGGGAGGGTCTTTGAAAACTGGGAATGATATATTATTAAGCTAACATTTAGACCTGTAGACTTGCTTTCTGAGTCACCTGACAGGAGAACCTAGGGAGATTTTTGTTAGTTCTACTTAACCATTTCTGTCAGCTATCCCTCTGGAAACATTGCCATGTGTCAGATCCCTACATGCTGCAGAGGGAGAACCATCACCTGCCTCTTTAATGACACACCCAACTTATCTTTCCTGGCCCTGTTCAGTGCTGAAGGTCAGGGCTGCGTTTACTACAACCTAAAGGCCAGGTGAGTAGGTTGGGGTAATTATGACCCCAATGTAAGTATCTCTGGGGGATAAGAAAGGGGGGTGCTGAGGTGGCAAGTAAGGAATCTCTGGGGAAAAAAAGTGACTGGGAAGTGTCCAGAGGTTTAGGAAGGCAGTGAGGCAGTGCCTGCAGCAACATAGGTACATTGAGGCCCTCACTTGCTGTGTCTGTGTCATAGCCAATGAGAATGGCAATTCTCCAAAACCTACTCCACTTGTATCCCCATAGCACTAAGATTAAGAGTTGGCTAGATACATGGAACAATGATTTAGTGGAACGAAGTGTTTTATACCAGAAGAGAATGCTATTGGCATTACATTATAATCAAGCCAAAACTTGATTTTGCCTGGCCTTTCATAAGGAATTGTTCTTGGAAGAAATTACTTACTTTCATGTTATAGACACTCCCATTTTGATACCTAAGATCTTGTATACTTGGGCTCCTGGGCAACAGGGTATATATTCCATTTCTATCCCTCTTGGGTTTGGCCTTAGCCTCCATTATCTCCCTCAGACTTGCTCTTCCCAACAGGTTCTCCCATTAACACCAAAAGGTGTAACAGGGCCTCAGACCATAGTAGGCAGGGGAAGTAAGACTGCCTGCAGGACTCCATGCTTCCTCCAGCAGGGACAGAATTTCAGAGCCCTGCCTGCCTACAGCCAGTGGTTGTGAGGGCTTCCTTCAGGGGCCTGGTAGCATCTCCTCACCTACGTGTCTCTCCTAGTTGCCCATATGCCTTGATGTTTGATGAGGAAGGCGGGACCACCAGTGACTACAAAGGTTATACAGTTCACAAGTGGAGCTGGGCTTCTAAGACAGAGACTTTGCTCTCCCTGGAATATAAGGTAAGGGTTGGCAGCACAGGTATGGTGGCCTTGGCAGGCTTCCCTGGGCTGCTGATCATCAGGCTACCTGAGGGGCTACCTGTAAAACAAAAGCCCTGCTCTCCAGGATCTTGTAGCCTCTTTCAGAGATTCCTAAGTTGGTGAGCAGTGGTCCAGGGTTGGCTAAAGTGAACTTTTCATCAGTCTACAGCAACTGTTGGCTATGTACTAACCTTTTTTGGTAATATCCTTTCTATGTTATTTTTATTATTAAGATTACTACATTTTGTTAGTTTATTATTATTTTAGGAAGTAACCATTATAGTAGTTGGTAGTTTTATTTTTAATGCCTTTACATGACAATAAGAAAAGTGAGCAATTCTATGTTGGTCTCTCCAGTTTTTGTTTTTATAACTTTACTATTGGTAAAATTTTAAAAATGCAGGAGTTAATGATGGCTGATAAACCCAAACCTGTTTTTTTTCTTCATCAGTTTGTTCAGACATCCATTAATCAAAGATTTATTAATTTATTATTCAATGTTGAATTACTAATATTAAATAATAACTAATTTATTAATAAAGCAATTGTGTACTTATCACTTTATCTAAACCCGAGTTTCTCACCCATAGCACTATTGACAGTTGGGAATGGATAATTCTTTGTTAAAACTGTATGATATTTAGCAATATCCTACAGTGTAGTACACTTTTCTCCAGTTGTGACACCCAAAATATATCACCAGACATTGCCAAATGTTCCCTTGGGATTGAAATTGCCACTGGTTGAGAATAACTGATCTAGGGGATATAAAGATGAACAGCTCCTTGAAGAATTCAAAAGTCTGGGTGGGGGGTTAATAAAAACACAGAATAAATAAGCATCACAGGGCTGTGAGAGAAGGATAAGTTCATATGGTTGGGATTCAAAGAAAGATCCCAAAACATAGAATCCACTCAAAGTGGCCTGAGAATAAGAGCCCTAAGGAAAGGATTATGGATAGAAGTACTCTTGGAGTGCATGAGGGGCTCAAGCATTTTATGCCTAATCGCCATTCTCCTGCCCTTCCCATTCATACTCTACATTGCTGCTGCATTCTCATCCTTATATCCTGATTCCTTTAAATCAGTGAACCTCTGCTCAGAAACATCCCATTTCTTTAACATGTCTCGATCTTCCTACCTACCCACCCCACACACTGGCCTGAAATACACTCCCTCTTTTCTTTGACAATCCAAAATTTCCCTTTTTTAAACCCCTGCTCAGACTTTTCTTTCTTTGTGGCACCCCACCATACACCCACTTCTCTCTTCTCACATTGCCCACAGTCTGGATCATCTTTGGGAATTTAAAATGCATACTCCCAGGCACATCCCCAGAGAGATTCTGATTCAGTTGGTCTGTTATGAGTTCTGGATTTTGACATTTCCTGAGTATTTCTGATACTTGGCTAGGTTTCAGGGGTGTGTGTTGAGTTGTCTTAAATTTTAACTTACAGAGTGATATGAAAAGTTTATAATGCAAGAAGATTTTAAATTGATTACAGGAAGGCACAATATGTTGTGTGTCAGTGTGACCAAGTGGACAGACAACTGGGATGAGAGTCTGAGAAGCCAAGCACTAATGCCAGTTTTTCTGGACTCTGGCTGTGCAGCTTCATAAAAACCACTCACCTCCTCAGAGCTTTGGTTGTCTTACCTATACAAGGTGGGTCACCAGATCTGCTCTCCTGCCTCAAACTGTTGTTGTTAGAACTAAATAAAATAATAGAGGAGAAGGTGCTTTGATATCACCAAGATGTTTTACCAGTTTATCTTAGTTTATTGTTCTGTTCCTGGGACCTGAGTACAAATATACACAACAGGATCTGGAGCAGTCAGGAGTTGCCTGGAAAACAAAATGTCCCTTGAGTTGTAACATGAATTTGGGTATGAATTACACAGAGAGAAGAAAGAAGGGAGAGGCTTTGGGATAGAGGGAATAAGTAGCACCTGTAAAGGCTGAAGTTGGGGCTCAGTGTGGTGTTGTAAAAGTTCACAAGCATCTCTTATGAAAGAAACAGGGCTAAGAGGTGTATATGTGGTGGTGTGAAGGTGAGAGATGTTGGACATCAGGCAGAGGAGTGTGTACGTCACTCAGAAGCTGCAGTAGCCAGTTTGTTTTTACCCAGTGTAGTAGTTCCAGTGTCCTTCATTCCTCCCTAAAAATTGAAATTTCCTTCTGGTATATTTTCTTTTTAGCCCAAAGAGCTTCCTTTAGCATTTCTTAAAGTATAGATCGACAGGGGGGCAGGGCAGGGGGAGGGCGGAATCTTTTCTTGCATGTGTAAATGTCTTTATTAAAGGATATTTTTGCTACATCTAGGATTCTGGGTTGACTTTTTTTTTTCCTTTTAGCATTTACAGATGTTGTTCCACTGTGTCTGATCTCCATAGTTTATGATTAAAGCCTATACTTATTCAAACCATTTTTTATTTTCTCTAGATGCTTTTAAGGTTTTTTTTTCTTTGATTTTCTATGCTTGGATAAGATATGTCTAGGTGTTGTTGTCTTCATATTTATTCTGTTTGGGTTTTACTGAGCTTCTTGAATCTGTAAATTTATGTCTTTTACCATATTTGGGAAATCTGCCATTAGAAAAAAAAATTGTACGCCAATCTTTCTCCTTTTCTCTTGAGACTCCAATTACATGTATTTTTAGACTTTTTTTTAAATTTAATTTTATTGTTGTTGTATTATATCCATCCCCTTTTTCCTCCCTTCTGTCCCCTTCACCACCCACCCACTACCCCCCAAAGTCAATCCCACTTGTTGTCCATGTCCACGGTTCTTCCATAGACCTTTTAATATTGTCCCAAAGGTCCCTGATGCTCTGTTACTTTTTGTTGTTGTTGTTCACATCTTTTCTCTTTACTTTTCTTTTTTTTAAAGATTTTATGTATTAGTTTTGGAGAAGTGTGGGGGAAGGGAGAGAGGCAGAGAGGAAGAGATAGATCAATGTATGGTTGCCCTTCACCTGCCTCCAGCTACAGAGCTGGCTGGAGACCTGGTTTGCAACCCGGTTATGTATGCCCTGGCTGGGAATTGAACCAGCAACCTTTGGGTTTGCAGGCTGGCACCTTATCCACTGTGCCAGCAGCCGGGGCTGGTCTCTTTACTTTTCAGATTGGATAATTACCATGGATTGTTCTTCAGTTTCATTGACTTCATCCCGTTATCTTCATTCCACTATTATGCTAATCCTATGAAATTTTAAAATTTCAGATAATGTTTTTAGTTCTAGAATTTCCATTTAGTTCTCTTTTATATTTTCTGTTTCTGATATTTTCTATTTTTCCTTCATTATGATTATATTTTCCTTTACCTCATTCCATATAGTTGAATTAGCTGCTTTAAAATGTTTGATAATTTCAACATCTGTGTCCTAATCACATAGGACTGGCCTCCGTTGACTATCTGTTGCCTTGAGAATGGCTCACATTTCACTGGGTCTTCATACGTTGAGTAATTTTAGATTGCTGACATTGTAAATGTTATGTTGTGGAGTCTGAATTCTAGTGTATTTATCTGAAGAGTGTTGATGTTTTTGGTTTAATAGGCAAGGAACTTGGTTAGACTTAAGCTACAAACTTAGTCTCATCTGCAGTGGATGGCACCTCAAATCTCAGTTCAGTTTCTTTTTGTTTTCCTAGCCATAAGATGTCTTGAGTCTGCCCTGCTCATGCATAGTTCAGCAATTTGGGGCTTTATTTCTTTGGCTCTGTCCCTTCTGGAAATATTTCCTTACTTTTCTGTGACTATAGTTGCCCTAGGTTCTGTCCTTTGATTCTATGAACAAGAAAGATGATGGAGCCTAGGCCATGACTGTGGCTTGTCTTCAGGCTAAAGCTGTAAAACAGAAACTAATTCCATGCTGGTCCTTTCCTTTAAATTTTGACTCTTCAAATCTGCCTACTCTTTTTAAACTTTTTATAGCTTTGGGTGTTTTGTTTTGTTTTCCTTGTGGGAGGGTGTGTGTGTGTGTGTGTGTGTGTGTGTGTGTGTGTGTTTTCCCAAGGCCCTTAGAAGCTGACTTGGCTATGCTGGTTAATTTTTTTTTTTTTTAAGATTTTATTTGTTACTTTTTAGAGAGAGGGGAAGAGAGAGAGACAGAGAGGGAGAGAGACTTCAATGTATGGTTGCCTTTCACCTGCCTCCAGCTATGGACCTGGCTGACGACCTGGCTTGCAACCTGGTTATGTGCCCTGGCTGGGAATTGAACCAGCTGGTTAATTTTTAAGCTGAAGGCTGACATGCTCAGTTTTGTGAGGAAGATCAGCTAGAGAAGGAAAGATCAATAGACAGGACAGTAGAAAGACTAGGTGGAAGTTACTAGCCAGACCTGACATGATTATGGGTAATAGAAATATTTTTTTAAAGAGCCATTTCAGTAAAAATAGTTCAGTGGCATTCAGGCATGAGCTGTAAGGGATAAGTGAGAGGAGCAGGGAGTTATGGATGACCCCACAATGGAGTATGTATCTTCTAGAGGAAAAAAGAGGACTTTCTGAGATGGTTAAAAATCAGTGTGTTTTTAGATATTTTGATTGGGTTCAATAGCCATATCTCTCCAGGCTATTGGATCCTCACCTAGGATGAGAGCTTGGGGATGATGAAGATATGCATAACTGGAATGGCTCAGGAACTCCTGAGCAGATGAGCAGTGGCTAAATTTGTATTAAGGGCATTGGGGAGAGGAAGAGAAAGCACCCAGGGAGCAGGAATAATAAAAACAGCTACACCATGCTAAGTCCTTTGAATGTTTCATCCCACAATTTCTGCTCAGTAGCCTAGGAGGCAGATTCTATTATTATCCCCAGGCTCAGAGAAGGAAAATAGCTTGGCTAAAATTGCCCACGGGTAAGTGCCAACACTAGGATTTGAACCTTGTCCAACTGCAGTGTTTGAGCTCTCACCTATGGCTCTATTCTAGGTCTCTCTAGAAGGAAAATTGGAGCATGTAGGCTTTCTCTTAAGTGAGAGTGTGATTAAACAAGCTTGAAGATATCAAAAGACTTGGCAAGAAAACAGCCATAGATCAAATGTGTTCAGGGTGCTGGCGGGGACTAGCATCCAGACTTCAGAGTATGAGGAAGGGACTCATTGGTGAAGAAGTTGAATGTAGAGCTTTGGGCTAACAAGCAGAATAGTAGAAGGAAATGGAAGGAGTGAAATGGAAAGTATTTTCTTAATTTAGAGAAGTCCTGGGGTGTGTATAGGTCAGGGAGCAACAGTGCCAGGCTTCAGCCTCCTAGGCCTTCGATAGGAATACTGCATAAATAACTGACACTTGAACAATCCAGGGGCCTTACATATGTGTTGCTTCACCACGTACCTGCTCATGTTTGGTATGGGCCATTGTAGCTCATGAAGCCACTTCCATAATCTTTATCTCACTGGAACCCAGTACTAGTTTAAATTATTTCACATTGGTCCTGGCTGGTGGCACAGTGGATAGGTACCAGCCTGTGAACCCAAAGGTCGCTGGTTCAATTCCCAGCCAGGGCACATAACCAGGTTGCAAGCCAGGTCTGTAGCTGGAAGCAGGTGAAAGGCAGCCATACATTGATCATTCTCTCCATTTTTCCTCTCTCCCTGTCCTTCTCTCTAAGAATAATGAATAAAACCTTAAACACACACACACACACACACACACACACACACACAACTGTTTCACATTGACGAATTTATGCTTCAGAGAGGCTCAATGGCTTGCTAACAGGAGATAGAAGTGGGACTTACCCCTAAACCACGGAGTTCTTAGTGAGGAGTTGTAATAAGGGCAGCTCACCCTCCCTGAAAGGCTACATAGGAAATCCCACCCTTTTGGAAGTGGTGAACAGGAGTTAATCCCACTGGCTTCTCTTCAGGGGGAGAATGGTAACATATGGTGACTGGAGAGGAGGAGACTGAGCAGGTATAGCTCAGCCCTTGCTGGGTTTCTTTTGCTATCTGCCCACCCACTTTCAGAGGGATATGTTCTGGTACTCCCTCCATATGGTCAGCTTACCAAGGCAGCTATGTGTCCTGCACAAGAAGACTCACCATCAGAACTGGTGCCTGGGTGGACACAGTATCTGATTCAGAGATAATGTTGTGTTCTAACTCAAGCTGCATCCCGATTCAGCTTTACCAGGCTCAAAGCTGACTTGCCTGCCAGACTCCTAGTTCTCTCTCACAGCTGGTTTCAAACTTGGGTTGGAAAGGGAAGGAACATGGGTAAGAAGGCATCAGTTACTTTTTTTTGTTAATCCCCCAAAGAGAGCCTGCAATTATTCTCTGGTTTCCATGAAAGCTAAATTCCAACATCAGAGCGAGAAGGAATTTATAGTTCCTTCAGTCCCAAGCCAAGAGGGGTTTTATGCTTTTGGTAGTCAGGGAGGGTTGGGTGGGCAAGGGACAACAGAAGCAGGGGTCTGCTGAGTGCTGGTTTCTTCATCTGCAGGTGAATGAGCAAATGAAGCTGACGGTGCTGGGGCAGGACTCCATCGTGGTCACCTTCACCTCCATGAATGAGACAGTAACACTCACTGTATCACCCAACAACTGTCCCCACGGGGTAGGGCACGATAAAAGGGTAAGGCAAAGCAAACCAGGCACCCAGGTTTGACCCCAGGGCATCGCAACATGCCTTGCCACTCTACCTCCCAATGCGTTGCATCTCCTAACCACCCCCCACCCCATCTCCACTTTACGCAAGACCCTCCCTCTTTCTCTGCCTGGTGGATTCCTACTCATCATTCACTGCCCGATCTTCATACCTTTTCTGTGAAACCACTATCAGTTAGGCATCTTCTAGTTGTGACAGAATCCAATGCAGTCTGGCTTAAGCATGAAAAGAGACCACATTGGCTCAGTAATGGAAGTCTGTCAATAGGCAGATTCAGGCATGGCTGGATCCAAGCCCTCAACTGATTCCTTCAGATCTTATTACCTCTTGGCTCTGCTTTTTGTTTTTTAGCTTTATTGTCAGAGAGTTTCTCTCCTTATGGTTACAAGATAGTTATGAGTACCTCTGGGTTCATTATTCTACCAGCTTTGGTCTCCGCAGGGGAATGGGGACCTCTGTTCCTTTAGTGGCCCAGTAGAAATGCCATCAACATTATCAGCTCTATTGGCTGCGCGTGCCCAGCATGTTCCCTGTGGCCAGGAATGTGTTTTGCTCTCATTGACCAGGCTCATGTGTCATGTCCACCCTGGGAGTCATGGTGTGTGACCAGTCCTAGATGTATACCTGCGCAAAGGATAAGGCAGGAGTGTTTTCCACTGAGCAACACCAGCCAGGGCTAGAAGTGTTTTCCTAAAGGAAAATCACAGTGCTATTACCAAGAAAGGAAGAGATGCTGCTGAAGAGAATAACTGTCAACTCTGTCATGCCCTTATCTATCTCAGGTAGAACCCACCTCTCTCTCCGAGGGCCTCCTAGATGTGACTCACCTTCATTTTAGCATTTTTTAAATTTGCAAGCCAACATTCTCCACCAAATTGAGAATTCCCTGTGATTTTTACTGCTGTCTGTTGCCCCAGAGCCCAGCACAAGGACCGCTTCAAATTAAGTACTTAATAAATATTTGTTGGATGGGTGAGAAAACAGCGGAGACCAAAAGCCTAATTCTTCTATTTGCTGAGTCTGTAAAGACCCTGCTGTGTGGTTGATCTCAAGAAGGGGACATTCCATGATTCCTGAGGAAGTTATAATCTAGAAGAGAGCAGATGACATACACCATGAGACCGAGGTAACCAAGGGCTCATTGATGGAGCAAGCCACTTGCACTGCACACAGAGCGCTTTGCTGAGACTGGCTTGCTCAGAAAGGCTCCATGAATTAGGAGCAGGAGGACCACACCACCCAGTTTGCCCAGGGCCAGTCCCTGTTTACATCTGACAGCCTGGAGAAATTATTAATAGCACCCTCTTTCATTCTCAAAAGTAACCTAGTTTGGGTGATCAATTATATGGTCATCCTGAGCAAGGCTCTTCTGCTATGGGGGCATTTGCTGCCACATACCACAGTCCCACAGTCTCCATAGACACTCAGAGTTGACAGAGCCCATACAGATCAACCAGCCCAACATCCTCACTTTACCTGGGGACACAGGAGACAGTCATTTGTTAGGGACCCATGTCATCTGAACAAGATAATATAGAATACCTATGTTTTGTCTGGAGGAAAGCATTGCACTTGTTATTTTCAATGCATTTTTATTTCGGCAGCATTTCAACTTCATTAATTTATGAACTAATCCAATAAATATTTATTAGCACCTGCAATGTGCCAAGTTAGCTGCTGGGCATGTAGGAATGAAAGACTCTCTCTCCCTCTAGTCTCTGAAATACTTTCAGTCTAATGGGAGGGCAATAACATCAATACCTGTTGTATTCCAGCCTGATGGGCACAGGGCGCCGGAGATAAGGGCACTGAGGGAGCTGCCCGTGTTTGTTAAAGGGGTCTCCTAGGAGCACCCAGGAAACTTAGATGTCTGTGACTTCAGCCTGCACTTTGTTATTTCAAAGAGCAAAATAACCCCAGGATTCTGAGTCCATCTGGGTTGAGATGAGTGATCCTGCTTATTGATGAATCCACCCTATTAATTTGGTTCCATGCTATTACTCTAAAAGTCATTGTTGCATTTCACAAAACTAGAACAAATATTCAAAGAATTTATATGGAACCACAAAAGACCCCAAATAGCCACAGCAATCTTGAGAAAAAACAAAATTGGAGGAATCACTACTTGGTATCAGACTATATAGTACAAGGCCATAGTAAACGGCATGGTACTGGCATAAAAACAGACAACAGATCAATGGAACAAAATAGAGAGCCCAGAAATAAACCTACATCTTTATGGTCAATTATTATTTGACAAAGGAGACAAAAACATACAATGTAGTAAGATAATCTATTCAATAAATATTGTTGGAAAAATTGGAGAAATATCTGCAAAAAAAGTAACTAGACCACCTACTTACACCATGCACAAGAATAAACTCAAAATGGGTTAAAGATTTAAATGTAAAGCTTGAAATCATAAAAATCCTAGAAGAAAACATATTCAGTAAAATATCAGGTATCTCTCATAGCAATATGTTTTCTGATATATCTCCTCAGGCAAGGGAACCAAAGGAAAAATAAACAAATCTAATTACATCAAACTCAGAAGTTTTGCACAGCAAAGGAAACCATCAACAAAATAAAAAGACAACCCACTGAATGGGAGAGCATATTCACCAATGATACATCTGATAAGGGGTTAGTATCCAAAATTTATAAAGAAATTATACAACCTAGCACCAAAACAAACAAACAAACAACAAAAGAACAATCCAGTTAAAGAATGGGCAAAGAATCTGTATAGACACTTCTCTAAAGAGGACATACAAGTGGCCAATAGACATGTGAAAAGATGCTCAATGTCACTAATCACTAGAGAATTGCAAATTAAAACCATAATGAGATATTACACCTGCCAGAATGGCTATCATCAATAAATCAATAAACGTGCTTCCAAGGATGTGGAGAAAGGAAACTCTTGTGTATTATTGGCGGGAATGCAGATTGGTGCAACCACTGTGGAAAACAGTATGGAGTTTCCTGAAACAGTTAAAATTGGAACTACCTTATGACCTAGTGATTCCACTTCTGGGAATTTATCCAAAGAAACTGGAAACAGTAATTTGAAAGAATATATACACTCCTATGTTCATTGCAGCATATTTATAATAACCAAGATTTGGAAGCAGCCTAAGTATCCATCAGTAGATGAGTGGGTTAAAAAAAAAAAAAGCTGTGGTACATTTACATAATGGAATACTGCTCAGCCATAAAATAATTTTCTAATATCTGTTGCCTTTGGTAAGCAAACTCAAATTTTTTCACACAGCCTAAACAGGTTATTGAGAAACAGACACGTGACTTCATGCATCCTTAGAAGTTATGGAATAGATTTTAGTTAATTGTTTTAGGCTAAAGTCACTTAACAATGACTTTTCTTTATTTATTTAATTTTTATTGAGTTTATTGGGGTGACATTGGTTAATTAAATTATATAGGCTTTAGGCCCTGGCCAGGTAGTTCAGGAGGAAATCTAACCTTTTGTGACAGTACAGATGGACCTGGAGAGTATTATGCTACGTGAAATAAGCCAGTCACAGAAAGACAAATACCATATGATTTCACTTATATGTGGAATCTAATGGACAAAATAAACAAACAAAATAGCAACAGACTCATAGACACAGAAAATAGACTGACAGCTGTCAGAGAGAATGGGTTAGGGGGCTGGTTGGAAAGACGAAAGGATTAAGGAAAAAAAATAGACAACAGCATGGTGATTATAAGATGGAAAGGGGCTTGGAGGAAAGTAGAGGAGGGTAAAGAGGCAATAGATGGTGAGAGAAAAAGCAGAACTGATTCTTTTCTTTACCTAAACGCAACCTTGGCAAGCTAGAACCAGAAGTCCAGAGCTACGATGTCTGGTATGGTAACCACAAGTTGCAAATGGCTATTGAGCACTTGCAGTGTGGTGACAAGTCCAATGGAGATGGGCCATAAGGGAAAATACATTCTGTATTACCAACACTTCATATGAAAAGATAGTGCAAGATCTTTCATAAATTATTTGTTTAGATTCCATGTTGAAACAGTTACAATTTTTATATAATGAGGTAGCTGAATATGTTATTAAAATAAGTTTTACCTTTTAAAAATGTTTAAGCCCTGCTGGTGGCTCAGAGGGTAAGGCGCCGGCCTGCAAACCGAAAGGTCGCTGGTTCAGTTCCCAGCCAGGGCACATAACCAGGTTGCAAGCTAGGTCTTCAGCCAGGTTCCCAGCTGGAGGCAGGTGAAAGGCAACCATACATTGATGTTTCTCTCCCTCTCTGCCTCCCTCCCTTTCCCTCTCTCTAAAAATAATAAAATCTTTAAAAAAAAAGAATATTTAAAATGTGGCTACAGGAATATTTCAAACTACTCACATAGCTGACATTATATTTCTATTGGACCTTGTGGGCCTAGGAGGTAGAGTCTTTGTAATGGTGGCTCCCAGAGGCACTGGCCATTTAGTCAGAGGCTGGGAAGTTACAGAAAAGGCATCATTAACTCAATGAGTATAACTGTCTTGGGGACATTTTGCATAGGGATAAATAGACATTTAGAAAGCTTCTGAAAACAGAACTGCATTCTAGACAACAGTCACTGATGTTCACCATGAAGACTGACTTGCCAAAAAGCATTCAGGTTATAATCTCTTTTGTTAGGGAGCACAGGAAGGTGTAGTATATATTATAACTCCCTAACTGGACAACAGCAAATGAAGAAAGATCAGATTTATTGTAGGTAATAGGATTTCCAAACATGGGTCTGAACTGCTGGGTTATGCTTCTCAAAATATTTCTACATGAAATCCTTGAAGCTCAGAGAATTGCCTCTTTTTGGAGTCTTAGGCCATTAGAGCAGCAAGAAGCCCTAGAGAAAATCTGCTGAGTGAGGTGGCTGGCAAAGAGCCTTAGCTAGGAAGAGGCCGTAGGCCCTGGGCTAGTCCCTTTCCTTTTAGGGCCTTAGTTTCCCCATCTTTATCAGGAAGTGCAAGGGTCCACTCATCTTTCACACACTGCCATCCTAAGACCTTTACAACCCATTCAGCTCTATCCTGTGTGTGTGCTTGGGGCTAGTTATCACTGGCAAAATCCATGACAGTCTAGAAAAGCTGAGGCAGGGGGGTAGGGTGTCCTCCTTCCTCAAAATCCCTATCACTGGGAACCTTGTTAAATGGCTTCCCCAGACGCCCATCTCCCTAGAAGAGCGACAGGCAGAATGGCAGTTCCAGCTTTTACGGCCCTGCGGCCTGGCTTCTCACTAAATATTTCTATCAAGGCAGCACTTTGGAAGCGAGACAGTGCCTCAATTTAAATGCTTTATTAGCCCAGAGTGCCACCTGAAATCCTTTTTGGAAGCAGGCTGGGTATAAATTACAAATAAATAAATAAAATTAGCCCGGAAGCGGCAGCTGGGGCTCACAGTTGGAAGGATGGTTGGGGGTTTGCCATTAATTGGGGCATTCTTTACAGAAGTCCTACCCACAGGGTAAGGAAGGACATGTGGGCTGACTTCATTGTTTTTCAGAAAATCTGCCCACTGCCCACCCCACTCTGTCCACCTGAGGCTTCAGTTCCACAAAAGGAAAATCTTTTTCACACCTCCTCTGGGTTAAGTGAGAGACATGGAAAGCACAGTTTCTACCTTTAAGGGGCTGACCAAGTTTAGGATAAAGAAGGTGAAAAATGACCAGAGCCCAGGACAGGAAGGACAGGGGGGCAATGTGCAAGGTTAGCGTGGAGAGCCATTGCTGATGGCTGAGGAAACTGGGAAAAGCTTCCTGGAGAAAAAGGCAAACCCTGACTGCCATAACTCTGGAACCTCAGCCCAGCAGTGCTCAGTTTTACACTCTGGCTGAGCGAGCGGTTGGAACTGCAGGGCAGCCCCAGCAATTGCCTCACCACCTCACACAGGGCCCCAGAGGGCCCTTCTGGGTAACTCCAACTTGAGGCAGGAGGCCTGGGCCTTTGTGCTCACAGGTACCAGTCAGTTTAT
Source organism: Noctilio leporinus (assembly GCA_004026585.1). Taxonomy (NCBI): domain Eukaryota; kingdom Metazoa; phylum Chordata; class Mammalia; order Chiroptera; family Noctilionidae; genus Noctilio; species Noctilio leporinus. The sequence goes on from PVIW01000854.1 coordinate 126,404, forward strand.
GCAACCTTGGCCAAGGGCAGTTTTTCAGCTGAGATGCTCTGGCAGCTGGAGGGAGGAAGAGGGTTCTAGAGGATGCATACAGAGAGGGCCAGGCTCCAAAAAGGCCTTTACCGTTTAGTCATTCATAATGCAATAAGCGCTAATGAACACTTTCTACATGATGGGCACTCAGACACAAAGGAGAGCAAAACTCAGCCCCTGCCCTCTAGGAGCTTACAGTTGAGTTGGGGAGACAGGTTCAAATGCTTTCAATTACTTTCTAAAGAGCTAACTTCTGTCTTCAGTCTGCATGATAATGGGGGTCCCAAGGCAAGGAACAGTGATGCCCAGCAGAATCAGGGTAAACCCTCCAAGGAGGGGACACTTGAGTCATATTGGGCAGGTGTGCAGGAATTCACTGAGCTGAGGGGAAAGAAGTGTGCCCTAGGCAGAGGGGACAGTACATTTTCCAAGTCAGAGCAAGGCCTGGTTGTCATTAGTCTGGGTAGGTGGCCCCTGGCAGGACAGGTGACAGTGTCTTCTCCTTGTCCTCTCCCTAGGTTACCCACAAGATCAACAACATGGATGACAAGATGTCTAAGATAAACCGTGCCCTGGCAGAGATCATGAAGCGGTTTCAGAAGACAATGTCTCAGTTCACAAATTCCGTCCTCCTGGCAGCAGGTAAGGGGGCAGGAAGGTTGGTGACAGCCTATTTGATATCTTGCCTTGGAGATGACTTGCAGGCAACTTAGGATTCCCAAGTCATCTCTGAGGACAGCTCTTTACCACCTGAGGCAGGCAGACATGGCCTTAACTCTGATTCTCCATCGGTAGATAGAATCACTAAGCTCAGGGTGCTGAAGGGACTTGCTCAAGGCCACACAGCTGATAATGGTGATCTTCACCACCCTCAATTCTTTAACTTTTTAAAATATATTTTATTGATTACACTGTTACAGTTGTCCCAATTTGCCCCCTTTGCCCCTTCCACTGGTACTCCCATTCCCTCCAGCAGCCCCCCGCCCCCTGCAATTAGTTCATGTTCATGGGTCATGCATGTAAATTCTTTGGCTTCTCCATTTCCTATACTATTCTAAACATACTGCTGTCTATTTTGCACCTACTGATTTATCCTTCTTAATCCCTGCATCTTTTCCCCCATCCTCCCCCTTTCCTACTGATAACTCTCCATGTGATCTCCCTATCCATGACTCCGTTCCTGTTCTGGTTGTTTGCTTAGTTTGCTACTTAGATTCAGTTGATAGCTGTGAATTTGTTGCCTTTTTAATACTCATGACATTAATCTTCTTCTTTTTCTTAAATAAGTCCCTTTAACATTTCATATAATAATGGCTTGGTGATGATGAACTCCTTTAGCTTTACCTTGTCTGGGAAGTACATCTTCTGCCCTGCTATTCTAAATGATAGGTTTGCTGGATAGAGTAATCTTGGTTGTAGGTCCTTGCTTTTCCTCACTTTGAATACTTCTTGCCAGTCCCTTCTAGCCTGCAAAGTTTCTTTTGAGAAATTAACTGATTAGTCTTAAGAGAACTCCTTTGTAAGTAACTCCTCCCTGCTTTTCTCTTACTGCTTTTAAGATTCTCTCTTTATCTTTAACATTTGGCATTTTAATTATGATGTGTCTTGGTGTGGCCCTCTCTGGGTCCAACTTGTTTGGGACTCTGTGCTTCCTGGATGTGTTTGTCCATTTCCTTCACCAAATTCGGGAAGTTTCCTTTCATTATTTTTTCAAATAAGTTTTCAATTTCTTGCTCTTTCTCTTCTCCTTTAAGCATCCCTATGATTTGGATGTTGGTACATTTGGAGATGTCCCAGAGGCTCCTTAGTCTATCCTCATTTTTAAAAAATTCTTTTTTCTTCTTGCTGTTTTGACTGAATGCTTTTTTCTTCTTTATGTCCCAAATTGTTGATTTGATTCTTGGCTTCATCTCCTCCACTGTTGGTTCCCTGTAGATTTTTCTTTATTTCACTTCATGTAACCTTCATTTCTGCCAGGGTCTTTTTATATGCTGTTACACTACTCAATATGTTCTTTAAGCATCCTGATAACCAGGGTTTTGAACTCTACATCTAATAGGTTGGTTATCTTGGTTATTTCAGTTTTGTTTAGTATTTTTTTTTTAAATATTTTATTTCATTATTTTTTAGAAAGAGGGGAAGGGAGAGAGACAGAGAGGGAGAGAGACATCAATGTATGGTTGCGTTTCACCTGCCTCCAGCCACAGACCTGACTGGAGACCTGGTTTGCAACCTGGTTACGTGCCCTGGCTGGGGAATCGAACCTGTGACCTTTGATTTCGCAGGCTGGCGCTTTATCCACTGTGCTACCAGCCAGGGCTTTGTTTAGTTCTTTTTCTGGAATTTTGTTCTGTTCTTTCATTTGGGCCATGTTTCCTTGTCCCCTCAATTTGGCAGCCTCCCTGTGTTTGTTTCTATGTATTAGATAGAGCAGCTTTGATTCCCTGTCTTAGCAGCATGGCCTGTTATAAAAAAGGGCACCTGTAAAGTATGTGAGGCAGAGCCTTAGATAATCACCAGGGCACGGCAACCTGTATCACTGCTGTGTGGCTCTGTGTGGGGGAGGGCTCAGAGAGGGGACAATGCCATTCCCTGGCTTTTGGAGGTTTGTCTGGGAGAAAGCTGTTGCCTGACACTCACCCTGTTTCCAGTCACCTCACTTTCTCCCTATATGCAACTGGTGCCCTTCAGCTGTTGCCTGGTGCTGAATCCCAGAGCGGGTGGGTCTCCACAAGTCCTAAATCAATTGCCACCCTTTAAGAAGAGACTCCTGAAAATCCCATAGTTTCTTCCTCTACCCTAACCCCCATTGGTTTTTACAGCCAGAGTACAGGAATTTGTCTTCCTGGCACTGAAACCAAGGTTGGGATGTTTCATTCCTGAAGTACCCCTCCCCAATTTTTATCCACCACATGTGAACGTGGGACCTCTTGTTCTGCTGCCTCCTGGCACCACTCTGCCATCTTCTCGCCTCTCCACAGCTCTTCTGCTCTCCGTGCCTCTCCGCCCATCTCCACATCTCTGCCTCTCCTACCCATCTGCGTGAATATGGCTTCTTTAAATCCTTGGTTGTTGGACTTCCATACAGCTTGATTTTCTAACGCCTCTGGGTGAAATCTGTTTTATAGTTGAGGTGTAATTTTTTCTGTTGCTGTGTGAGGAGGCAAAGCATGTTTACCTGCACCTTCATCTTTACTGGAAGTCTAGTTCTCTTTATTTTTTAAATCCTTGCCTGAGGATATCCATCACTGTGGTCCCACCTCTCCAATTTTGGGCTCGTAAGAGAGGCCTGATGTCCCCTGAGGGAGGAGCCATAAGTCTGACATCCTGCTTATCCTGTGGGGCCATTAAAGCCTATTATGGAGATGGGTGGCACTGGTGGAGCAAGCTCTGGGCCTTTACCCAGGTGGCGGACAAATGGCCCATTCTGCGCTACTTCTTTTCAGCAAATTTCTGAGCCTAGACAAGTTTATTCTAGGGCACAAGAGAAGCAGATTTCTGGCAGCCATGTAGATGCCCCTGCTGGAGCCCCACCCAAGTCCATGCTCACACTCAATTTCTGAGCACTTTCCCATGTAATTATCTAATTTTCCTGGGCCTCATCACCTTTCTGTATGTCTTTCTGCCACCCCCCCCCCACCCCCTACCTGGTTCACGTTTTATCTCCATCTACTTTATTGTCCATCATCCATTTGCAGCCCTATTCCTCTCTTCTTCTTGTGGAAGATCTCAGCAAAGGAGAAAAAAGCAACCACCTCACCTGGCTGTCCTGCTAGGTCCACAGAACTCCCCAGAGCCAGCTGGACAGCCTCAGGACCCCTCCCACATTTGGACTTTTCTCACTGCTGATGAGGTTAGAGAGAAAGGACCATTGACACCTCTCGCACCTCATACCATTCCATGCCAACCCCTAATTGGTCACAGAGGGACTGTGCCCCCCGCATGGCCTCCTTGGCATATTTCTCCTCATTCCTAGAGCATCATTTCAATTGTGATTCTCCTCTGGAAAGCCTTCCCAGATTCCCCCAGAAAAATAGGGCACCCTCTCCTCTAGGCTCCCACAGCACTTAAATGTGCTCAAATTATAAATCTTACTACCTAGCATTGTAAATATTTCTGTCTGTCCATCCCTTCTTTACAGCCATTAGGAGTTTTCAGAGGCAGAGAACCCTGTTTTGGGTGGTCTTTGTATGCCCAATACTCAGTATTTAATAAGTGAATGAAGGAACGAGAAGTCCCTGGCTCAAAAGGTTTTTAAGTCTAGTAGAGAAAGTAAAATAAGGGTGCAAATAAATACAATATAACAAAGAAAGCAGATGGAAATGACTTAAATCTGCAAACACAGGGAACAGCATGGATGCATTGTGTACCCAGTCTCTACATTGAATGGTGTGGAGGACACACAGCTGAATGAAGCACAGGCCCGTAGGAAAAGAGAGATCTAAGCTGGGTATTGATGAATGAATAGAAACGAGGTTGATTCATTTTTACATTCAGGCAGTATTTACGGATCCACTAACTTTCCTAAGGCTGGGGCCCTGTGTCAGGCAGCAGAGGGCAGGCAGCCAGCAAGAGAGTCTATAAGGGTGAAGAAGTGGAGCGGGAGATGAGCTGAAGGGTGCCTTCCTGCAGAGCCTCACAACAGGGATATAAGGCCAGGCCACAAAGGAGAGTAACAGAAGTGTCTTCTGTTAACAGGCCTTCTCACCATAGAATATCCAGTAAGGGAAGAGGCAGGTGTAAGTCGAATCAAAATGAAATCCTGGTTCAGCCCCGAGCGAGGCACCAAGCTAAATCTCAACTCAGTCGAAGTCCTCCCATTACGATCTCAGTCAGTCCGACCAGAATCCTCGATTGGAGAGTTTTCGAAGGAAGATCTGGGGCCTACTCCTATGAGCCCCACTCACAGGAAGACCATCAAGATCCAAGCCAAACCCCCAGTCACACCCAGGTGGGCTTGGGCCTTCATTTCCTTCAGCTTCTGTGTGTTAGATGCTTTGATGGGTAGTGGACACACCATCATGGTGAAGAAAATAGATGAGACCCCTCCCTGTTGGGGCTGGAATTGTTGGGGAGGAGGGGAAAGACAAGATAAATGCATAACTACCTGAAATCATTTTAGTTATTGATAAGGTTAGGAAGAAAAACTGGTGTAATGGGTTAGAGCAGAGGTTGGCAATTTAGGGCCATGTGCCAATCTGGCCCTACTCTCTGCCTTTTTAATGGATGAGCTAAGAATGGTTTTTATGTTTTTAAATGCTTAGGAGGAAATCAAAAGAAAACTTTCTCATGACATGTGAAATGATAGGAAGTTTGAACGTCAAATCCATAAGTAAGGTTTACTTAGAACATGGTCGCACCAACTCATTTAAATATTAGTTATTACATATTTATATAAACATGTAATATTTAGGACAGAAATCTTGAGTCCTTGGGACTCAGTCCATCTGGCCTACAAAGATTAGAATATTTACACTGTGGTCCTTTATGGAAAACTTTGACCAACCCCTGGAATGGAGAGTGACTAGCAAGTGGGTGGGATGAGCTACATTAGGCAGACAGGTTGGGGAAGGCGGTCCTGAGGAGACAATATTTACCTGGAGACTGAAGGATAAGCAATAGGCAGCCACAAAAAGGGAGGGAGAAGGAACATCAGGCAAATGTAGAGCAAGTACAAAAGCCCTGAGACAAGGGCAAGCTTGGTTTATGTGACAGGAAATAAAAGACCCATGTGGAGCCTCTTGATGAAGAGAGAGTAATGTAAGTGGAGAAGAGAGAGGTAGGCAGGGGTCAGATCAAGTAGCCTTGTGAGTGTTAAAGAAAGTCATTCCATTACTTGAAGACAGAACATGTATTTTTAAACGCACTTTTAAAAAAAGATACATCTTAGCCCTGGCTGGTGGCACAGTGGTTAGGGCACCGGCCTGCTAGCCCAGGGGTTGCTGGTTCAATTCCCCAGTCAGAGCACGTGGCCAGGTTGCAAGCCAGGTCTCCAGCCAGGCCCGTGGCTGGGGGCAGGTGAGGGATGACCATGCATTGGTGTTTCTCTCCCTCTCCCTAAAAATAATAAATAAAATCTTAAAAAAAAAAGAGTCCTGGCTGGTGGCACAGTGGATAAGGCGCTGGCCTGCGAACCCAGAGGTCTCTGGTTTGATTCCCAGCCAGGGCACATAATCAGGTTGCAAGCCAGGTCCCCAGCCAGGTCTGTAGCTGGAGGCAGGTGAAAGGCAACCATACATTAATGTCTCTTTCCCTCTTTGCCTCTCTCCCTTCCCTTTTCTCTAAAAATAACAAATAAAATCTTTTAAAAAATAAAAATAAAAAATAAAACATATACATCTTGTATATATTTTATTTTTAACTTTTAAAATATAAAACACAGAAAAATGAACAAATCCTCCGTGATATAGCTCCACGAGTATCATATACTCTATTATTACCGAGTCAAAACATAGGCATTACCAGCTCCTTAGAAGTCCCCTCCCAATCAGTAACCCCATGCTCAACATTATAATTGTGAGATTTATCCATGTTGTTACATGTAGTTTGCTCATTTTCGTTGCTATATAATTATTGTGGGAATACACTACAAATTGTGCATTTTAATGTGGATGGGTATTTGAGTTGTTTATTGTTTTGGTAATGACAAATTGTGCTGGTGTTCCTATATATCCTTATTTCTGGTTGATATATGCCTGGATATGAAATTGCTGTCATTTAGCTCCTAATACTGTTTTCCCAAGCGGTGGTATCAAGTTCCACTCCCACTAGCAGAGTATAAGAGTTGCCATTAGTGCTCTACATTCTCACCAATGCTTGATAGTCAATCATTTTTATTATAACCATTTTATAAAAGGTTTTTCATTTGCCTTTCCCTAGTGACTATAAAGCTTGAGCACCTTTTTATTTGTTCATTGACCATTCTGAATATTCTCTTTTGCAAAGTGCTTGTACAGTTCTCTTGTCCATTTTTCTACTGTTTGTTGTTGTTGTTGTTGTTTCTTCATTTATATGGATTTTTGGAGTTCTTTATATATTGTGCATATAAGGGTTCTGTCAGGTATACATGGTGCAAATGATTCTTCCACCTTTACACTGGTCATTGTGTATATTGATAAACAAGTTGTTAAGCTTAATGTCCAATTTTCACTTTTTCTTTATAATTAACTTTTTGTATCATTTTAAAGAAATGTTCGTATTCA
>PVIW01000854.1:133726-381241 GCA_004026585.1 Noctilio leporinus
ACACCTATGTTCATAGCAGCACTATTTACAATAGCCAAGTGCTGGAAACAGCCTAAGTGCCCATCAGTGGATGATTGGATCAAAAAACTTGGGTACATTTACACAATGGAATTCTATATAGCAGAAAGAAAGAAGGAGCTTGTACCCTTTGCAACAACATGGATGGAACTGGAGAGTATTATGCTTAGTGAAATAAGCCAGTCAGTGAAGGACAAATATATGATCTCACCCATTACGGGACAATAATGAGCAAAACTAACAACAAGCAAAACAGAACCAAATATATGAATACAATGAATAGGCCTTCAGTGGTTGGGGGAAAGGGGTTGAGGGGAGAGGGAGAGGCAGAGGCAAGAAAGGGGAGCAGCTTAGACAAGAACCTAGTATAAAGGAACCATGGACATGGACAACAGGTGGGATTGACTTTGTGGGGAATGGGTGGGTGGGGAGGGGGACAGAGGGGAGCAAAAAGGGGATGGATGTAATACAACAACAATAAAATTAAAAAATAATAATAAAAAATAAAATTAAAAAAAAAAAGAAATGTTCATATTCAAACAGCATAAAGATATTTTCCAAAGTTGCTTTCTAGTAGCATTTTTGTTTTAATGCTTATATTTATTCTCTACCTAGAAATGATTTCTGTATAATGATGTGAAGTAGGAGATAACTTTTAATTTTTTACATATACATATAACTGAACAACATCACATGTAGAAAAAGATTATAATTTTCCCTCAGATCTGTGGTGAAAACTTTATAATAAATCAAGGGGTTCTATATGTATAAATCAAGGTGACCCTGGACTCCTTATTTTGTTTCCTATTGTTTTATTATAGTTTTATAATAAATATTGATATACATCAGAATAAATAGTCAGATTTTGTTGTTCTAAATTGTTTTCCTGTTTTTGGGCCTTCACATTTCATATAATTTTAGAATCATCCTGTCAATTTTTAAAATGTGATGGAATTTCAATTGTATTATTAATATTTTTGTAATGTTGGAGTATTTTAATTCATGAACATGGTGTATCTTTTTATTTACTTATTTAGATCTTCTCTAATCTCTCCATAGTATTTTGTAGGTTTCGGTATAGAGGTCTTACATGTTTTCATTAGATTTATCCTAGGGTATTTAGTAGTTTTTTGTGCTATTACAATTTTTAAAAACATTTATTTAATTAATTTTTGAAAAGATTTTATTCATTATTTTTAAAGAGAGGGGAAGGGAGGGAGGAAGAAAGGGAGAAAAACAATATATGGTTGCCTTTCACCTACTTCCAGCTGGGGACCTGGTTGGAGACCTGGCTGGAGACCTGGCGTGAAACCTGTGTATGGGCCCTGACTGGGAATCAAACCAGCAACCCTTGGGTTCACAGGCCAGTGCTCAATCCACTGAACCACACGAGCCAGGGCTTACACATTTTTTAATTTCATTTTCTATTTGTTCCTGGTATATAGAAAGGCAATTGGTTTCATCTCAATTTAAATTTATTTTTAATTTACTTATGGTAAAGTTTACTCTTTTGGGCATAAAAGTTTACGAGTTTTGACACATTCATTGACTTGTGTAACTGCCACCATATCCCAGATACAGAACAGTTTTATCACCTTCTCCCACCAAAAAAATAATAAACAACCTACAAATTCCCTTATGCTACTCCTTTGCAGTCAAATTCTTCCTCACCCTTAAACCCTAACAACATTGACCTATTTTCTGTAGCTATAAGTTTTGTATTTCCTTGAATGTCATATAAGTGAAATTATATAGTATATAGCCTTTTGAGTCTAGTTTCTTTCACTTAGCAAAATGCATGTGAGATTCATCTATATATGGGGAGGGAAGCTGTGCTTCAATCTTTGTGAGGGCTATTTCTGTTTCACCCTTACTTTTTTTTTTTTTTTAAGATTTTATTTCATTATTTTTAGAAAGAGGGGAAGGGAGAGAGGCAGAGAGAGAGAGAGACGTCAATGTATGGTTGCTTTTCACCTGCCTCCAGCCACAGACCTGACTGGAGACCTGGTTTGCGACCTTGTTATGTGCCCTGGCTGGGGAATCGAACCTGCGACCTTTGGGTTCACAGGCCGGTGCCTTAACCACTGTGCTACCAGCCAGAGCTCACCCTTACTTTTGAGGTATAGCTCTTCAGGTCCTCAGCCAAAAGCCAGGGTTGCTTATTAGGGCCAATGTCTTTAGCGGTCCCCAAACTCCCCTTTCCACTCCTCTAACCCATAACGTGTCAGGAGTTCTGATCAGCTTCTCAGCCTGTCATCGCCAGGTTGTACTTTCAGACTCAGTTCCTGCCTTGCAGGATAAAGCTATCCTATATGTTACACTCACTTTTCTTGGTTTATCTCTTCTTCCAGATGCTGACCCTCAAATTCTTACTTGTGAAATCTCTAATACATTTAAAGAGTTCTGAAATATATATTTTGTTGAGCTTTTCTAATTTTTCATAGAGGGGATTCTGAAACACCGTAGTCAACCATTGGTAGAAGTAGAACATTTTTTTATCACTCCATAGTAAAATATTCTAGGGTGGAAAGAGTAGAATCACAATAGTTAAGGTACTATTTTAGTAATCCAGGTGACACTGATGTTGCACTTCAAGGATAGAGTCAGAAATAAGAGGGAAATATTTGTTATAAATTTTGGAAATAGGGCTAACAGAAATGACTGATAGATGTGGGGTAAGGGAAAACAAATATCATGGATGACTTTTAGGGTTTTGGCTGAAATAATTGAATAATGATGGTGTCGTTGACTTGGATCAGGAAGAATGTTGGTAGAGTAGGTTTGGGAGGTGTTAGCTAAGAATAAATGTGCAAATTAAAAGTATGCTCACTTCAGTACACATTTGTACCTATATGAACAGAGGTCCTGGCCCACATAGGGAGAACTCAGGAGGCATTCAGAGCTATTGTTATATTTTTTCACTTAGAATTTTTGCATCTAAATTCATAATGGATATTCACCAACATTTTTCTTTCTTTATAATTATTTTTAGATGATCTTTGGGTTCATAGGCCAGCACGTTATCTATTGTGCCACCAGCCAGGACTTGAAAGGGAGAGAACATCAGTGTATGGTTACCTTTCACCTGTTTCCAGATGGAGACCTGGCTTGCAACCTGGTTATGTGCGCTGACTGGGAATCGAACCAGCAACCCTTGGGTTCACAGGCCAGCGCCAATCTGCTGAGCCACACCAGTCAGGGCTCAGCTGATAGTCTTATAGGTACCCCTTTGTTGGCAACTCTCTTCTTTTCTCTTGCTGCTTTTAAGATTCTCTTTATCTTTAACCTTTAGCATTTTAATTATGATGTATCTTGGTGTGATCCTCTTTTGGTCTAGCTTGTTTGGGACTCTCTGTCCTTCCTGGACTTGTATGTCTATTGACTTCACCAAATTAGGGAAGTTTTCTTTCATTACTTTTTCACCTTAGTTTTCAATTTCTTGCTCCTCCTCTCCTCCTTCTGGCACCCCTATGATTTGGATATTGGTACATTTAAACTTGTCTCAGAGGTTCTAAGCCTAAAGCCTATCCTTGTTTTTTTTCAATTCTTGTTCCCTCTTTTGTTACTGGTTGTTTATTTCTTCCTTATGTTTCAGTTCATTGATATGAACCCTGTTGGTTTCATGTAGGTTTTCCTTTGTTTCACTTAGCATAGCCTTAATTTCTTCCCTTATGTATTTGTCATGCTTAATCTTGTCTGTCAAGTCTGTGAGTATCGTTACACCTGTGTTTTAAACTGTGCATCTGTTAGGTTGGCTATCTCCTTGGCTGTTAGGTTGGTTATGTCCTCATCACTCAGTTCCCCAACTGGAACCTTGATCTATGCCCCCCTCTCTTTTGGGCCATACTTCTCTGTCTCCTCAACTTGAGAGCTTCGTTTGCCTCTGAGTCTTAGGTAGAGCTGTATCACCTGTTACATTCAAGGGGCAGAGTCTTAAGTATTTGTCAATGCAAGGTGATCTCTTCACCATGTTATGGCCCTGTATGTAGGGGAGGAATCTGAGAGGAAACAATGCTGCTTGCCTGTTGAGAGACTGGCAGTTTCTTCCTCCACCCAAACCCCCACTGGTTTTCTTAGTCAGAAGCAATGTGGCTCTGTTTTCCCCAGCGCTGAAACTGTGAGCTGCATGGTCTGGTCCGGGGATGGGATCACTTCCCAGGTTTCTGTCACTACTTTTAAAATGCATGACTGTTTTTTCGCCAGGGCTTCAGCCCCTGCCATCACTACAGCCTCCCTCCTACATCTCTGGCTGAATATTTCTTTATTCTTCGTTTGTTAAACTTCCAAGTAGTTTGATTTTCTGGAACTTTTTATTGTTTTTATTTTGTTTTGAGGTAGTTGTAAATTCCTTCTTAGTTGTGAGGGAGATGTAGTGTGTCTACCTACACCTCCATCTTGGCTGGAAGGCTTTTCATTTTTGATTTTAGTAATTTGAGTCTTCTCTCTTCTTTTCTTAGTCCAGTCAATTTTGTTGATCTTTTTAGAGATTCAACATTTGTTTAGTTGTTTCTAAACAACTAAAATAGAGCCATATATTGATTTTATGTTCTCTTTTTTCTGTATCTCAACTTTAAGAATTATTATTTCCTTCTCTCTGCCATCTTTGGGTTTAGTTTGTTCTTGTTTTTCTAGAATAAGATTAGGTTAGGTTATTGATTTAAATCTTTCTTCTGTTTTAATGCTACACATATCTCTCTGAACACTGCTCTTAATGTATCCCTTAAGTTTTGGTATGTTTTGCTTTGTTTTCATTAATGTCAAAGTGTTTTATAGTTGCATTTGGGATTCTTTTTTTGATCTGTTTAAGAATGTGTTACTTAAATTTTATGTATTTATGAATATTCCAAGTATTTTTTATTTATAATTTCATTTCATTGTTTTTGGAGAAGATATTTTGTATGATTTCTTTTTTAATTTTTGATATTTTTTCATGATTATATGATCTATCCTGGAAGATGTTCCATATACACTTGAGAAGAATGTGTATTCTGCTGTAGTTGGATTAGATGAGCTATATATGTACATCTTAAGTATAGTTGGTTTATAGTGTTCTTCAAATTGTCTTTTTCTTGCTTATCTTTCATCTAGGTGTTCTTTTCATTATTGAAAGCAGAGTATTGAAATTTTTAACTATCATTGTAGAATTGTCTATGTCTCCCTTCAATTCTGCCAATTTTGTTTCACATATTTAAAGGCTCTATTGGTATATGCATATATTATATTCATCATTGTTACGTTTCTAGAAAGTGTGACCCTTTTCTCAGTATATAATGCCTTATTTATCTCCTGGAATAATTTTTTACTTAAAATCTATTTTGTCTGATATTAGTTTAGCCACCGGTTCTCATTTTTGTTACTGTTTTCGGGGAGTTTGTTCTTGTCCTTTCATCTGAAACCTTGTGTCTTTGAATCTAAAATTAGTCTCCTATAGAGAGACTATAGTTATAGCACTTTTTTTTTTTCATTCTGTCAGCCTGTGACTTCTGTTGAAGATTTTAATCCATTTGCATTAAAAAGTGAATACTATTAATGAGATATTTAGTCATTTTGCTATTGGTTTTCTATAAATGTTATCTTTTTTGTTCCTCAATTCCTCCATTGTTAACTTTTGTGTTTGACTTTGTGTGCGTGTGTATGTGTGTGTGTGTATCATGGTGTGATGGTTAATTTTGTTTCAATTTGACTGGGCTAAGGGAATTCAATAAGGGCCTAAATAAAACGAACAAGCAAAAAAAAAAAAAAAATCAAAATTAGGGCAAGTTCCTCTCTTTCATCTTTTTTTCCCATTCTAACAACTAATTAGTATTTATTTCAAGTCATAGAACTATTACTAACTTGGTGTAAGTTAATTTACAGACTTTCAGAAATTAGGGTTTTTTAAAGAAATTAGTTTGGATTTCAGTGCTTAAAATGTCAAATATAAGACATAATAAATGTATTACCATGATCTCTTATTTAAATTTTTATTGAATTTATTGGGGTAACATTGGTTAATAGGTTTCAAGTGTACAATTTTATAATACAACATCTGTATATTGTACTATGTGTTCACCATCCAGAGAGAAGTCTCTTTCTATTACCGTTTATCCCTCATTTACCCTCTTCTACATCCCCCACACCTCTTTTTCTCTCCCTGAGCTAGAAAGTCTATTTGAGCTCCTGGTTCTTAGGCCTTTAGACTTCAGCATCAATGCAGCAGCCTCCAGGTTCTTAAGCCTTTTTTGCCTTAGACTGTGGATTATCCCATTAGCTCCCCATCTCTGTCCTGCTGCTCCCCCACCCCAGTTCTCAGGTCTTCAGACTAAGATTGAATTATACCACGGGCTTTCCTGGTTTTTCAGCTTGCAAAGAGCAGACTGTGGGACTTTTTGGTCTCTATAAGCATGTGAACGAATTCCCATAAATTTTTTCTTATATATTTTATTTATCTATCTGTATTTGTATAGTTTCAAATTACTGCCTATTCTTTCATTTAATCTAAAGGACTCTCTTTAGCATTTTTTGTGGGGCTGGCCTAATAATGACAAACTCCCACAGCTTTTGTTTCTCTGGGAATGTTGATTTCCCTTTCATTTTTGAAGGCTAAATTTGCTCAATATAGAAATCTTGACTGATATTATTTTTCTTTCAGCACTTTAAATATGTTATTGCAACCCTGGCTGGGGCACAGTGGATAAGGCGCTGGCCTGTGAACCCAAAGGTTGCTGGTTCAATTCCCCAGCCAGGGTACATAATAAGGTTGCAAACCAGGTCTTTAGCCAGGTCCCCAGCCAGGTCTGTAGCTGGAGGCAGGTGAAAGGCAACCATACATTGAAGTCTCTCTCCCTCTCTGCCCCTCTCTCTTCCCCTTTCTCTAAGGATAATAAAATCTTTTTTTTTTTAATTAAAAGTAATTAATTAATTAATATGTTATTGCACTATCTTCTGGCCTCCATAATTTTTTTAATTAAAAAAAATTTTTAAAGATTTTATTTATTATTTTTAGAGAGAGGCATATAGGGAGAGAAACAGAGAGGAAGACAGACATTAATGGTTGCCTTTCACCTGCCTCCAGCTATGGACCTGGCTTGCACCTTGTTATGTGCCCTGGCTGGGGAATTGAACCAGCGACCTTAGGGTTCCCAGGCCAGCTCCTTATCCACTGTGTCACCAGCCAGGGCTGGCCTCCATTATTTTTGATGAGAAGTTGGTGGTTAATCTTATTGAGGATCCTTTGTGTGAGATGAATCACTATTCTCTTGTTGCTTTCAAGATTCTCCTTGTCCTTGTTTTTCAACAATTTTACTTTAATGTGTCTTGGTGTGCTTCTCTTTAAATTTATCCTACTTGGAACTTGTTGAGCTTCTTGGAGAGATCTTAAGTTTGGAAAGTTTTTGGCAATTATTTCTTCAAATATTTTCCTGCTTCTTTCACTCTTGTCCTATACTTTTCACTATGCGTATGTTGGTATTCCTGATGGTGTCCCACAGGTATCTTAAGCTTTGTTAATTTTTTTATTTGTTTGAATTTCTCCTCAGACTCAGTAATCTTAATTGCCCTGTCTTTGAGTTCACTGATTCTTTTTTCTGCCTGTTCAGATATGATGTAAAATACTTTTCTATCTTGACTTCTGGACTTTAGAATCATAATTTTAAAAGGCCTTTCCTATTCCAAAATAATAAAATGATTCTCCCATATTGTCTACAAGAACTTTTATGGCTTAATATATTTTTTTAACATTTAAAACTGTGACTCATTTTGGGGTTATCTTAGTATACAAAGTGTGATTAATAGATCTAATCCTTTTCTTCCCAGATGTTTGGGCTCATGTACCAGAGATATTTTTAAGTCTGTTTAGCAAGTATTCACTAGTATAAAATAGCCTCTGAAAAATTCTGAGTAATAAATTACTTGCATTGCTTTTGTTTTAGGATGACCTGGTTCCTAATCCTGGCTCTTACCATTTAATTACTATGTGAATTTAGGCAATCCATTAACCGAGTCGGAGCATTCTGTTTCCTGATTTATAAACAGTGATAATAGTTTCTGCCTAGCCTATTACACAGGTTATTACAAGAACAACCATGACGAGGTCTATGCCAAGGGCTTTGAAGCTATAAAATGTTAACAACAATGTAAGGCTGTAGTAATAATAAAAATAAAAATCACAGCAACACTTTATTTGGATGGTGCTTATTCCTATCTAAATACAACAGCGCTCACAACCCTGCATCAACCTTGCATAGTGTTTGGCATGTAATAAGTGCCTTATTAAGTACTTGTTTGGATATTTATTGACTCTCTATTGAATCTTTACTATTTGCCAAAGGCTACTATTTATTCCACTGAGCATAACATTCCAAACTCATGAACTCATAGAATGTATGCTGTATTGGGATAGGAAAGCACAATTACCAAAAATTAATAAGTAAAATATGTAATATGTTAGATAGTGAGCAGTGCTAAGGAAGGAAGTGAGGCAGGGAATTGGTCAGAGTGTCTGAGATGAAGGGATACAATTCTTTTTTTTTTTAATTTTTAAAAGATTTTTTAATTTATTATTTTCAGGGAGAGGGGAAGGGAGAGAGGCAGAGAGGGAGAGAGACATCAATGTACAGTTGCTTTTCACCATAGACCTGGCTGGGGACCTGGCTTGCAACCTGGTTATGTTGCCCTGGCTGGGAATCAAACCAGCGACCTTCGGGTTCTCAGGTCGGCACCTTATCCACTGTGCTACCAACCAGGGCAGGATACAGTTCTGAATAAGGCAGCCAAAGAAAGTCTCACTGAGGAGGTGACACTAGCATAAAGCTGGAAAGAAGGTGAGAAAGTGAGCAGTGTGGCTACCTGGGGGAAGAGCCAACCAGCAGAACAGCAAGAGCAGAACCCTGAGGCTGGAGGATAAGCACAGGCCAGAGTGACCAGAGCTCAGTAATCAAAGGTGAGGATGTTGGAGAAGAATAAGAAGCAAAGGGGATGAGAAAGGGAGGCAGATCATGTACATGCTTGAAGAGAATTGTAGGAACTTGGACTTTTATTCTGTGAAAGGAGGAAAGCCCCTGGAGGAGTTCAAAGAGAGTAATGATGTGATGTGGTTCAAGATTTTAACAGGATCCTTCAGTCTGCTGGGCAGAGAATAGCTTGAAGAGAGGTCAGGGAAGAAAGCAAAAGACCCATTAGGAGGCACTTGCGGGCATCCAGGCAAGAAATTGTGAAGGCTTGGACCATGTTAATAGAAATGGGGAGACAGGAAGAATGATTGGACTCTGCATCTTTCTTGAATGGAGGCCAAACAGGCTTGCTGACATGTTGGATAGGACATGGGATATGAGAGAAAGAAAGCTGTTCAGGATGACTGCAAAGCTTTTGTTGGATGGGTGAATGAATGAGTCACTTGTTAATTGCATTTTACCCCTGAGGAAATAAATGGAGGCCCAGATTGGTTAGGGAACCCATTAAAAGCAGTGCTGCATGTTGGTGGTGAAGGCCCAGCTAGAACTGTCTGCAGCCTAAACTCCGCAGCAGTGAGGCCTTTGTCCATGTGAAAGCAGGGCCCACTGAGGACCTGCCCATTTGCTCCTTCTTGCAGAGGGAAGGCCTGGGAGGTGTGTAGCCCCACCAGATGGGCAGCCTCACCATCCGACTGTCCACTGGTCCTGAGGAAGCTCATCTGGAAAGAAGATATCCGCGCTGGCTGCAAGTGCAGAGTGAAGCCACCCCTGGTATCTGACGTGGAGCTAGAGCGCTTCCTCTCAGCACCCCGAGACCCCAGCCAGGTGCTGGTGTTTGGAATAGTGTCAAGCCAGAGCCCCACCAGCACAGGACAGCTCCAGTGGCTGCTTGACACACTTTACAGTCGCCAGCAGCAGGGCCGCGCCTCACCCTGCAGCCAGGTGGGTCCTGGGCCCAGCAGAAGAGGCCTCAGTGTGTGGGCATAGGGTGGCCAGTGGGAGAAGACCCCCTGGGAGGGCTAGAACTGGCTGAGCATCTTGCTGAGAGATTGCCCCTCCACCTCAGCACATGGCCCTTTCACTTCCTCTTCTCCTTGGGGCCTTTGCACTCACTCCTCCTACTGGTTGCAGTGTGTTCTCCCACTCATCCTCCTGTCCCAGGATGAATGTCACTACATCAAGGTGGGTGCCTTTTCTGATCTTGAGACAAAGTCAGACCCCAACACCTATTTATTTTTCCTGAACACTCATCACTGTCTATGGTTATGTACTGGGTATTTAGAGCAGAGCCACACTCACCACTAAGATCCGCAGGCCTAAGGAGTGTTTGTAGAGAGTGGCCAAGTACCATCATGCATCGGTCCCATGCAGGGCTCTGTGCTCTGCTGTTGATTTTGACATAGCCCTGGTGGGGCTCCCGACATGGTGGGGCAGTAGCTACAGCGAGCCCCAATGAGCTCCCTGAAAGGACAGCTCTAGGCAGGTAGGAACTGGGGAGCAGGGGAACACCTCTCAAGGGTCTGGGAGAGTCGCCAGGATGAAAGGGGTTTGGCAGGTGGGTGAGTGTTTCCAGTAGAGGCAGTGGCCAAGGTGAACAGGGGAAAGGCCACTTGAGGTCCCCGTTCATTGTGGGCCAGTCAGTCAGGGGCACATGATGACAACCTGCTGCAGAGTTGTTTCTAAATCCCATCATCATCCTGGGTTGGCAGCCATCCCAGGAGTGTTCGCACAGTCCAAGGGTGGCCCTGTCCCCAGACCAACTAGAGCACATGCCACTTGAGCACAAGAGCTTTGTGTCCACTTGGTGACTTCCTTCAAACCCTCCTTGTTCTAGTGTCCCCTGAAATCTATTGTCTTAACCCTGTTTTCATTTGACTGCAGCTCTGAATTCTGAGATTGTGTGCACATCCTGGGGACACTCTCTCAAGCCCTCCTGCCAGGAGTGCCACCTTTCTGACCCTGACAAACCTACCCTTGGACCTGCACTCCAGCCGGTGCCAGGAGCTTGGCATCGGAACCCTTCTGATTAGACTTCAGAAGGCATTTTCTAGTTTCATAAATCAAAGCCACATATGTTTTAAACTTAGAGTTGACTTTAGTTTATTTCAGGGCACTAATAATTATCCATAGGCACAGGAATACATGGTGGGCCAGCCCAGCCATGAGCAGCATGAACGGGGACAGGGCCCAGCCTGGGCAAGATTGGAGGAGTGGAGATCAGACCTGAGGTTGGTTTCTTATACCGATTCTAGTTCCATCAGTCAGTGTCTGAAGGCAGAAACTTTCCCTGATGTTCTCTTGCTCTGATAGCTAAAACACCAGGTGTGGTTCTGGGTTTCACATTTTAAACCGAAAGTTTAGGCATGACAATTGGAGGCACCTAAACCCGAAAGTATCACATTAGCTATGTTAATGGGTCCGTAGCATCCAGAAACGAGGAGGAGACAAATATCAGCTTTACTCTGGATTGACCAGGCCCTTCCTTGAGATTTGGGTTCAATTCAGAGGAACTGAGTGGACTTAATGACTGGGATAGTGTCCAGAAGAGCAGCCAGCAGAGGAATAGGGGGCAGAAGAATCCTGGAAATGGGTACACCCAGGAACATGGTTCCCACCTTCAAATCTCCATAGTTTCTCTCAGGCAGAGGGAGCGGGCGCGCCCCAGAGACTCCAGGCTGCTAGTGGTGTCACACGGTGGACAATCATCTCAGTGGCAGCTTTGACCAATATAGGGCCCTAAGTGGATCTGGGGACATTCTTTGCAATAGCCATGGGAAGCAAGCAGGCAGGAGCTGAAAGAGGGTGTTGTGTGGGGCTCCAGGACTCAGTGGGAACCTGGCCTGGCTGAGAATGCAGGAATCGGAGCACATCCTCTTGGCACCGGGCCAACAGGCACTCACTCTCTTGGCAGTGCTGGCGCGACCCATACCGCCTACTACGCTATGACCTGGACAGCCCCCTGCAGAAGGACCCGCCCCTGCTGGTGAAGAAGTTTGCTGTGGTGCAGGGGATGGTTTTGGTGAGCCAGAGCCCAGCAGGGGACTCACCACCAACTACCAGCCACCCAGTCTCCATAGTCCCTACGTTTGTGGAGTCACCGATGTGGGAGTGGGGCGGGTGGAGGGCCTGCAGGATTCTCTCCTGACCTGGCCCTCTGTCTCCAACCTAACCTCTATCACAAAAGACTGAAGAGATGCTTAACCAGAAAGCCAAATTCTCCCCATCATTCGTTTATTTTAAATAATTTTTTACTAAAAGCATGGGATTGTAAAAACGTATACGGTGGGGCAAAAGTGAGCTTACAAATGGTAATAAAAATAACACAATAATTGATCAATAATGTTACAAGAATAAACTGTTTCTTGTACTCATAACTGTAAACCTGCCTCTGCCCCACCCTGTATATTCATTGTGGAAAGTTTGGAAAATACAAGTTAGAGTATAATTACTTCATCATATCACATAGATTGCCTCCTTTGTATACAACAAGTGTGTACCTGCCCCTGATCAGTCAGTGCTATGAGAGGCCCTGGACCACACCCGAGCTGGTATTTTGGTATCTGGCCTTTGCAGTCTTTCTCTGACTTTGGGGTCCTGCTTTTAAAATTAAAATGACATGAGCCTATCCCCATGTCTTAAAATAGTTTGTAATTTGTAACACTTGAGTTTTAAGTACTGTGTAAGAATCTGTCATTTTAGTTTTCTCCCGTGCTGCTTTTGTGGGGCCTTTTTAGATGATTTCCCTTTTTGTTGTTGTTGCCATGACAAATACCTAATGAATATTCTTGCACAGAATTCTTTGGGCAGGCCTCTACCCAAAGACTGTTGGAGACTGACACGTAGAGGGTGGAAGCGCAGACAGCTGTAGGACAAGACCCCTGCCCTCATGGGGCTCCCATCCCACGGGACCAGCTGGTCTGTGTATCAGAGTGGGTTTCAGACTAGCTGCCTCGGAGCAGGAAGACTCCTATCTGGCCCCAGAGTTCTGGGAGGTCTTGTATGTGAAGTGACATTTGAGCTGGTCCATCTGGCATTGAGCAGAGGCTGGGATGATGGGGCTGGGCGGGCGGTTAGGGGGGGTTAGACAGGGGACAGACTTAGACACACCTCGCTGGGTGTCTTGGGGAGGGCAACACCCCTTCCCCAGCTACCAGAGAAAGGCCTGGATTCTGGCCCAAGCTCTAAGAAGCGGTGGCACTGTCCTGAGATTCTGTGCTCACGTGCTGAGGGCCTATCCCCTCTGTTTCCTTCCTGTCTGTCAGCAGATGTTCGCTGGGGGGAAGCTCCTTTTTGGGGGCTGCGTGTTGAATGGATATGGCTTCAGCAAGCAGAATCTGCTGAAACAGATCTTTCAGGCTCAACAGGACTGCAAGATGGGCTACTTCCTGCCAGAGAACTACAAATTTAGGTAAAACAGGAAAAACCTGAACTGAGGAAGGACGGGGGCAGGCCAGGGCAGTGGAGGGGAGGGAGAGGCCGGTGCTAAGGAAGGGGCACTAGGGAGCCACAGGGGAGTGAGATGAAGAGGGGCAGAGATGGAGACCATTGGCTCGGGAGGACTGCAGGTGGGCAGGGTGGGGATGGGAGCTGGCTATGAGGGGTGAAGGAGGCTATGCTGTTGGTTTCTCCAGGACACAAGCTCGGGAAAGGGCCCTCTTGGAGAAGGGGGGACAGAGGGCCGTCTGCCCAGTGCTGGTTTCTGTAGGATAAATAATGGAGATAGGTGTTGGGCAGGGGCCCTAGTGACACCCCCACCTTTTGTCCCATTGCACCCCACCCCATCCCATCCTATTTGTGATCCAAGAACTGCTTCTTCTTTGTTTCCCAGCAGGGCCACATGAACGAGGGTCCTTCATGGGCCGACCTCCACTCCTTGTAAAGGAAGTGGTGTGGCCTGTTGGCCTCTGAGGTCTTGGCTTTTCAACCAGGTGATGGTGCCCATTACTGAGCACCACATTGGTCGGTCTTGGGTGGGATGAGCAAAGATAGGTATCTCAGCTCAAGCAGCAAACAGGACGGTTCAGGGGAGGAGCCTGGGGTTCATGACGTTGCTAAAGGCTATATTAGGAGAAGGGAGCAGATTCTAGAAGGCCTGGGCCTACGGTGCAGCAGAAAACCGAGTTGGGGTCCCAAGACAAGGCTGGGGCCCCTGGTGTGCTCTTTACTAGCTGGCTGGCCATGGGCTAACCCACTTACCTTCCTCATCCTACTTTCCTCATCTTTAAAGAGTATAAAAATGCCCATCTCACAGGGTTGTTTGTGAAGAACTTGTGAAAGTGTGTTTGCTGAAGTGCTTTCTAAACCTGCGTGTAAACATGGGCTTGCCTATGATTGTACCCCCACTGTGCTGAGTTGGGCAGCCCCCACTCCCACAGGCTGCTCAGCTTTCTAGGAGTCCTGACGCCAATCTCTCCCTCTTTGGCTGAATTTGTGGGTGGAGGGCTTGTCAGATGTCTGACTGACCCAAAAGGAGTTTGGGAGAAACTCACTCCAGAGAAACTGTAGAGGTTACACCATGACTCAAGCATCCTGGAATGCTTAGTGGAGAAGGCAAGGCCCAGAGGAGACTATGGACATTCGCAAGGGCAGAAGCTGACAGGTGCTGCAGAGAGAAGTCACCAAGACCCAAGGCCTGAGACCCAAAGAGGGAGGGCATGGAGTTCCTTGATTGATAATTCTAGAGAAAAAGAAAGGCAGAGGCAGTGGGGTTGGTTTAAATAAGAAATACTCCAAAGACCAAAGGAATTAGGAGAGGACCCATTAGGACGGCCCCACATGTAGATGAACTGAGGCCAAAGCTGACAAGTGAAGGCATTTTCAGACATTCGGAAGCCCAGTTCACCACTTGGGGATGTGGTGATAGATGGGGAGTGGGGGTTGCCCAAAACTAGTTACAGAAGAAGGCTCTTATTTGGCTTCTGCTGTCCTCAGAAGGAGGGTGACCTTTCTTGAGAAAGGACATCCTATGCCTAACACAGGCAAGAGGGCAGGAGAAGGAGTCTGGCCACCTTTAGCACCTGTGTGAATGTGGCAAACTGCTTCCCCTCTGGGTGCCTCAGCAAGAGTGAGCATAGTTTTTACCTGCCTTCAGTTGTAGGGAGTAGGGAAGTCAGTACATGTGGAATGCTGGCACATCACTACCATTTATCAAGAGGTTACAAACTATAGTTGTTAATGCTATTATTATTATTATAACTAAAATCAGTTCCAGGCTCCTAGTTTGTTATATCCAAGTGTTCTGAAAGGACTTAATGTTAGATTTATGACAGTTTTCAACAAGCTTGAGGAATAGTGGAGAAAATGAGAAAACTATGTGTGCATACACACATGCATACAACACACACACACACACACACACACACACACACACACACAGATGGTTTAGGTTATTGAAAGTGGAAAAGGGCTTATTTGTGAAACACTAAACCAGTAGGACTCTTTCTAATTCTAGAATGATTTATTTGAAAACATTTAGTGAGAAAGGGAAAGGAATGTCTACAAGAAAGTGTTGCCATAACAACAGGTCTGTATGTAATCTATATCTGTGAAACTACCACCCCAAGATTAATGGTGCCTAACAGCACAATTATTTGTTAGTATTGTCTCTGATGGTTGGGAAGCCTACTAAGCTCAGCTCGGTGGTTCTTGCTTGGGTCTGAGGTCAGTGTGGTCAAAGTTGGATGGGGCCAGAAGCCTCTCAAAGGCTTGCCTCCTCACATGGCTAGTAGTTGATGTAGGCTGTCAGCTGGAACACTTGTACGTGGCCTATCCACATGGCCTGGGCGTCCTCACAACATGGCAGCTGGGTTCCAAGAGCAAAGTCCCAAGGGAGCCAGGTGGGAACTGCATTGCCTTTTATGACGCAGCCTGGTGAGTCATTTAGCATCATCTTCCCCTGCATGGGAGTCCCTAGGGCTAGCCCATGTTCAAGGGAGAGGAACAAGACCCCACTTCTTGATGGGAGGATTGTTGAAGAACTTGTGGACAGGTCTTAATACCACCCATCCCCCCCAGGTCCTCTTCCTGCAGGGAATCTGGACCAGTAGTGAGAGGCATGCTGTCAGCCTACATGAGGTGAATTTGGGAAGTCACTGGGTGAAAAGTCTTGAGGTACCATGCACAAGATGGATAGATGTGGCTCAGGCAGCCATTTGTTCCGCCACACCTAGTGACCAGTGAGCAGCGGCAGCCTGAAGGGCAGACCTCTGTGCTTGGCCCAGCCACTTGTTTGTTAATGATGCAGCTTGGCCAGGTAGACGGGAGGCTTGCTACTCAGCTGTGTGCTAGAGGGGAAGAGATGATGGAATTAAACTTTGCAGTACCCTTGGCTGCTAAGAGGTAGTTTGAGAGAAAGAAGAACAAGTGTTTGTCTTTAGGTTTGGAAAGTGTATGGTCAGTGGATGTGGAAGCCCCAGCATGACAGACTGTTACACTGAGAAAAAAATCTTAGGAAACAGAAGTATCAGTGTATAATGCAAGGGAGGTGTGTAGCACCTGCAGTGCTAACGTTTCATTTCTGGGTCTCCTGTTTCAGGACGTTGGCAGACAGCTTTGCTTTCAGAGCTGCAGGCATGGGGGGGAGGCTCACTGTCCCTTGGTGGGAGTCCTCATCTAGAGTTTTAATCTGCTGGCTTTTGTACAGCCATAGAGGGCAGGGAGGTGATGGGATAGGAGCGAGGTCAGCAGAGTACATGCAGGTAGTGGGCAGAGCGGGGAGCCAGATCTGGAATAGCCAGGCCCAGTCACTGGGCTGTGAGCACTTGGAGCTTCTCATTCCTCAGGGTCGATGGCCACTGAGATAGTCCTCATCCTGAGCCTGGGGTCTGTGAGGCCACCGTGAGAAGCAAGAGCCATTAGCAAGGAGGAAGAGCTAGGTCTGTCCATGGCTAGTGAGGGAGCTTGACTGCTCAGGGAGGGGGGCCTCTCCTGGAGGCCTTCAGCTCCAGCTGAGATTGGGGTGGACTCCTGCCTAGCAAGTAGACTGGTTGTGACAGTGCAGAAGGGTGGGGGCCAAGGCCACGGACACCTGGGAGAAGGCGGTGGGGCCACGGGAAAGCCCCAGACTCATGCAGGCCTGGGGGGCTGGCGTCTCCTGGGGACAGCTCTGTACTGAGGAGTAGGCAGGGTGCTGGGGAGGGGCTGCTGGTCCCTCTGCCTGTGCTAAGCTGTGCCCATCCAAAGGGCTGAGTGTCCTGCGTCACATGCCCTAGACATTTCACCTCCCTTCTCCCCATGTCCTCCCACATCCCCAGGGCTCAGCACATTGGAGCTCTTGGGAAATAGTCACTGAATGATGACCTCGGGCTGATTTTACACCATCCTAGAGAGTCAGAAATCAGGTCAGAATGAGGAAGAGCTGGTTGACAGAGTGATATTAACTGCATGCCATGGTTGCCGGCCTCCCCTCAAATGCCTCTCTCCAGAAGTGGTTTCTCAGCCTGGAAGTCATGCCTGTCCAGTTTCTGAACAGTGAGCAAGTACTGCACGCCCAGCCTTGTGCTCCACAGTGGGGATCTGGAGGTGAATAAGACCTTGAACTGCTACCCTTTCACTGACCCAAAGACCCATAAATTAGTATGAAGAGGACTGAAGGGCATAGCCATTAGAGAAATGCAAGTTAAAAACCACAATGTGATACCACCTTACACCCTAATGGGTGTAAGGTAATGGCTATTAACAGAAAGAAAGAAGAAAAAAAAAACCCAGAAAATAACAAGTATTGGTGAGGATGTGGAGAAATTGGAACCCTCAACACTGCTGGTTGGAATGTAAAATGGTGCAGCCCCTATGGAAAACAGGATGGCAGTTAAAAAAATAAAAAAAAAGCATAGAATTACCATATGATCCAGAAAATTCACTTCTGAGTATATACACCAAAGAATTGAAAACAGGATCTCAAAGAGATATTTATACACCCCTGCTCATAGCAGCATTTTTCAGAATATCCAAGGAATGGAAACAACCCAAGTGTTCATTAATGGATAAATGGATAAAGAAAACGTGGTCTGTGTATACAGACATGGAATATCATTCAGCCTTAAAAAGAAAGGAACTTCAGCAGTATGGTACAACATGAATGAAACTTGAGGACGGTATAATCAGTGAAATGAGCTGGTCACAAAAGGAAAAGTGCTCAATGATTCCACTTATGTACATGAGGTTGCTAGAGTAGACAAATTCACAAAGGCGGAAAGCAGAGTAGGGTTTGCAGGGGCTAGGGAAGGGGAAATGTGGAGTTAGTACTTAATGGGTATGGAGTTTCAGCTTGGGAAGATGACAAAGTTCCGGAGATGAATAGTGGAGATGGTTGCACAACAGTGTGAATGTTTAATAGCACTGAACTGTATGCTTACAAATAGTTAAGATCATAAATTGTATGTTATATGCTTTTACCCACAATTTTTAACGGGGGAGGAGGAGTTGCTCTGTGGGTGCTTGCACCTGATGGGGAAGGAAAGGGGCTGTTTTTCTCGGGTAGGGGGCTCCCAAGCCAAGGGCTTCAAAGCCCACCCTCTCCACTCTGGTAGCACCAGGTCCCAGTCTCACGTCTCACTCTGCCCACCAGAACCTTTCCCACCTGTTCCACTGAGCTGTCCACATCTGTCCTTCGTATCCGTCCCACAACCTGGAATTCCAACACAGGTGCATGCCTCCCCCAGAAGGTTTCCTGGGGGACTCCCTAGTGCAGCTCCTTCCTTGAATGGGAAGGAGCTGGAGGCCCAGCCAGCCCAGCCAAGAGGAAGCGGGCAAGGAGAGAGCCTGCGGGATGGTGTGGCCTCATGGGCAGCTGCCATGGTCCTCATCTTTGACTCTCAGGACTGGGCTAAGTGGGCTGCACCAAGGTCAGGCCCAAAGAAGGCTCCTAGCTCCAGGACTGTCCTGGAAACCAGAGCTGCATGAGGCTCAGTGCTCCACCTGCCCTGTGTCTTCTTTCCTTCCTTCCTTTATTAAGCACCTAATGACCCCCACCCCCAGGAGCCACCCTGCCTTGGGCACCAGTTCATCCTGGCTTGGCCCTTTCTTGCCCTCTTGTCTTCTCCCTGTTGATCTGCGGCTTGGGGGTGGGGTTCCAGGGCTAAGCACATAGCCATAGGGACTCACAGGGCTCGTCCTCACCCAGTTAAGTTCTGGGTCCCCAGAGGGAGCTCTCGCAAGGGACTAGTCACTCAGCAGGCTGGACAGTCAGGAAAGCTCCTGGTGGAGTAGGCAGCAGCCTGGTGGGCTGGAAGGACAGCTGAACACACAGAGGGCTGCACCTTGAGGAGGTTGCCCACCTTGTGAGTCTGGGCTTCGTCCATCTGACCACTTGTGGCTGCTCTTCCCCTCCTTGCTCATTGGTCTGATGAGTCCTCATCATGGCCAAGAGAAGCCATGCTATTTGCAGGTCCTGAGATTCATGCCTGAGAGCAGAGCCACACTGCACTACAGTGAGGACCAGGGCAGGGCAGGAGGTGCCACAGAGGAGGGGGCTGGCCAGGCATAGAGCGATGAGACCCCTGTGCCCCCCAGCATTCAAGGAGCCCCTGGTGGGGAATGATGGAGGTGGGCACCATGTTAGCTAGAGTCAAGATAGGGCCACCTGATCCTCGCCACGACAGCTTCCATTTTCTGGGTGCAGCCAGCAGCTGTGAGGCTTCGAGTAGGAGGATGGCCTGGGCAGCTTTGTGGAAAAGAGGCCCTTGCTGTCTCTGGAAGATGCCCTGGAGTGGCAAGACCAGAGCAGGCTGGAGCCTTTGTCACTCTCTGGGGGCTGGGACCTCCAGTAGAAACTGTTCTCCATAGCCCAGGGGCAGAGTTAATTCGCAGAGTGAATTACTACTAGCTGGTTAGCCCTCTAGGTACAAATAAGCCTCCTTTGCCAACAGAGCCTGGGCCTGGTGGAGGGCCTCGTGGGGGCTCCAGGTGAGGTCCCCTCTGTCCTGGTCACACTGATTCTCGTCATGTAACCTGGGGGTCATTCCCTGTGTCCCACTGGGCTTGACTCCATTTCTCTATTAGCAGTGGTTTAAGTTCCTAAGAAATGCTGGGCACAGCCCATCCAGGAGCAGAGGCAGGCTGGGTGGGGGTGAGGAAGCCCCAGGGCCGCCCTGCTTCCCCTCCACCCTGCTCACTGCGGGTTGCCAAGCCCTGGAAGTCTTAAGAGACCCACTCCTGGGATTTTGCTTTCCTGCCACCTCTGTGCCTATGGGACTTGAAGGGCACAGGGAAACAGCCTCGTCCACACCTCAGACCAACAGAGGACAGGTTTACCCTGCTGACTGCAGTTCCTGCCGCCTGGACCTCCTTTGCCCCGCACAGAGTGGAGGGGAGGGGAGGGGAGAGCGCAGCTATAGGCCCCAGCCCAGCTGCAGGGTGATGTGGAGGCTGGGCGGCCAGCCTCCTGCGGGGATCTGGGGCCAGCGAGGGCAGGGGTGTGCTCCGCAGAGGCAGGTGCCCAGCCATGCCAGGGGCTCAGCTTCACACATGTCGCTTGCCCTCCCTGGGCCTCAGCTGTCTCCCGTTGAGTTCAGGACATCATTTTCTCAGGACCATTCTTAGAGGAGTGCGTGGAGAGAATCAAAAACTATAATGACAAAATGCCGTGTGCCCGGTAAACTGCAAATCCCAATGTAAACTGTAACGTGCCTGGTCAACTGCAGAGCACCTTCCAAGTTACCATGCCATCTATACAGGACAAAGTCCTTTGTACAGTGCCACATACCGGATAAATCACCAAGGGCTTTGGAAGCTGTGATGGGCCTTGAAACCTTCTAAGTGTCTTGTAAACTGCCCTCCACCCAAACCGGCAGATGTACCTGCTCCAAAGCACTTTGTAAGCTGGAAGCTCTGCAACGTGCTTTCTAAACTGCATTGTCCCCTATGCCCTGCAAAGCACTTTGTGACTGTGAGACACACTGTAAATGACAAAGCACCTTATAAACTGTTAAGTGCACAAACTGGAACGGCACAGTACTACGTTAATGCCCATATAATACTCAACAGGCTTGTAAACTGTAAAGTGCTGTTCACATATAATGGGAAGCTGTTCACAGTTGTGCCACTTGGTAACACAACTACCTCTGACCTTAGAGGAGACATGAGGAAGTTGAGGGAGGAAGGAAGGGGAAGGCCGGGTGCAGGGTCAGGAGGCCCAGACCTCTTCACTAGCTGGTTGTGCTGGAGGCCCATTCCTGCCTCAGCTGCCTCTGCTGGGACCCTTTAAAGATGGGGATAGAAAGAGTGGGCCCAGCACCCAGAGAGGAGCCTGCCTCCACCACGCCCTCCTACAGTGAGGCTGCGCTGAGGAAAGGCATGCCACCCTCGCCAGCTGCTCATGCCAGCATCTTCCCTCAACCCAAGGAAGCCCACCCCACCTCCTGCCTTCAAAGTCCTTGCTCACACTGTCCTCAGGTACCTCTACAACACCTGCGAATGAGACGAGCCACAGGCCCTGGGAAGCAAGCGTGAGCTCTGTGTGAACACAGGGACAGGGCATGGTAGAGCTGGCCCTCGCACCTCCCTCTGTCCTAAGTCACTCCCCCATCTCCACACCGAGGCCCACTGTCCCTGCCCAGCCATTGGTGGTTCTCATGCAAAACTCTGGTTCAGCTCCAGGGTTCTGTGGCACTGTGAGCCTGTTGCTGACCTGTTCTGGGTCAAAACACGTTGTTAGGAGACCCAGAGACATGTGAGGTATAGGCCAGGCCTGGCTGGTGAGATAAACTTGTCAGCTTGAATAGAGGAGAAAGTAGAAAGCTGCCCTGGCTCCTTCTGTGTGAGGCTGTCACTGCAGACCCATTTGTGAGGAGTCCTGGCCAGACCTGTTGGAGTAGGGTCCTCCGCTGAAGGACAAGCAGGCACTGGATAAGCAGGGGGTGAGCATGTTGTGGGACGCTTCATGACTTGATCATGTAGGCAGTGGGGAGCCATGAAAGGTTCTTGAGCTGGGGAGAAGCTTGATTAGAATTGGTCTTAACTCATGAATCTGGAAGGGACTGGATCAGAACTAGGATGTCATAAGCTTGTCACAGGAGCACTCAGGATGGATGAAGGTGGTTTTAAGGCCACCCCTGTCCTATACTGGGAACCTGGATGACCTGAGTGGGGAGAGGTTACCTTCCTGAAGTATGGACCAGGGGCTCAAAATGGGGCTGACCTTGATGCCTTGGTGAGGTGGGCTTCATGTCTAATAAGGGCCAGCATTTGCTAACACTTCGCTTTCACTGAAGTGGATATAAAGGTTTTTAAAATTGCCAGAGAGGCTGGCCTCTTTCAACCCACTGATGGCTTTTCTACTTATTCCTGATGAAGGATGGTCTTGGCATCCATCTCTAGATCATTCTTCCAGGGAAGCACCTGGCCTACTGTCAACAGGAACAGGAGTGTTCCTGTCACCCCAGCAAGGTGGCTGTGTGACCCACTGTCCTAGTCACTCACATTCCTCTGATGTCCCTGTCACTTGATTCACTTACTCAATTCACTCACTCATACCTACTGAGAGTCATGCCAAGTTGCTAAAACCAGTTCCTCTCTTCAGTTGACTGAAAGCAGATTCACAGAGCTGTAAATGTAAGCAGTGGAGAAAATCATTTCTGTGGGAGTTCAGGAAGGGCTTCCCAGAGAAGATAACATGGGAACCTGGCCTTGAAGGATGAGTAGAAGGCCCAGCAGAAAGGGAGAAGAAAAAGGCACTCCCAGCAGGGGCTAAAGTGGGCAAAGGGAGGGTGTGCTTTGGGGCCTGGGGAGCAGGATAGGTGTGGATTTAGTGGCGGCTGCCAAGAGGGCTGTTGGAGAAACGTGCTCATGGTGTGGGGTTACGTTCTGATGGGCCTTGGGCTGGGCTCACCTCTGCAGACTTGGGGAGCCACACTGGCTTTAAGTGGGAGAGACAAGGCCAAAGTAAGGAGGATGAGCCGGCAGACAGCCGCACGGACAGTGGAAACGGGTGAGGCTGGAAGCAGGGAGGCCAGGCTGGAGGAGCTGGCCGTAGTGTTTACTCCTGGAACCTAGCTCAGGGTAATACTCATGATGCGAGTGAATGAATGAATGAATGATGAAATTTAGGGGAACCATGCTTCTTTCTAGGCTTCCCCTTTGCACTCCTGAAGTACCCTATGCCACCTGTAGAGCCCAGGGACTTCCCCACTTACCCCTGGCTGGGGCCCTGCAGGGGGCCCTGAGGGAGCCCATCAACCTGGCCCTGCCCCTGGCTCACCTCTACCCTTGGGAGTAGCAGAGATGGATGCCCAGGCACCTCCACAGGCTGCCCACAGACCTGACTTCTCAAAGGGCCTTGCCCGTGTTTCCATTGCTGGGGTGCGAAGGATCACTTGACTTTGTGTGTGTGCTCCCTGTGGGGTGGGGTGCAGAGTAAGCTGGGAAGGGAGGCGTTAGTTTGCTAAATGCAGGTGTCGGGAATATACCCAGATTCCGTGACCCTGTTTTAGTGTTTTTCCATTTTTAAAATTTTCTGGGGCCCTTGCAGTGTTAGGAGAGACCCCCCCTCCCCTTGTCTCCTGTCTCTGAGATGCTCATCCCTTAAGCTAGCTACACGGAGGAGGCTCAATGAAACGTAGAGACAATGAGTGCAAAGGCCGGTCCTGTCTCTGCCATGAACTACTGTGTGCCCTTCAGCTCCTCTTTCTGGCTCCAGTCGGTAAAATGGGGGCCCTGAACCTCCTGTCTCCCAGGGCTGCTGTGATGCTCTAAACCACCTCGTAGCCTGGAGAGTTTGTGGACAGTGGTTAGCTGGAAAGCCTTGACCTGCCGTGCAGAGCTGAGGAGTAACCACACATGCTCATTAGTCTCCTGGAGCGGTATGGCACTGACCACAAACTGAGTGGTTTAAGTAGAAATGTATTGGTTCTGTGGCTCAGAGGCAGGAAGTCCAGGATGAAGATGTGGGCAGGCCAGGTGCCCTCTGAGGGTGCCAGGGAATGATCTGTTCCAGCTCCAGCTTCTGGTCATGCCTAGGTTGTGACAGCACCACCACCTTCATGTGGCCTTCCCCTATGGGCATGTCTGCGTTCATACGTCCCTTTTATTTTTTTACAAGGATACCAGCTATCTTAGACTGAGGACCTACTCAGATGTCCTACTCTGGTAGGACATCTTCTCAACTCATTACCTCTGCAATGATCCTATTTCCTACTTTCTGGGGTACTACAGGTTAGCACTCTAAGACTCCAGTCCATGAATTTGGGAGGGGACACAATCCATTTGGGAAAAGTTTTCAATTAGCAATAATCGGGCCTCGGATAAACCTCATTGGCTACGATACTGCCACTGCGCAAAGCTTGGGACACAATCCATAACACCATATGTGATGGCTTATTTTCTTGGTTGCCTATACTCTCTTCTTTGCTCGCTCACTGGCCAGGCTGGGTGTACAGGTATCATGAACATACAGTTAGGGAAATATCAACCTTAAAAAGAAGCCAGGCAAGCCAACCTCCAATGAGTCTCTGGGTCCCCAGGGAGAAGTGCCTGCACCCGTGTCTCTCTAGGAACTGGAACATTGCAGGGGCAGCTCTGAATGAGGGCCACTTGTCCAGGGACCCCAGCTTGGGCTCCTCTGGCTGTGCCTCCACTGAGCACTGCCCTCCGCTCCCTGCCTTCCCTGCAGCGTTTCAACCCCCATCCTGGTCCTGGACGACTCTGACTCAGCCAGGAGAATAGTGTTGGAAGACGTCCAAGGAAGCGTCTCCTCATTGACCATAGGGGACAAGATGGAGGAGCCTTCCCCTGAAGCTGAGAAGAAGTAAGTGGCCTCCCTGGCCCGGGGCTGAGGGATTCTCCTGTGGTCAGCAAAATAAGCATGGCTCAGGGAGACCACATGGAGCTAGGTAACCTGGGCAATCACATCCCCCTGGGCGCAGGTCATCTCCAGCAACCCTTGACCTGTGACCTTGCTTTGTCAACATGCTGCCTAGTTACTCTCCTTGGAGACTGAGACCTTTGAACTTAGTGGTGGAACCCCACAGCCCATACCCATCTGCCTGTCTGAGAAGGATGGGGACTGCCATCCTTCCCTGCAAGACACTTCCTTGACCAGTCATGTCCACTAACTTAGCCATGTTCTGTGAAGCAAATCGTGTTGTGCAAGATCGTGAAAAATCACACGTTTCTCATGAAGATAGAAAAGCAAAATTGTGAGCACCTAGAAAAGTCACACTTGCCACCGGGACCCCCAGGTTGGAGCAACATCCAGAGACCTCAGCTGTGGAAGATGGAGGGCCAGGGCAGGGCTTGGGGTGCTGTCCAAACTAGCCCTCTCCACCCATTTCCCAGCATTTGCTTCTGTCTATTTTGATTTTTAGGATGAAGCATTCTGATGTGGATCTGCGTCCTCACAGTAAAGGCAGGAAGGCCAATAAGAAGACAAATGATGGGACAAAACCAGCCCCCAAGAAATGATGCAGGCCCCTTGACCACCAGAGTGCCAGGCCTGGGCATGGCTCACCCCTCACCCACCTGGCCACCCCCTGCCTCCCCAGCCCCACCCCCTTTCTCCGAGCCTCTGTGTAATAAACAAGCATGCCTCCAGCACCCGGGTGAGGCCGTGGGCTAGGCTGGCTCCGCAAGGCCGGACAGAGGCCCCTCAGCAGCCCTGTCCCAGGCCCAGTCCTTGGAAACTTGTTTGCTCTGACCCAGGGCTTCTTCTGTGGCCAGTGAAGTCAGCCTGGAATTCTTCTGCTCTCAAAGAAACAAATGGCTCAGGTTCTGGCCCAAGTGGAAATCAGGTATAAGAGAGAAGAGGGAGAGGGGAGACAGGAAGGAAAAAGGGGATGTGAGGGAGAGGAAACTAAGGGGAAAAGGTTGGGGAACAGATAAAGAGAAGGGAGAGCACAGGAGGGAGGGGAGGGGAAAGGGAGAAGGAGGAGAATGGAAGGTAAAGAGGAAGAAATGAGGGAGGTGGGAGGAAATAAGGACAGGTGGACAGAGAGGGAGAGGCCCATGGAATGGGGACAGAAAAGGCAATGCCAGGCTCCACCCAGGGGCCCTTTAGTGGCACTGGAAAGCCAGAGCCCCTGTGGCCCCTGTGTGCTAATGTCCCCATTTAGCCCACCCTCAGTACCTGAGCTGACAGGCCTGAAGAATCCTTACCAGCATCAAGGAGCCAGAGATGGCAACCCAGTATGCTGATGCCTCCCTGGTGGCAGTGAAGGGCAGAGAGCACACCAGCTCTGGCCCTGTTTATCTGCGGCTCCCAGAACAGAGTAAGGACCCCAGAGGGACTGCCTTGTTCTCCAAGCCTGGAATAGAGACTTCAAGCCCAGATCCTGATCTGTGGGTGGCATTTAGTGGCATGCTCGATACTTAACAACTTGTGCTCCCTTTGTAATAGATGCTTTCTCAATCTGAATTTTTTGAGGCTTAAATTTTATCATTTGTATCATTCAAAGGCTCTTTTTGAATTATACATTTATCCCCTAGTAATAGATTTGAAATAACATGCTACGTTCTTAAGCCTACATTCTCTGATACCCAAGGACCCTGGTAGATATTAGGGGTCCTGGGCACCCAACCATTCTCCCCTCCTCCCCATCTGAGCACAAGAACACACAGAAATTGGAAGGCAAGGGAAAGCAAGTTCCACCTCTGTCCAGATCCACCTTCATATTCTGTTTTATATATAGACAGGGTGGGGCAAAAGTAGTGTTACAGTTGGTATGATAATAATTAATAAATAATGCTATAAGAATAGACTCTGTGTTTCATGTATTGACAACTGTGAACCCACTTTTGCCCCACCTTGTCTATATGCTGTCTAGGAGGCCTGGGAAGCCCGGTGAGTAGCACCTACAAATGCCCAGCAAAAGCAAACACAAACCTTCTCCAAAGATGTTCACTCTTCACCTAGACCTCATAGGATTCCCACAGAGAGAACCCAGTTGAACATCAGCTCAGAATCCAAAATTTAAAAATGTAAATTAAAGAGAATAGAAACAAATATCAAATGTTAAATCAGATCTACAAAATTTTGGATATTGGAATTGTTAGACATAATTAAATGTTTTAACAAACAAAGGAAGGATCTGAAAACCTAAACAAGGAGCAAGATTATTATCAAATAAAAAGATATGGGCCGAATGTTGCTTCCAGGTGTGTTGGAGTAACTGGCCCTGGGGTCTCCTCCTGACGTGAACAACGAGGTCAAGAGAAACAGCGTGTGCTTTACCGTCACTCCCAGCTTTCCACCAGACATACTTGCTGGGTCATGATGCAGAGAAAGAATCCAAGCTCAGTAAAAAGTATTGCTGAACTGGGGAGAGGAATCAGAGTTTGGAGAGACAACAGTGAGTAGAATTTGTGGAGCAGAGTATCAGTAAAGAGGGGCTTATGCAGAGAGGACTCCAGAAATTTAGGTAGGGATCTCTTTCAGTCTTCGGCCAGATGCTAAACTGCACGTTTAGGCTATGGGTTCACAAAATCTGGTAAAGAACTAGATTTCCACAGGTGAAATAATGAATTTGGACCCTTCCCTAACACCATATACAAACATTCAATTCAAATGGATCAAGGATCAAATGTAAAACCTAAAACAATAAAACTCAGAAAAAAGCATAGGAGAAAAGCATTGTGACATTGGATTTGGCAGTGATTTTATGGCCATGATACCAAAGGCACAGGCAACAAAGGAAAAAATAGACAAACTGGACTTCACGAAAATATTTTTAATGTGTGCATCAAAAGATACTTTCCAAAGAATAAGTGGCAACTCACAAAATGGGCAAAAATATTTGAAAGTCATATATTGATAAGATTAGTATCTGAAATACAAGAATTGTCCTGAAATTATCAAGCCAATGTCAATATAATTAAAACAATTTGTGCAGCCAATACTTCCTGGACAGACCTCTATATAGAGAACTTCTAAAATAACTTAGTGAAAAATTAGGCAAAAGACTTGAACAGTCATTTTTCCAAAGGAGATAAACATATGGCCAATAAACACATGAAAAAAATACTCAATGTCTCTAACCAGAGAAGTGCAAGTCAAAACTACAATGACATACCACCTCAATATCCATTAGAATGACTATTATCAAACAGAAAATAGCAAATGCTGGTGAGGATGTGGAGAAAATGGAATCCTTGTGGTACAAACATAAATTGATACAGCTGCTATGGAAAATACTATGGAGGTTCCTCAAAAAATTAAAAATAGAATTACTACATGACCCAGCAATTTCACTTCTAGGTATACACCCAAAAGAATTGAAGGCAGAATATCGAAGAGATACTTGTACACTCATGTTCATAGCAACATTATTCACAATAGCTAAAACCTGGAAGCAAACAACCTATGTTCATCAGCAGATGAATGGGTAAGTGAAATATGGTATATACATACAATAATATTGAGTCTTAAAAAGGAATCAAATTCTGCAATATACTACAACATGGTTTAACCTTGAGGACATTAAGTTGAGTGGAATGAGCTGCTCACAAAATGATAAATACTGGATGATTCCATTTATATGAGGTTCCCTAGAGAAGTTAAAACCATAGAGACAAAAAGTAAAATGGTAGTTGAGAGGGAATGATGGTAGGGGAGAAATTGCTTAATTGCTATAGAATTTTAATTTTACAAAATGAAAATAATTCTGTGGATAAATGCTTGTAGTGTTTGCAGAGCAATGTGAATGTATTGGGTTGGCCAAAATACATGACCAACCCAATATTTAAACCAATTAACTGCACACTTATGTTTCTTTTTCCGTAAAATAAAAGATACATTTTTCATTTTTCAAAATTGATTGACTGGAATATTTTGAGTATGTCAGCTACTTCTTGCATGGTGTAACATTGATTGTTCTCAATTGATGTCTTGATTTGATTGTTATCAATTTTGGTCGACCTGACCATGGAGCATCATCCAGCAAGAAATCTCCAGCACGAAACTTCGCAAACCTCTTGCAACGCAATCGGTCACAGCACCTCCTCCATGTACTGCATAAATCTTATTTTGCATTGCCTGTATGTTTTTACCTTTCTTGAAATAACAAAGTACAATATGCTAAAAACGTTGCATATTTTCTTCCATCTTCAATATTAAAATGGCTACATAAGAACTCTCTGATTTTGATACTTTTTAAAAATACATGCTGCTATAATAGCTGTCACGAAACAACCTAACAAAATTGTTTCAAATGAAGTTAAAAACAGCTAAGCACTACTACAGCCATCTTACTAAGGAAAAATATTAACTTTTTGGCCAACCCAATATTTAAACCAGTTAACTGTACATTGGAAAATGCTTAAGATGGCAATTAAAAAAATATATATTTTATTCATTATTTTCAGAGAGAAGGGCAGGGAGGGAGGAAGAAAGGGAGAGAAGCATCAATGTATGGTTGCCTTTCACCTGCCTTCAGCTAAGGATCTGGCTGGAGATCTGGCTTGCAACCTGGTTATGTGCCCTGGCTGGGGAATTGAACAAGCAATTCTTGGGTTCACAGGCCGGCACTAATCCATTGAGCCACACCAGCCAAAGCTAAGATGGCAAATTTTATGTTATTTATATTTTACCTTAAACACAAAAAACAAACACACACACACACACACACAGAAGAAAAGAAAACGTGAAGCCAACATTTTTCTTTTTTTTTTTTTTTTTTAAAGATTTTATTTATTATTTTTAGAGAGGGGAAGGGAGAGAGGCAGAGAGAGAGAGAAACATCAATGTATGGTTGCCTTTCACCTGCCTCCAGCAACAGACCTGGCTGGAGACCTGGCTTGGCAACCTGATTATGTTGCCCTGGCTGGGAATCGAACCAGCAACCTTTGGGTTCACAGGCCGGCACCTTATCCACTGAGCCACCAGCCAGGGCCAACATTTTTCTTAACTGAGACACTATAAATGCATTCCCTTTAAAGTTAAGAACAAGACCAGGTCAATACTGTCAACACCACTATCCAAAATATATTGGAAATCCTGAACACTGTATGGGAAGAAAAAGAAATAAGAACATCTTAGTAAATTCAGTCTGCTATCCCAAAATACCATAGACTGGGTAGTTTAAACAACAAGGATGTATTTCTCACTGTCTGGAGCCTGGAAGGTTCAAGTCAGAGTGCCAGCATGGTCCAGGTTTTGGTGACGACCCTCTTCCTGGACTTGGCCTTCCTCCCGCATTTGGCCTTCCATTGGTGTATAGTCACACAGAGAGATCTCTTTTCCTCTTCTTACCTGGGCAGTCTCATCATGGAGAATCCACTCTCTGACCCACTAAACCTGATCCTCCCAAAAGCTCCACTTCCAAATACCATCACATTGGGGATTAGGGCTTCAACCCAGGAACTTAGGGGTGGGGATCAACACACAAATGTTCAGCCCATAGCAGAGAGAGAGAAAGATGTGGAAAGAAATGATAAGAAAAGTGTCAGTTTGCGGTAATTAATCATCTGTCTAGAAAAATCACCCAAGAACCTATAGACAAACTATCAGAACTACTGTGGATGTAGCAAGGTGCTGGACTCAAGAACAATACAAGCCAGTTTCACAGCGAGGAGCCCTGGGCCAGGCTGCGTGCACAGTGAATCGGGGCCTTAAACCCACAGTGCCAAGTGGATGAGAAACAGGAGACCCATAATACAGTTGCTTTAGTGCCCAGGAGTGGACTGAGGCAGAGGAAAGAGGAGCAAGGCTGGGCTGCTCTGCTGAGAGCCATGGGGGCCTCAGGAACATTCGGAATAAATCCAAGGCTCCACTTACCAAGGCCCCTGAGAGCCCTCGCCCTGAACTCACAAGTATCTCTTCCTCCAAAAATCAAAACGTATTCTTGCATTCCTCCTCCCTTTCAAGCCTTGAGACCATGGGCAAGTGACTTCAGTCTGTGGGTGTCCACGTCCTCATCTGAGAAGTGAGGATGACAGGGTGACAGTTACAACTTCCCAGGGATGTGGGTGGATTGAATCTGATACCGCAGAGGAAGGACTAAACTCCTGCTCAGTAATCAGTGTTGAAACAATTTATTAATAAAGTGATTAAAGAGTCCCCCGGCCCAACACCAACCTCCCTGGCAACAAGGCCCGCCTGCTGGCTGCCTACCCATCTCCAGCTCCATCAAGGGTTAAGGAGCTGAGCTGCTGCCTCCCAGGAGCAGGAATGGAGTAGCAGCATTGGCTCCCTATCTGTGAGCAATCTCCTCGGCCCCCAGCTCAGCTCACGTCTGGGAAATGAAAACCCCTCTCCTAGGCTGAGGCTCCTCTGCTGGTTGAATCATAATGACTTTCCTGGACAAAGAGATTGGAATGGGCCCTCCCAGATGGCTCTGGGCTCTCACTTGCTCAGGTCTCTAGGATGCAGGGGCCTGAGAGCTGCCCCCAAGCTGTCAGCTTGCATGTGGCAGAGAGATTGGGTCCTTTTAGCTCCCAGTGAGGCTGGAGAAAGGGGAAGTGAGATGGGATCGGGGAAGCTGGAAGGGTGTCCAGGAGTTGGGGGAATGCTGATAGCCTGGGGAGAAGCCAGACAGTGTGCCCTAGTCGTTCTAGGTCTTAATAGAACCCACCTATCCCTCTTGTGCGTGTAGATTATGGCCCATTAGTGAGTTGTGAAATCCATTTAGTGGGTTGTGATCCACATTTACAAAAAGAACTGGACTAGACAATGGAGTACATTGCATCTCATAATAAAGAGACAAGCTTTATTCCAGTCACCATCAGTGTAACAGCTAAAAACACCCATGCTGGAATCCACGTGTTTGGCTGTGCAGCCTTTGACATGTTATTTGACCTTCCATGCTGCAGCTTCCTTATCTGTCCATGGAGAATAGCATGCACTCGTGGGTCACTGTGAGGGATGAAGGAGTGATATGGAAGAGCTCAGGAGGGATCATGCAACTGCTGGGAGTGTGGGCCCTTTTTTATTTTTTTTTTTGTCTCCACTGTGTAAAATCTGTTTCTTCCCTGGAAAGGTACAATACATAGTGGCTTGAAAGCCACTGGGTTTGAGGATCGGGCACAGGGCCTATTTATGGCAGGAATTCAGGGCCACAGCCTTAGAAGAGAGGAGCCTAAGAGAAGAAGGGAAAGCCGGAATTCACAGAGGCAGGTCTACATGTGCACAGCCCTCCACAGTTTATACCCCTCCCTGGCCTCCCTCACAGGCAGCAGCCATCGGGATCGTTTTGTGCAAATATCAAGCAACGTGATTGTTGACTCATGTGATAACAGTGTGTTTAGTTTTGTAAGAAACCACTAGACTGCTTTCTAAATTGTCTGTACCATTTTGCATTTTCAACAGCAGTGAACGAAAGTTCCTGTTGCTCAGATCCTCGTCAGCGTTTGGTGGTGTCAGTGTTTTAGGTTTTGGCCATTCTGATAGGCTTATAGTGTTCTTGTTGTTTTAATTTACACTTTCACAGTGATATGTGATTTTGAGCATCATTTCACACACTTATTTGCAATCTGTATATCTTCTTTGGTGAGGTGCCTGTTCAGGTCTATTGTCTACTTTTTATTTGGGTTTTTCATTTTCTTATTGAGCTTTAAGAGTTATTTATCTATTTCAGATAACAGTCCTTTATCAGATGGGTCTTTTGCAAATATTTTCCCCAAGTCTGTGGCTTGTCTTCTTATTCTTTTGACATTGTCTGTCACAGAGTAGAAGTTTCTAATTTTAATGAAGTCTGGCTAATCAGTTCTTTCATGGACCATACGTTTGGTGTTACATTTATAGTAAAAAGGCATCACCATACCCAAGGTCATTTAGATTTTCTCCTGTGGTATATTCTAGTTTTATAGCTTTGCAGTTTACATTTAGGTTAATGACCCATTTGAGTTAATTCTTGCAAAGGGCAAAAAGTCTGTGTTTAGATACTTCACTTACTAATTTTGTATGTGGATGTCTTGTTATCAGAGCACCATTTGTTCAAAAAGACTGTCTCCATTGTGTTGACTTTGCTGTCTTGTCAAAGATCAGATCAGTCGGTTATATTCCTGTGGGTTATTTTTGGGTTCTCTACCCTATTTGTCCATACGTGTCCATTCTTTCACTAATACCACCCTGTCTTGTTATTGTAGCTTTATAGTGAGTCAGTCCTCTGCCTTTTTTTTTCTTCTACTCTCCATTTTTTAGAAGTGGGCATTGAGGCACCAAGAGGTTAAGCAACTCTCCGCAACTTACATAGTCAATGGCAGAGCCACTATTCGAACTCAGCTCTTTTGACTACAAAGCTTGTGCTTAGAACATAGACCAAAACACAGGACATGGGAAAAGAGAACAGGGAGAAAAGGGGGGAAGGAAAAGAGACCAGAATGTCAGGAAAATAAAAAGTATCAATTTTCCCCAGAGATACAAATGTGGGCCTTTCCTGCTCAAAAGCTTGGAGGAGGTGGGGCCAGGGAAGGGAGTAGGGGAGGATGTGTCTGGGCAGAGATAAACAAAAGGGAGGGTGCAGAGGTGGTGGGCTGGGCCCTGGCAAAGGCCTCTCTGGAAGGGAGCAGTGGAGAATGTGACAGAAAAGTAGATTGGAATGAAAAGACTTCAAATGCCAAATCAAGGCTCCTCTCTCCCTAAGACCAGTTCCCAGCCCTCCACAGCGACTGGCTGAAGGAGGAGGAGCAGGAGGCGAGCAGCCAGAACCACCTACCCTCCACCCAGCTGGCCCTGCAGTGTCCTTGATTTACAGAGCTGATTCTCCCACCTGTGTGCCCCAACCCTGCGCCCTGGAGTCAGGAAGATGTCTGAGCCATGGACACTTGGCTGCAACACAGATTTGGGAGCCCAGCATGGCCTTGAGCAGGGGAAGTGAGTGGGTCTCCTCCACAGCCCTGCAGACCCTGGCCCAGACCCCGTAAGACTCCTCTGGACAGCTAGTCTCCTAGTCCCTACAAGTGGTTCTCTTCTAGCACAATCTGGCCCTGGCACTCCCTGCTCAGAACCCTCCATGGTTCCCCATTCCCTTTGCAAATGTTCTTTCTCATATCTTATTTTTCCCTGTGTCTACCTGGTTTTCTTCTACTCACAGTTCAAGTCGCAGATGTCACCTCTTGCAGGAAGCCTTCCCCAAGCCTGTGGGGTTCCATGTCCCTTCTGAATTTCCACACAGTCCTGTAGTCATTCATGCTTGTCTGCACCAGCCTTCCCCCATTGACTCCGGGCTGCTCCAGGAGGACCTGACTCTCACCTTACACTGTTGCCCCTGCTCCTACTGGGAGCTGATCCAGAGAAAGTCTCCAGGAAGGGTTTGTTGAATGACTATGTGACTGACCGAGTGTTGGAGGGAAGGGAGACAGGTTGGTAGGGAGGATGGGAGCCTCGCTGTGGCTTTGGTCAGCCCTGACCTAGGAACATACCTGCATGGCCCAGAGAGGACCCCTGCAAACCTAGCAAAGCTCCCTTCTTCTCCCTTTGCCCCAGCATGAGCTCCAGGGCACTTACACCTTTAGGCTCCATTTAGGGATGCTCAAAGGCCCCCATTCTAAAATCAGTTCTCCCTCCTGGACTCGCGGAGCCTGAAATCCCTCCTTAGAGTCCTTTGCAATAAGAGTCTCCCGTAAGTTAGCACAGCTTGTCTCACTCTGACCAAGGGCAGGTGGTGGGTGATGACCCCATTCAGGCCACCTCATTTAAACCTCCTGAAGGCTCCAGGGGTAGGGGGCTCCTATGGGGCCATCTTACAGAGGGGAGTGCATGCATAGTCAGGCTAAGGAACTTGGTTGCCTAGTGAGAGAAGCCTGGCAGTCAGGAGACAAGGGTCCAGCCCTGTGTCGATGACAGACTTGCTAACAAACATAGAGTCAGGGGCCCCCTCCAGCCACTGGAGCCGCCATGACCCATTCCTAATGTCCATTGGTCTGGTGGGCCACAACTTGAAGCTAGACCGTTCTGCAGGGTATTGGGTCCAGCCCAGAAGCCACCCAGCTTTTCCCAGCTCTGGGAGCCCCTGATGACAACTTGCCCCAAGCTGGCCACGACAGGCTGTGCTCTGTCCCCATGAGCCAGTTGCTGGAGCTGGATCGGGGAGTGCTAGGCAAGCCACAGTAGTTACAGTTGATGCCCCCAGGGCATCAGGGGTCCCTCTCTCCACCTGCGAGTCATCTACTCAACACTCCAGCAAACTTGTGGATCTCCCAGTGTGAGGCACTCACTGGACTGCAGCAATAAACAAAATAGGCAGAACCCCTCTCTCTCTGGGGAAGGGAGAGACAGACAGCAAATGCAGTAAGTACAATGCTCACTGTATCCCATGGTGATAGGTGCTATGAGGAAGTAAAGCAGGGAGGGCCTCACAGGGGAGGTGATCTTTGAACAAAGTCCTGAAGGAGGTGAAGGACAAGCCATGTGAATGTCTGAAGGAAGAGCCGTCTAAGCAAAGGTCCTGGCTCAGGGC
The DNA here is from genome assembly GCA_004026585.1 of Noctilio leporinus. Taxonomy (NCBI): domain Eukaryota; kingdom Metazoa; phylum Chordata; class Mammalia; order Chiroptera; family Noctilionidae; genus Noctilio; species Noctilio leporinus. The sequence continues at coordinate 168,996 of PVIW01000854.1, forward strand.
ACAGTTGAAGTGTTAGAAGAACAGTGAGGGCTAGGCGGGCCAAGCGGAGGAGCTGAGGGACAGTGGGGAAAGAGATGAGGACAGAGAGGAATAGCTGTGAACTACTGGAAGGGCTTTGCCTTTTACCCTAGTGAGGTGGGGGCCATAGAGGGTGTGGAGCAGAGGAGGGACGGATCCTGATTTGGTTTTAACAGGATTCCCCTGGCTGCTGGGGAAGACAGCCTATGCTTTGAAGATCAAGTTAAATTTCCGAACAGGCTGGGAGAGAAGGGGGTTCTGAAGAATGACTCCAGGGTTCTGGAAGGGTGGAGATGCTGTACTGATCCTGAGTTGGGAGGCTGCAGGTGGGGGGTAGGGGTGGTGTCAGTTAGGAACTGGGTTTTGTGTTAATGAGGGAAGCCTGCTAGGCACCCAGGTGAGAGGGCTGATGCAGGCTTCCCCAGGTTCCAGCCACCGTGTCTCCTCTGCAGGTGAAAGGGGAAGGGAGGGGACCTCTCAGATCAGGGAGGTCTTTTCTGGAGAACTCAATACACTAAAGAGGCTATAAGAAGTAAAGGAGGTACCAGGAAGGATCAGACACCCCAGAGAGAGTGGGATGTGGCCCAGATCCTAGGGTTCCTCCGCCTCAAATCCAGGACTCTCCCCAGACTGGTCTGTGGGTCCTGTGGACGGGTAGGTCAGAAGGGGCCTCCCCTGGGTGTGGAATTCCCACCTCATGAATACTTTCTAGGGAGCTTTTCAGCTGTGCAGGGGCCGTAAGCAATTTATTTTAGGTAGAAGCAGACAGGGCTCACAGTGAGAGAGGCCTTCCTTTGTCTTCCTATTCTCCTGTAACATCAGGGGAGCCTTTGGTGGGTGCTACCCCTCGTTTACCATCTCTTCCACACTTGCCCATCTCCCTCCCTAACCAAGGGCAAGCAGGTGTCAGCTCAGAGCCTCTGCAGGCAACCGTGTTTGGCTAGAATAGAACAACAAAGCTTCATGTTCAGTCTATTTTATAGTGTCCCTGTATCTAACATTTGGCAAATCATGGCAATGATCGGAAGTTCCTTTTAAATACATCTAAGTTGAAAATATGAATGGATTTAAGATATTCGGTAAACGAACGTGGCAAACATCATAGAGGGGATGCGAATAGCCGGCATTTGGGCAACATTCCCTTAGTAATTGTGTTTGTAGGGTTGCTGTGAGGTTTGGCTTGGTCAAGCCTTTTGTTGAGGGTACTTTCTCCGTCTGCCGTAATGTTTTCCTCGCTCCTTCTTTCTAGTCCCCTGGCCTTTTACTCTAGAAAGTAGAATGGGGTGGGATCCAGCCGTTGTCCCCCCAGCCTCAGCAAGGCTCTGGAACAGCTGAGAACCTCTTCCTACAGAGCCAGGTCGGCATCCTTTTTTGGGTCCCGGGCCACTGGGGGGCGTCTCCACACTGGCCTGATCTGCTCCCACTTGCGCTGTCTGGATGCACTCACTTCACACCTCCCACCCACGGTGCTCAGGGCTTCAGAGCAGCAGCGAGTTTCACTTTCTGTCTTCCAAGGGCTGCCCACGTCATGTCCCCCCACCTCCCTGTGCACGGTCGCCACTATTCCTCTCCCTCTCAGCAGCCCTGTTATGTGATGTGGGGACCAACACTGAGAAGTGGCGAAGCTGCTGAGGTCACTAGGAAGTGAGCAGCTGACCCGGGATGACACAGTAATCGTGGATCCTGGGCTGGGCCCTCACATTCCATGCAACAGCCCCCTGGTGCAGGGGAGCAGGAGGAGCAGCGGATGAACAGGGGGCTGGGCCGCAGGACTGTGCCTCCTCCAAACGTGTGCTTAACCACGTGGACAGCCCTTAGGGACAAGGCCAGGTTCACCAGACCTTGGGGGATTTACTGTTCCCTCAGAGGCCTTTAAATCTGACCCCTAGGCTTAACACAAAAGCCGCCCTCTCTGAATATGAAAGGTGAAGACTTCTCAGAATCTTCCATATTAACCACCATCACTTTTAGCATATTTATTCTGCGTCAGGCACTATTCTGAACACTTTACAGACATTAATTTGCTTAGTTATCCTAAAAGCCCAGTGATGCAGTTGCTTCTATTATTCCCATTTTGAGGATGGGAGTATTGAGGCACAGAAATGCAAAAAGACTTGCATAAGGTCACACAGCATGTCAGTAGCAGAGCAGAAGTCAAGCCCAGAGAATTTGGCTCCCTTGTCATGGAAAGCCATGGGTCAGGACTACGTGGGCAGAGGGGCCAAGGCTGTGATCTTTCTCCCTGCTGGAACCTCCCAAGCTGCTGGTGCAGACATGCAAACCCCTCTTCGCTGGCCTGGGGAGAGGACAGAGCCACAGAAGACTGCAAGGGACCTCAGCCACCTACCTTCCACCTGACAGCTTTCCAGGTGGGTGGGCATGCCACCTGTGCTTGCACACCCCCATTGATGAGGGGCTCACTACCTCCTGGGTGCCTGTTTTCTCCACGCTCTGCTCTAGCCTGAAAGAAACCTCCTCTTGCTTACCCTGTGATCCCAATGCCCACGTGGGTATGGCACTGCCAAACCCCAGACCTGTCTGCTCCGCCTGCTCTGACTTCTACAGACCTACTAAGGCTTTCTCAACTGCAAAGATTGTGGCCCAAAGGGCTCTAGGTGAAAATTGGAATGAAATTAAAGACAGGGCTGCAGCTACCTGTGTGTGTGTGTATGGGGGGCAGAGGGGGGTACTGGGGGACTGGTGGGGAAGCAGTGGCTCCAGGGTTCTGCTTTGACCCAGCTTCCTCACCTTTGCCCTCACGCTGAGGCAAACCAGCCCAGTGCACCATTTCCAGGGTCTGGCCCTTTTAAATTTAGCTGGAGGAAAAAGCAGTTTGTGCAGGCCTGGAACTCGGAGACAATCAGCAACAGGAAAAAGTCATCCGAGGGGAGTTTTCAATGAATTATGGAGGCATTGTTCCTGTGCCGAGGAGCCAGGGTTGCTGGTCCAGGCTTCACTGACCCAGCCCAGGCCTTTGGGGCCAAACATTGCCTGGAGCTGCGTCAGGACAACACAATGTGGGCGTCCTAAGGAAAAAAAAAAAAAAAAAAAAAACAGAGGAAGAAAAATACTGGAAATTCCCTATGTCCCAGCTATGGAAGAGCCTTTCTTGAAAATCAACAGCAAGGGAAAGGTTGCTGTCTGCCCAGGCGGGGTACCTCAGGGAGCGGGAGGAAGTCACAAATGATATTTTGAGATATTTTCAGTCTAGTGTGATGCCGGTTGATTTTCCAAAACACGAAAGCCTCATGCTGAGAGGAGAGTTGAGGTTGGACTGGGGCTGACTGGGGGTGGGGCCAGGGCTCAGGATGGGACAGGACAAGGACATAAACAGAATCTGACCCAGTTGGAACTCTCTAGTGTCCCAGCTGGGTGACTAACTCGCAGGCCCCTTGCAGCCAGGAGACAAGGGGTCTCCTATTGATGCAAAGACCCTTCCAAACCTTACTCTGATGAGAGGGGACTCAGATAAATCCTGGAGTCCCTTGCACAGAAAGCCTGGTAGGTGGCCAAGCAGAAGTTTGTTCATCTCTGCCAAAGGGGAGCTCACCACCTATTGGACTGGGAGACAGGATAACAATCTTCTGAAAGAGATACAGTGGTGAACAAAACAGAAAAAAAAACCTCTGCTCATGGAACTGACATTTACTGAGGAGACACAGGCAACACACACAATAACATTTATAGTCTGTTAGAAGGTGCAAGCATTATGAGAAGATAAAACAGGGAAAGCAGTAGGAGTTGCTTAGGATATAATTCTAAAAGTGGAGGGTTAAGGGGGAAATGTCTCCTCACTCTCAGCTGAGACCCAGCTCCCTGGGATGCCTCCCAGGCCCCCACTCTGCTCCCTCAACCGGTAGCTCTACCACTTCTGTCCTGAGGCAGCCCGGCTGTGTTCCAGGCTGAGCAGGGCCAGCTCCTCATGGGAAGAGGGATCCAGCCCCTCCTCACCCTTCCCAGGCAGCTCAGAGTTGAATGCCTTTCTCAGAAGCAGGCAGAACTTTTTAAATCCCCCATCGCACTGACTGCACCCTATGGTCCCAATTTAGCTGTTTGAGCAGCTGATCCCACTGTTACCTCCTACCGACCTCAGCATCCTCTGATGTCCTGTATGGACAACAAACGCTGTCTCCTCCATCCATTCAGGCTTGCAAACCCGAGAAGAATGTGCATTTATTTCTATTGTTTCCCCTTGCGGAATTCTGTCCTTGCAGCTTACAGAGATCTTTGGCACAGGGGTGGGTTACATACCAGGCATACAAAGAGTTAATACTAACATTCAAAAAGTGCCTAAAAATAGATAACAAAAATCCAAGACAGAAAGAAAGAAAGGAAAGGAAAAAAAAAAAAAAGAAAGAAAGGGGGACAAAGAATATGATCAGGCAATTCACTGCAGAAATGCAAATGATCAACAAACAAATGAAAAGATGCTCAACCTCTCAGGCAGTTGTGCAAATGCAAATTAAAAGAACAATGAGATGCCATTTTTCTCCCATCAGATTGGAAAAAATATTAAATATTGATGACATTCAGTGCCAGCTAGGAGGGGGGCAGTTAAGCCGTTTTGACGCTGCTGGTGGGAGTTCGAGCTGCTATAATCTTTTGGGACAGTCATCTGCAGTTTTCTATTAAAGTTTAAAATGTGTATGCTCTTTGATCAAGCGATTCCACTTTGGAGGGTTTATCCTGCAAAACCACATGGACGCATAAGGTGATACCTGCAAGGGTGTTTGTTGCAAAAGGGGAAGAGAATGAAAGGGAGAGACAGCTAAATGTTGACCCCTACAGTGACAATTGAATGAGTCCTGGGACATTTATTCTATAAAATATTAGGCAGCTGATAAAAATAATTAGACAGTATGTCTGTATAAACATATGTATGAACCTGGAACCATGTACATGGTATATTATTAGACAAAAAAACAAAAACAAAAAAAAAAACCCCACCAAGGTTCAAAGTCAGGTATACAGTGTGATCTTATTTTTGTATATATGTTTGAAAGAGTAAACTGGAAGGAAATAGTTACCAAACTGTTAACATCAGTTACCCCAGGGCAAGAGGATTGCAAGGAGCAAGATATATTTTATTTCACTTCTCTAGTTTTTTACTTTTATAATAACTTTTCATAACTCTAGTAATGTAAGCAAAAGATACTTTTTCTTAAAAAAGGACACTAACATGAAAAGTTGTCTTCTCCCTGGCGAGCTGGAGGGTCCAGTCCAGGGTAGGTCCTGGGTGGGTCCCAGGTGGGTCCCTCCCTGGGTCTTCCAAGACATATTCAAGTGTCCGCCCTTCTGCTCATCTTCACACTAGCAGGAATCCCATTGCTCGCTGAGCCTCATGGTTGCTCCCTGCCTCAGTTCCCCACATCTGCCTCTCCCAGATCTGTGAGCAGTACAGGTTTCAGAAACTGTGCCAAAGGTCAATTTCTTGGTCAGAGATTTGGGGGTACAGAGTCTAGGCTCCCGCCTTGCATGCCAGCTCTGAACAGTGGCAGAAAGCAACCCTGGGCCATTTCTAGGCTCCACTGGCAAGGAGTGTGGTGACTGGTTAGCAGTGTCTGCTCTCAACAGGGGACTGGTGAATGGGAGCATCAAAGTGAGTAATTGGCCATGGTGGGTCTAGGCCAGTGATTGTCAGACTTACCTCATGCACAAATATTGTCAGGTATTTTATTAACATGCAGATTCAGGTCTAGCAGTTGTGGGACATGCCCCCAGATTTTGCATGGGTAGGAAGCCCCTTGGAGATTCCGGGGCTGCTGTTCCAAGGACCACTCTTTAAGGAGCATGGGACAAGGATCTTTGAGGCCTCTATTCACAGCTACCTTCCCTTCTGCCTCAACTTTTCACAAGTTTGCAGACAAAATGATCAACCCTCCCCACAGTTTAGCGCTTTTACACTTGTCCCACCATTTGATTCTTGGAACAATGGAGGTAATTATTATCTTCCTTGACAAATGAGAAACTGCAGGTGCAAAGGGGACAGGACTCTCCCATGATCCCCCAGCTGCTGGTGGCAGAGGTGGCCCTGGATGGCAGGTCAATCACCAACCACCAACCTCCCTCATCCCCCAACTATCTCTTCTTTGGAGCCAGAAACTAGCCGAGAAGACCCTACTCCTCCCTGAAAGCACTGCATTCACTGCCGTAAATAAGGTTTCCGTGGCGGCATGTCCCTCCTCCCTAGGCAACTTCTCACAGCAGGCTGGTCTAGGGCAGCCACCGAGGGAAGGGAGGCTTGTGGACAGCATGAGTTATGGGCTCCGGGAAGCCCATTAGTCACTGAAGTGAGAGAAGTTAACTCGAGCTTATTAACTCTAAACGTTTATTATTCACATTGATCACTGCGGCAGACAGTTCCCGCCACCCCCTCCCAGGAGCCGACCAGCGCATTCTGATGGCAGCATGGTGATGCCTGCGTCTTGAGTCCCCAGGAAAGGCAGGCAGGACTTGGGCTCAGCCGCCCCTTCCAAGAGGCCAAGAAGGGTTTCTCATCAGTGGCACCATCACTTATCTGTTCCTGCATATCTGCTGGCCCCAGTTCCAGGCCAGGATCTGAGCCAGGAGCTGGGGAGCTGTTGGTGCTGAATCATACCCCATTTTCTGGATCAGGGGCTGGTCCTGAGGCAGTAGAGGTGGGCAGCTAGTGACGGGGACCCCAGTCTTCGGATCTTCGTGGTCTGATTTTCAGCTCTGCCACTTGGCAGCAGATGAACTATGACTTTCCAGAAGCTCCATTTTGTCATTGATAAAATGGGGCGTGTTCATTCACTCAACAAATATTTATGTGGCAGGCACTTTCTAGGCCTAACATGCAGTAGAGAACAGGAAAGCTGACTGCTCTCATGGAATTTATATTCTGAATATGGAGACAAGGCATAAAGCTATTGAAGAAAATAAATATTAATTTCAGATAGCAGTGAGTACGATGGAAAGAATCTCAAGTCATGGGGTAGAGAGTGAGTAGGGGTATAGGGGGATGTTAGTAGGAGAACCAGGGACACCTGCAAGGAGGTGGCATTAGAGCTGGGACTGGAATGGCTGGAAGGAGCCAGCCAGGGAGAGAGCTGGGCCAAGGGGAGTCCAGGCAGAAGGAATAAACCCCAAGGATGGTGGTGTTGGACCAGGCAAAGTTTAGCGTGCCTGGCGACTGGAGAGGAAGCCAGGATGGCTGGGATTTAAATGAAAAGCAGAGGAGAGAAATGGGAGGTGGGGGCACCTGCCATTACAAGGACTTCAAATTTTATATTTCAGTGCAGTGGGAGCTGCTGGGTAATTTTAGGTGAAAAAGGTCATTAAGGGTATAAAATCATACTTGACCTCCCTCCATGGCTATTAAGTGTCATGGTCACCACGGGTCTTTCCTGGATCCCCAAGTGTCCCTGTCCCCCAGCAGCAGTGATGTTGGCTGCTAATGGCTGACCACTGCCCCCTCTCCGGAGTATGGCCCTCAGCTGCTACCCCTCTCCAGGGTGGGCCTCTTGCGTCAGGTGGGAGCCCATCTGTGGTGCTCGTGCACTGCAGAGCTCCCCTGGGGCCAGGCTGGGCTACTCTCCATCCAGGATCACAGTCTTGTTCGGTGCTTTGTTCCTGCCCTCCCTGCGTCCCTTGCTCCTGCTGACAGCAGTTCTTTAATAATTCACGTGCACCTGGGTCCCTGGCCCCAGGTCTGCTTCTAGGGGACCCAAAGCAAGACATGGGGATCAGATCAACTGGTAATTATAAGGGCTGACCTGCTGCATTGGTGGTACTTCAGGTGAACAACTCTTCCTGGTTTGCCTAAGACATGGATGATTTTAGCACGGAAAGTCCTCTATCTCTGCAAACCCCTTATTCTTGGGCAAACCAAGGCATTTGTTCATTCAGTCAATACCTCTTGGTCTCCCTGTGCCAGGCTCTATCAGTAGAACCACAACGGGGTCTCATCCTCAGGAGCTCCCAGACCAGAGGCAGGAAGCTGGCAATATCGAGATCAGGAGAGCTGACCTGGGCCAATGAGGTGCGGGCGGCCCTTGAAGGTAAAGGTGCTGCAGTGAATGGGGGCAGAGCACCCACCCTGGTGAGCTGATGATCAGGAAAGCCTCAGGCTTCGTATCTACAGATGCAGAGAAAGACTATGAAAAGCAGATTCTGGGGTCCCATTGGTCCTGCCCTCAGCTGTTCCATGCCTCAGTTTCTCCCTCTGGGAAGACTCCCCCATATCCAGCAGGAAGCCCAGAAGGCCCGCAAAACAGGCTTCTTTGAGAGGAGCCCTCTGAAGCCTTTGAGGCCCCTGGGCCCTCAGCAGTCCAGGTAGTTCAAACAGGATGGGGATCGTCCTCCGACTCAGCAGGCCTGGGGCTGGTCTCTGGAGCCCCAAGACAACCCAGACAAGTAGGCCTATTGTCTACATCTTACAGACAGGGAAGCTAAGGCTGAAGAGTAGTGACCTGCCCTAAGTCACACAGCCAGTGAGTGGTGGAGCTGGGCAGCGTCTTAAGGCTCTCACGCTCCAGAGCCACTGAGCCAGTTCATTCATCGAAGGGGATAAGAAAGGCATTAGTGGCCACATTTGATCCACTTTACACACACCCTTTTCATCCATCCATTGATTTCAGAGGAGAGTGAGTAAAAGTATAGGTTCCAAAGTCAGCCTTCCTGGGTTCAGACCCCAGCTCCACCATGCAGAGGCTGTGGGACCAAAGGCAGATGACTTACCCACTCTGGGCCCTGAGGTCCTCATCTCCCAAACTGGAGATCACAATGGCACCCCCCTCCAAAGGTGTTTGTGAAGATTAAATGGGTTAATATATGGAAAGCACTTAGAGCCTGGCATGTCACCTCAGCTAAATTGCTTTTTTTTTTTTTTTTTTATTACTATGACTTAGTATAATACAAGTCATAGTAATAAAATATCAGAAACAACCTAACTGTTCAGCAACAGAGAATTTATTAGCCAACCATGATATATTGATTTCAGTGGATAGAATAGTAGTTAAGTCATGTAGTCTTGGTGCAAAGCTAAACAAGCAGACTAAGAGAAAAGACCAGAAAGTCCAGAACTGGTGTAGAAACACCAGATTTATGACAACCAAGATGCTACATGCTGGGAAAACAGTGCTAGATCAGTTGGATGTGCACGTGAGGAAAATAGACAGGTACCACACACCCAGTATCTGTTTCAGTGAACAATTTGCAACCTTTCCCCTTGACCAGAATATATGTAGGTTTTCAGAGTGTTTCACACTCTGAAAAAAGTGGATTTGCAATAATAAAGCCACTTTAAACATATACATGGGCTAACAAGAAAGCTAAGGTGAATTTCAGCAGTGTTGATGGCTTTGTATGAATGAAGGAGAGTCCTTTATTTTGAAGTTCACTCGCCATTTACCCAATTCAAGATAATTGCAGAAGGAAGATGAATTTTAGGCAACAAGTAATCAATAAGAAAGCTCTGATTTCCTTTAAAATAAAAGAAAAACATGTTTTGTTGTCCCCGACAGGGAGATGGAAAAAAAAATAAAATAACCATGGGAAAAGTTACCCCACGCTTTCCTCATGGTTTCGGGCCCCCACCACTGTGGCACCGTGAGGAAGTCGAAGGTTCAGTGAGGAAAACATGTTTTCCTTCAGCAGGACATCTGTAGGAACTGTTGGAATCAATTATTGGAAAACACAAAAATAAAATAAACTTCAGCCTGTGGTAAACACTACCCCTTCTCTCTGGGATCAGGAAAACAAAGGCCAGGTTGGGGTCAGCATGGAATAGTGGGCAGACACGCCAGGCGGGAGGCAGGGTGGGGTTTTGGATGAGGCAGGGGCTTCCCTGAGCCTCAGTTTACCCATCTACAAATCCACAATCCTGTGTCCATCTCACAGAGTTGGGATGAACTCACTCACTCACTCAATAAATATGTGTTTAGCTCCTATGTGGTGCCTGGCTAGCCACTCCGAGATGATACTTTCCTTGTGCTGATGTGTTTAGGCCAGCTTCAAGGCAGGTGACTAGAGCAGTCTCACATGCACACACCCTCAGGGGGGCCCTATGCTTGGTTTGAACCCCATGTTCTGCTGTCAACATTAGAATTTCTTAATTCTAAACAAGAGACACTGCGTTTTCATTTTGCACTGGGCCCTGCAAATTATATGGCTGGTCCTGGGTGTGAGGCAAGAACCAATGATGCTTTTTGATTGCTCACTGAGTGTGTTTAAGGGAACCTCTCTTGGTTCCCTTAAAACCTGGCACAAAGAGGTGCTGATGAATGAGGGTGAACTGACCATGAGGGAAGAAGCCAGGGGTTATGAATATTACCCTACCACCCATCTCAGGTGGTACCTACCTCTGCCACCAAAACCCCTAAAGGACTTCTAGGTGCTACAGCTGGCACTGTTTGGGGGAAAAATTATCTATATTTTGGTTAGGAAGGTCTGAGTTAAGCACACTGAGAAAAGCATCAGCTGTGTGCTTAAAACAGAGCTTCTGTTGCTCATGGGCTGTGTATCCCTGGGCAAGTCTGTGAGCCTCTGTGTCCTCATCTGTTAAATGGGTATAATCATACCCACCATGGAGAGTCCTCATGGAGATTAAACAGATAATGTTTAAAGTGCCACAGGTCTGCCATGCTGAGGAGGCATCAAAACCACATTTCCAAAGGCAAGGTGTCTCAGGATCCCAGGTGAGGTGTTTACACCTAGAGTTAAATCTTCCTCAGGCTTTAAAAGTAAGCATTTGACTAGACCCAGAGACAGTGTCCCTGCAGAGCAAGGGCTGGATGCTGCTACCTGTTCATAAGTGAAATGGGAAAACATTGTATTTATAAGTAGTTAGAAATTAGTTAACCAAATGTCAAGTCAGTGAGAAATGGTGTGTGGATGAGACCTTCATAAACACAAGCAAATATCTACCTGCTAAAGACATCAAAACCTAACAGATTGCCTACCATGTGCCAGGTACTTCATTAGAAATACTGAGTAATAATATATCTAACACTTACTGAGAAGTTACACTTCAGGCACCGCCTAAGTGTTTGAGGATCATTCATGATCTTATCACATCTTCTTAACAGACATGTGTAGTAAGTGCTAGAAATGTCCCCATTTTACAGATGTCAAGAGGGGCACCTGGAAGGGAAAGGGACTTGGTAGGGGTGCTCAGAGCTGGGAAGTGAGGCCCGGGCACAAACTCCAGTGTGTTGCCCGAACCTTCATCCAAACTCTGAACTCTCATAGTTCTGTCGCTGGCTCACACTACGAGATCATCAGAATGATTCAGGCACAAGTCCTGCCAGGTCATACATAAAAAGTCCTCTTCTGACCCTGGCTGGTAGCACAGTGGGTAAGGTGCCGGCCTGCGAACCCCAAGGTCGCAGGTTCGATTCCCCAGCCAGGGCACATAACCAGGTTGCAAACCAGGTCTCCAGTCAGGTCTGTGGCTGGAGGCAGGTGAAACGCAACCATACATTGAAAAAGAAAAAAAAAAAGTCCTCTTCCCCTCTGCCATACACTGTCCCCTTGCCAGGGATCCCTCTAAGCTGGAGAGAATCTGACTTCAACCTGCAGTTCCCCTGCCACAGCTCCTGAAAAAAACCATGCAAGTTGACTGCAGCTCTTCTACTAGAAGGATGGAGGACAGTGGCCATGGGGTGGTGGGCTGGCGCCCAGAGCACTGATCATTTTAATGGTGTTCCCGGACTGGGCCTGATTCATTTATCTAAGTGTCTGGGTTTCAGGTGGGAGGAGGTTCACCCCAGCAATTGATGGCATCTGAGACGGGGTCACATTGCCTCCCGGGTCCCTCTCTGCACACAACCGCACCGGTGCACACATGCTTATTAAGCTAATGAATACCATCTTTCCAGAGCCGCTATCTCCCTTACCCTCTGCCTCGGGGCCAGCAGAAAAACACAATCTCCACTCTGGAGCTCCATGGGGAAAATAAATCAGGACTCTGGCCTTGTGCATCGGGAAGGTGACATTGACACTTCCGTTCTGCAAAGTTATCCCATGAGGAAAGGATGGCCCTGTGAAGATGTGAGCTCTCTCTCCCTGGGGGAACTCCAGTGCAGGTGGCATTAAAGGTAGGACATAAGACCTGATTGCTTGGCAGGACCTTCCCAGCACTGCCAGGCTTCCTGGGGGCAAGAGCAGTGCGAGAATAGGCCCCTGAAACTTTAGACATTGCTACACAATTTTAGGATTATATCATGGTCAGGGTCTTGTCTGATGGCCCAGCTGGAACTTCAGGCTCTTTGTCTAAAAAGGGGTCCCTGTGCTCCTCTCATCCCAGGCTCCACCAGCCTTTCAAAGAAGCCACCAAAGCCTTAACTCCATCTTTCCCAAAATAAGGAATCTCGGCCCCAATTCCAGAGAACCTTAACTCACTGGGCCCGGAATGGGGCTTTGGACTTCATGTTGTAACCAGTCCAGAAGAATCCCAGATTAAGACGTTTGGGTTCCCTTGTTAACTCAGAGACGTGGCTGGTGGCCCTGACCTTGACACACCTGGGAGATTTTTCAGAAAAGTTTTTTGCAGTTTATTTGTGAACGTAACACAGTGAGACAACATTAGTTTGTTCATTGTGAATAGATGTCAGTTCCTCCACAGGGTAAACATTTACTGCTTCCTCCCCTCATCTCCAACCAACTCTTGTGGGCTCCAGCTGCAGAGACCCCAGTGCCCTCAGACTGAGGGCTGAGTGGGAGTTTGGTACTAAGCCCAGGTGTGTGTGTGTGTGTGTGTGTGTGAGAGAGAGAGAGAGAGACTGTCTGTTTGTTGGGTACATAACAGATAATACAGTGGGTGCTCACGGTGGGCCGGGCTCCGTTCCAGGTGCCAGTAGGGCAGCTGATAAGGGAGACCCCCAGCCCTGCCCCTCTGGAGCTGGCATTCTAGGTGGGGAGACAAAATTGTTACACAGGTAAATAGATAATTAGATGAAATGATTATTTCAGATATGGGTGAGCACAAGCAAAGAAGAAACATGAAGTGATGAGATGGTAAGAGACTAGGGTGGGTCGTAGTTCGGTACCCCTCTGTGAAAAGGTGACATTGGAGACCAGCCTGATGAGGGAAACTGACTCCAGTGTGAGAAAATTTATAACAGCATTTTCTAAAGAGTAGAAATGGCAGGTGCGAAGTCCCTGGAGCTGGAGGGTATTGAGCAGGGTCAGGGATAGAGAGGAAGGCTAATGTGGCTGGAACTGAGGGAGAAGGAGAGGTGATAGGCGGTGAGGTGGAGTGGGGGCCTGTGAGGTGAGGGAGGGACCAGGTCTGGGTACCAGAGCAGATATTATTTTCGAAGCAACTGCTGGGCAGCTGCTGACTGCACCGCAACGCTGGGAGCTGTGTCCATGGCTCCCCACAACAGCCATTGGGCATTGAGAGTGGGAGGGGTGTGCCCCGCTGGGTTGTCAAGAAAGAGTCTGGGCTCCCCAATGGTGCAGATCGCAGGGTCCCTGCCCCCCCAAAAAACAACAAATGACTGCCTTTCTCCTACACTCAGGTTCTCTGAGCTGCATCCTACAGGTACCCACGACCAGAGTGAAAGCTTTAAAAATGCAAATCTGAATGCGTCCCTCCATGGCTCGGCTTGCTCTGAGAATATTCACCAAAGGCTCTGATAACCAGCTTCTTCTCCCTTCTCCACCTGCTCTTGTCTGTGCCCGGCACCTTGCTGTTCCTCGGGTGGTACAGCGCTCCCCACTGCCGGGCCTTTCCCCTGCTGGCCCCTCTGCCTGCCTGCTGTCCCCCCGGCCTTTGCACGACAGGCCCCTCATTGCCCTCGTTTCCTCACCTCTCCCTGGCCACCCAGCTGAAGAGACCTCTCCCCACACCATTCCCCATCGATCGCTCATAGGCCTGATCATTCTCTGATCATTTGCACTGTGGACTAGTTTGCGCCTGCCTCCCCCAACTATAACCCTCACTGCACAAGGCAGTGTGCAAGTGCTGGTGTTGTTACAGATGAATCTGTGGAGAGAACTTACATAACTGATTAAGTGTTGGATGAATAATTGACCCTAGTAGATGCTCACAACAGCCCCATGAGGCTGGTGCTCTAACTGCCCCATTCCACAGGTAGAGAAACTGAGTTTGGAAGGTTAAGCCACTTGCCCAAGGTACACAGCTAGCAGCGAGCCAAGACTTCAATGGAGAAAGACTGAATTCTGAGCCCCGCATCTACTGCACTTGACTTACTGTGCTGCTGGCCAGGCCTTTGCCCTCTGAGTCCACCTCAATATTGTCATCTGTGCAATGGGTATAAATCCCAGCCCTGCCTTTCCCTCGAAACGTGGTAAGACTTGGAGAATATCATTGAAGAGGATGCCTCTTTGTCACCTGTACTGTACCACACCTGCGAGGGGTCAGTAAGAATGGGTTCTCAGCCAGACCTGTCCTCGGAAGGGTTAACGTGGCCTCTTTGTCCCATGGTTGCCATGGGGACAGTTCCTGTCCTTCAGGAAGCTGGGAGAGCAGTTTCCTGTTTTGAAGAAGGCTTGAGGGCTGTTTTCCTCCAATCAGCCTGCCCACAGAGGGGCAGGAAGCCCAGGGCCGGGCTGCCCCTGTTGCTGGGTGTGTGGTGGAGCCATGCCCACACCCAGCCGGCCAGGAGGGGCTGTTGTGGAAATGCAGCCTCGGGAAAAAGCCACACGGGCCAGCAGAAGGAGAAAAAATGGTTGGCCGGAAGAGGGTGGTCACTTCCTCCACAGACCTTGGATCCCACCCAGCGGTGATAAAAACTCCAAGCTGGTCCTGCCTCACCCCAGACTCCCCTCCCCCAGAGCTCAACCCTTCCTTGGGGAGCTGAAGGCCTGCTGGACAAAGGCCCTCGAGGCCCCTGCCTGCCCCTGGGATCGACATGCACCCCACCCTGCACACTGGACACGTCAGCCTAGCTGGTCACTGGCCCCCAGTTTCCACCCCTGCCCCCTGTCTGGCATGCCCTTTCCTATTCCCTCTGCCTGTGTCGGTCCTTCAGGGTGGAAGAGCAAAGCCTTCCTCCTCCTGGAAGCCTTTCCAGCACGCATTTGAGCCCCAAGATTGCGGGAAAGGAATATTCATGGATTCAGGCCTAATTTCTCTTGGGGCCCCTGCTCCGGCCTCCTTGAGTCATCCCGCCTCCAGGCCTGTCCCTCCAACTCTCTCCCACACAGTTCTGACCCTGTCACTCTCTTCCCCAGAAACACCCTATGGCTCCCCATCACCTGAGGGGTAAATCTAAACTCTTCGGCCTGCCACTGGAGAGTTTTCCCCACACCTGTCCCGTGCTGTGGCCACGGCACACTCACGGCTCACCTTGGCCTTCCTCTCCCATCCCCACAGGCACTGGCTCAGGCTGTTTCCCTACCTGGAATGATAACCCTCCTTTTTCACCTGGAAAATGCCACTTGACTTTTAAAGCCCAACCCACTTTCCCCTCCTCTCCTCTAGCCCCTCAACTCCACTCAGCCCCCTGCTTTCACCCCTAACACCACTGGACCACTGTTAGCTGTCCCCAAGCCTTCCTCTCAGACCAAAGTGTGAGCTCTCTAATTTTAGGAAAGTGAGGAGAGAGGACAACAGACATTCCTCTAATCTTCACCACAACCTAAGAGAACGGTCTCATTATTCCCATTTACAGAGGGTAAAACAGAGGTGCAGAGAGCTGAAGTGCCTTGCCCAAGGCCACAGGCCCAGCAACTGGCCCAGGGGTGTGCAGCGGGGGTGGAGAGGGGACAGACAGCCCAGGCAGAACTTATTTGAGGTTCCCCCTGCCAATCTTAGGGGCACGGGAAGGGAAGGGAAGGGAAGGGTGGCCTTTCTAAGACTTGTCCCCCCAGCAGGTGTCTGGCTCAGATTTGCCCGCCCCTGGAGCCAGGAAGGCAATTCAATGACTTTCCAAGGGAAGATAAGCCCTAGAAGCTGATATGTTGCCGCTGTGGCACTGCTGGGTGAGCAGTCCAAGGCTGTGGGGACATGGGGGTCAGCGGCTGAACAAGCTGCAGGGCCAGGGTCATTTCCTTTCGAATAACATGCATTTTATCCCTGGAGACAAAAGATATACCTGCTGCGGGTGGAAAACGGGACACCCTAGGGGGAGTCAGCAATAGAGTGGAATAGGAAGGCAGCCACCAGTTGGGCTCTTCAGAAGAGCGCTCATCTCAGCTGGGCAACAAAACCCTGTTTGTCACCTCCGCTGGGTTGGGGCAGGAAGCAGAACCCAAGCTGCCTCCCTGTGCTCCTGCAAGGCTCCCACGTTGCCCCTTCTCACCCATTCCAGTATACAACAGATGCTCCATAAATGCTCTCCCCTGTCCTTCGCCTGCTCTGATCCTGGTGCTTGTGTGCCCCAGTTCCTAGAGTACTTTGTAAACATTTATTGAGCACCGACTGTGTATTTGACATTTAACGAAGGGTCATTTATTGAGTGCCGCCTGTGTCCCTCTCTCCCCTACTGAATGAGTTATCTCGTTTAATGAGGAGACACTATTTCCATGTCCAATTGATGGGGCCAGAGTGCTGAAGTGGGATCTTCACCATTTACTAGCTACATATCCCTGGTCAGATGCTTCAGCCTCTCCGGGCCATGGTAGCCTCATCCATAACATGCGAGCAGTAAGTTGCCTACTTCATAGGTTTGCTGAGAGGATTAAGTAATTCAATAATATACGTAAAATACTTCCTTAGCACAAAATAAGCACTGAGCAAATACTATTGCATTTACTATTCACCAATGAGGAAACGGAGGCTGGGACTTGTCCCCTACGTCAGTGTGGCTCCTGACCACCTCATTCTACTTCCTGTCCAGGAGCCTTGGCCACGCCACCTTTGTGTGCACCTACAGTGCTCTTCATCTCTGGGGCATCCGGCCACATCCAGCTGTGGTGCTGGCTCTGTACTTTGCTGAGGCTTCAGGCAGATGGGAACAGGGAACAGGATTTCAGCAGTTTTGATCTGAGGTTCCCTGAGCTGTGTGCAGGGAGGTATTATCCCATTGGTCTAAGAATTATGAAAAGATGCCCTGGCTGGTGGCACAGTGAATGGGGCACCGGCCTGAGAATCCGGGGGTTGCTGGTTTGATTCCCCAGCTGGGGCACATGATCAGGTTGCAAGCCAGGTCTCTGGCCAGGTCCCTGGCTGGAGGCAGGTGAGAGGCGGCCATACATTGATGTCTCTCTCCCTCTCTGTCTCTCTCTGTCTCTCTGTCTCTCTCTCCCTACTCCTCTCTCTGAAAATAATAAATAAAATCTTAAAAAAAAAAAAAAAAAAAAAGACATGGAGGATCCTGATCTTTTATGTTGTGCTCTGTGTGTATGAGTGAGAGGTTTAAGGTCAGGGGCTTCAGTGGGGAGAAGTCTGGGGCTCATGAAGGGTCTGGTAAGGGGTAACTTTGATTTTGGTTTTCAGTCAGTGTCACACCAGGGGTCTAAAGGCATCTGAGAGGAGCCTGTATTTCCCCTATTAATGCTCTCATCAAACTTATAAGTAACTTGACATTAGGTGTCCTGCTTTCTCAGCTGGTCTGGGAGCTCAAGGAGGCCAGAGTAAGCATGGCCTGTTCATGCAGGACCTAACCCAGTGCCTGGCACAGAGTAGGCATTCAGTACTTTTGAGGAAGGAAGGAAGGAAGGGAGGGAGGAAGGGAAAGAGAGAGGAAGAGAGGAAGGAAAGAAGTGAGGGAAGGAGGGAAGGAAGGAAGGCAGGCAAGAAGAAGACTAACCACCTAGGACTGTGGTCCTGATTCTGGCACCATGATCTGGGGCAAACGTGATATACTGTGACTAGGACAGGCCACGGGGACAGACAGACCTAGGTTTAGTCCCAACTTCACCACTAGCTCTGAGTCTTGAGTAAGTCTCCCACCTCTCTCTCAGTGTTCTCATCTGTCAAATGGAGATGGTGATAAAACTACTTCATGTTATCATAGAATGCCAGTGAAGAGAGTGCTTGGCAGATACAGCATCAGCACAGGTTATGATGATCAGTGCTACTGTTATTCCACAGCCTCCTTGTCTGGCAATGAGCTGGTCATCCAAGTGCCTTTCACTCCAAGTTCCTCAGGCTCTGAGGCTCCCACCTCCCTGTTCCTTGAACATATCAGAACCGCAGTGTCAGTTACCTTGAACGACCTTTCCAAGGCCCCTGCAGACATGGGTTGGGTCATCACCATGAAGGTGGATTCTTCTCAGCCATTCTGACTATTTAAACCAGATAGAAAGAAAGAAGGGAGGAAAAAGAAAAGGGAGCCCTGGCTGGTGGCGCAGTGGGTAAGCCACTGGCCTATGAATCCAGGGGTCGTTGGTTCGATTCCCAGCCAGGGCGTGTGGCCAGGTTGCAGGCCAGGTCTCCAGCCAGGTCCTTGGCTGGAGGCAGGTGAAAGGCGACCATGCATTGAGATCTCTTCCCCTCTCTGCCTCTCCCCCTTCCCCTCTCTCTAAAGAATAATAAATAAAATCTTTAAAAAAAAAGAAAAAAAGAGAAAGAAAAGAAAAAGAAGAAGGAGAGAGAAGGAAGGCCTGGTCAGGGAGACCTGACTTCTACTGTGGATCTGTCTTAAAGGTATGTATCATGCCCCATTCCCACCAGGCTGCTTCAGGAAAGCAAGGAGGGGCTCCTGCCCTCACAAGGCAAAGCAAGGACTGTACCATTGGAGAACATGCATGGTTTCAGGCTCCATGTAATTCTGGCTTGGACCTAGATGTCAGGAGGTTTGGGTTCCACCACTTGCAGTTCCCTTAACTTGCTGTATGATCACAGGCCAGCTATTTTCTCCTGTGAACCTCAGTTTCCCAGTCTGTCAACTGGGCATAACACCTACACCAAATAGCTCATGGTCTGCTAAGAGGAACAGCTAAGATATTGAGAGTGACTTGGAAAACAGGAAAACCTAGGAGGACTTTTTGATAGTTAGGAACTCAGATCACATTCTCAGAGTGAATGGGGTGAGTATCTCGGTTGGGCTGTAGGAGCAAGTCACTTTGCCTGTTTGGATCTCAGTTTTCCCATGTGGAGCTATAATAATCCCTTTATAGGATTCTTGAGAAGAATACACATATGTGAAAGGCTAAAAACAGGAGTGATGATGGCCATTATCACACCTCACCTTGCTCATGTCTTTGTGGGTATCCACAGCCACCCCCTAGCTCAATGAGAGGTTACAGCTCATTCCATAAGGACTGAGCAAATCCAGGCACTAGCGTTCGCCCCAGATGTTTCTAGAACCTTATGATCTTTCACATCCATTTTCTCTTATTAGGAAAAGCAAATAAAGGAACGTGCAGTTCAGCTTCACAGTCCATCACTCTACCCTGACATGTGGTTTCAGCTCAACAAGTTCAGATCTGTGTTTTTTCCCAACTGTCACTGGTACTATGCCCATCTAGGTCCAATTGTTTAGGCCTCAAGTCCAAAATTCAACAGTCATGGAAAGGGCTTAACAAGGCACTGAGGTCTCCTCCTGCCCCCCTTTCTCCTGTACTCAGGCCAGGCAGCGAAAGGTAACATTGGCTATTGATCAAATGACCTGAGCCTCCCTCTTCTGTTCCTGCTCTGGTGTCCTAGGTTATTTGGGTTCTATTGCTAATTCCAGAAACAAGTTCGATTTTTTTTAACAGGTGAAACTAATTTTAATAAGACTTTTATTTTTAAAAAAAAACCTTTAAAAAAGATTTTATTCATTATTTTCAGAGAAAAGGGCAGGGAGGGAGGAAGAAAGGGAGAGAAGCATCAATGTATGGTTGTCTTTCATCTACTTCCAGCTACAGACCTGGCTGGAGACCTGACTTGCAACCTGGTTATGTGCCCTGGCTGGGAATCGAACCAGTGACCTTTGGGCTCGCAGGCTGGTGCCAGTCCACGGAGCCACACCAGCCAGGGTGATAATTTTTAAGACATGTTTTCATTCTGCATCATATAACTTCCCACCTTCTCAACTATCAGCTCTACCACCTCCACCACCTCCCATCTCCATGACCTCACTCAACCCCATCATCTCCACCTCCTTCATCACCTTGACCAACTTCCCCACCACCACCAACTCACTCAACTCTGCCACCTCTATCACCTCCTCATATCCATCTCCACCACATCTATCAATCCCACCACCTCCTCCACCACCACCAGCTATATCACGTCTTCCATCTTCACCAAGACTTTCACTAGCACCTTGCCACCTCCATCTCCTTTATCTCCTTTGACGATAATACCATGCCTCCCACATCCACTATTACCTCCACCGCACCTCCACCATCATCACCTCTCTATCACCATCTCTACCATCTCCTTGCAGGAATCCATAAAGTTTATTAAGAGCCCGAGTAACACAAATTCTTCTGTAGATTTCCTATTTCAGAGGCATAAGCATTTCTCTACAAAACGCTGGAGGCTTAAGGACTCTGCGGAGGCTCAGAGTTGAAAAGGTCGTTTGAAAGAATCAAATTCAATTCCTGATTTAGGGAAACTGAGGCACATGCTAGGCCCTTGCCTGAGACTGTGCATAATCTAATCCCATGCTATGGATATTAAAAGACAAAAACAAAACAAATCTTGCAAACCTGGTTAGGTATACGAAAGTGCTTGGGGAGAACGAAAATACTGTGTAAGATAACAATGCAACAGGGGGAAGTAACATTCATTAAAGCCTTTCTGTATCACGTAACTGAAATTCATGCATTCCTATCTTCAGCACACGGGCATTAAACACCCTCTGTGTGTCAGACACCAACTGGCTCATATAACAATTCAAATCAGACCTTTATGCATGTCATAGATTTTTAGTGAACACCTCATATACACCAGGAGTTCTGCTGGGTGAAGGCCCTCAGGTATCCAGAAGCCCACCAGCCTTCCAAAAATGTATTCATAAGGAGACAGAGGTCAGAGATTAAGTTCTCACCCTAATGAGAAGCTGGGGAAACTGGGATGTCTTTTCTCTACTTCTGTGTCCTTTGCAGCACATTTGGCCAAAAAGAAATGTGTAGGTCATCTAGGGTAGTGTGTCTCCAACTGTGATGTGTACACAGATCATCTGAAGATTGAATTAAAATGCAGATTCTGGTTCAGCGGGTCTGTGGTGAGGCCTGAGGTTCAGCATTTCTAACAAACTCCTGAGTGACACTGATGCTTACAGCTAAGAGGTGTTTCATCTATGCAATAAAAACATCTGGCTACCTGGGAACACCTGACAGAAAGAACGACAGCCAGAGCATCTCACTCTGGCCCTCT
Organism: Noctilio leporinus; assembly: GCA_004026585.1. Taxonomy (NCBI): domain Eukaryota; kingdom Metazoa; phylum Chordata; class Mammalia; order Chiroptera; family Noctilionidae; genus Noctilio; species Noctilio leporinus. Next base: position 190,198 of record PVIW01000854.1, read on the forward strand.
GTACCTCAGAATGGGACACTACCACTGTCTCTTCCCTAAGCCAGCAGGGCGTAAGGCTCCTAGATGTAGCCATACCTTTTCATACCTCTACGTCTTTGTCCCAGATATTCCCTCTACCTGAAAGGCCTTTCCTTTGTTTGAAGTCCCTCCACTTCAGAACCACTTAAAAGTCCCCAACCCAGCACTTGTCTGGGAAAGCAGAAGTACTTTGCCTGCTAGTATGAACAAGCAGCCCAAAGCTCGAGGTGGAGGCTTGCTGGGGATATTTATATTGCCCAGCACTAGGCCTGCAGTCAGGGAGGTGCTGGTCACAGAGGGTGGTAAGTGAACAAAAACAGGCTCATCATCAACCGCGTCTCCCATTCAACATCACCTCCTCAGGGAGGCCTTCCTTAATCACACCTTCTCTACTCCAGTGGTTCTCAAACTTCAGCTTGCATCAGAAGGACCTTGGAGCTTTGTTACACACAGGATTTATGATTCAATATATCTGGGGAGGGTCCTAAGAATTTGCATTTTTAACAATTACTATGCTGGTCCGCACACTGGTGTCCCCCATCTAAGCTCCAACGAGGGCAAGAATTTGGGGCTGTCTTCTTGGGCGCTCAGCAGGGAGTCTGGTGCAGTACTGAATGAATGTCCATGGACCTAAAGATGGACGGTCCGTTTGGCAACGGGAAGAGGAGGTCCCCAGAAGACCAACTTGCCGGTCCTTCCCCCACCCCAATAGTAGTCCCTTGGACCTCACGCGGCTCCCCGGGTCCCCATGGCCACGGTCCCTTTAAATGTGTATAGGATCGCCTCGCCCCTAGGCTCCCTCGATCCCTGACAGAGCAGAAAGGGGAAAAAAAGCCTTCCTCTTCGGGAGAGGGAGGAAACGTCTAGGAGGGGGCGGAGGCGCGCTGGCGACGGTGGAGTGCAGACAGAGGGGTCGCGGTCACAGCGCAGCACACCGGGCGCAGAGCCCGGAGCTCGGAGCGGACGCGACGCCGCGCGCTGCTCGGGCCACCGCCCCCCACGCGGCGCGCTAGCGCCCCCTCCCCGGCCTGCCCGGCGGCCCCGCCCAGCCCCGGAGGCTCGCGCCCCGCGCCCCGACTGCCCCGCGCCCCTCGCCGAGTCCCAGTGAACGCGACGCCGAGAGCTGTCCCGGCTGCCGCTTCGTGCTCCCGGCGCCCGCGCCCCCTCCCCGGCGCCGCCCAGCCCGGAGGCTCGCGCCCCGCGCCCCGCGCCCCTACTGGCCCTGCGCCCCCCAGGGAGCACGGCGCGCGCCGGAGAGCAGGGCGGGCGCCAGGGGGTGCGGGACCGGCCGGGCGACCATGGAGTGAGGCGCGGTGCGGACGCGAGCTTGGACTGACGGACGGACCGACGGGCGGCCCCGGGCTCCTCGCGCTGGAAGATGAACAGAGCAGGTAGGAGGCTTCGCGCGACCTCGGGCGCCGAGGGCTGCGGGCGAGGGGGCTGGGGCCGTGAGCTCCAAGTTGAAGCCCGGGGAGCGCCTGGAGTGACGGCCGAGAATTCCCCGACCCTTCCTACTCTACGAGGCTGCAGTCGAGCTATGGGCGGGTCCGGCGTCCCCTCCTCGAGGGGGCTGAGAACCATCTGGGGCCCCTGTCCTCGTCGTCCCGCCCCAGGGGCGCCCCTTCGGTCTCCGCAAGGCCGCTGCCTGGCCGTGAACGCCTGCGTCCTCCTCCCACGCGGCCCCCAGAAGGAGGGTTCCCTCGACCACGGAGATAGACGCCTCCTTCGCAGAGGCAACCTGGTTGCGCCCCTGCACCCTCATTCCGCTCCTCGGGGTCCCCGCCAGGACCCCGCTGGCCCTTCAGGGACCCCCCCTGGCACACAGGATCCGTCCTGTGTCCCCCACACCAGGGTCTATTCCCGGCCCTTCAGCACTCGGCGGCGCACCCTTAAAGAGGTTTCCTGCTCCTTTCTGTCTCCCCAGACCCCGACCCTTGGAGCTTAGTCTCCCCGGGGGACTAACAAGCGCTAAATCATTTCTCCGTGCACACCCTCTCCCCGGCAGCGCCCCGGCCCGGGCCGGTGTGTGCATCCCCTGGGTTCCGAAGGCCGAGGGGCCCCTCCTGGCGGAGGCTGAGCCGCGCTCCACGCGTTCCCCCGCATCCCTCACGTCTCTGCCCGGTGAATCCAACTCGCCGGCTCAGGGATTCTTTGCCACCCAGAATGCGTTTGACAGTAAATATGAGCGACCTCTCCAGAGGAATGCCGTTTAACAGATTTAGCGGCTCAGACTCAGAGATGGGCGGTGTCTGGAATCTAGTTCCCGGGATTCCTGACTCCATCCATAGCAAGGCAGAAAGTTCCCTGGAAGAGTTAGCGAGGCAACAGTCCCAGCCAACTTGCTACAGCCCTCCGCCAAGGAGCGATTGTCACACTTTTTTTCCTGTAGGAATTAAGCGAAAGGCAGTCCTCTCCCGCAACCAACACCCTTGTCTGAAGCCATACTCCCAACAGACATCCCTAAAGAAACAGGAAGCCACCATTTTGACTGTCTTAGAACCATATCCTGCTGCTGCTGCTGCTGTGTGTGTATTGTGGGGTTTTTCTTTTTACACTCTTTTATGTGAAAAAGTCATTGTCTTAGGAGTGAGGTGCAGACAGGACACATTGGCTGGACTGACATGAAAAAAAAGAAAGGAGCCACTTGGGGACTTAGGAATGTAGCAGCCGCCTCCCTATGTCCAGGCCCTTTTGTTGCTGAGTCCGTGGACACCTGGACAGTTAGAGCGTGGGTCACAGGATGGGAGTGGGAAGGTAGGAGCAGGGGTGCCACTTTGTGGGACTGGAAAAGGCTGGAGTGGGTCCCAGCACCCAGCCAGCCACTCCTTGGAGAAGGAAGGTTGCCTCCTGCCTATTCTGGCATAGCCTGGACAGAGTCAGGCTAGCTTTTTCCTACACTCCTAATAAAACTCACTTTAAACAATGGTGAGAGCAGTTCCAGTTTTCCCACGTTTCCCTGCTTGGGCAAGCCCTTCCTTCTCTGAGAATCTGGGGGAATGGAGTGAACCGGAATAAACCGAGAGGCCAATTTGGTTCCAGTAAATCTTAGCAGTTGTCCCTCTTGGGTTCTGCCATCCTGTAACTTGTCTCTAGCATAAACCTGGTTCTTTTTTCTGTCAATGGCAATGATAGAAACCTCATGTAATGATTTCTATGTGCCATGCTCTATAATTCCTGATCATGTAGCATAGTGGTTCACAGACTCCATGGGACTGAATCTCAAAACTACCATATAAGTATATGTGACCTTGAGCAGATTATTTAACCTCTCTGTGCCTCAGTTTCTTCATCTGAAAAATGGAAATAAGATCTTGGTCATTGAGTTCTCATGCTTCAATAAAATAAAGCATGGAAGATGTCTACAAGGGTGTCTGTCGCATTATTAGTGACCAATAAATACTACCTAATATTTATTGAGTATTTTACATGTATCAATTTGGCTTTCACATTGACCTGATGAGGCAAGTACTCTTGCTACCTCGGTTTCTTAGATAGGAAACTTGCTATCTCGGTTTCTTAGATAGGAAACTTAGATAGGATTGAATGGTCACTGACTTATTTAATGACTTACTTAATGGGGAGCCAATGTAGGATTGAAGCACAGACTGTCCAGTTTGAGAGTCTACTTTTTTATCCATTGTCTAACACATAGTACACAGAAATGTTTGCCAGCTGACTTGGGTAGTCATCTTATGTGTATTATTTCCCTTGAACTTCTCAACAGCCTTAAGGAAAAAGGAGGTATTCCTTCCATGTCACCAGGAAGGAAACTGAGGTTCAGAGAGGCAGTGTACTGTAGCCAAGATCACACAGCTGATGTGTGGCAGAGCTGGGATTGAAGTTCAGGTCTGAGTCTGAGGTCCATGCTTTTCCACCTCTGTCCCATACGGTCTTCCCAGTAAAAGCACTGTCGTGGATCACTGGACTAGCTTAACAGCAGCCTAATTAGAAATCATCTGGCTTGATGTGGACATTCCAGCAGGCACCCAGGAATGAACATTAAATTAAGATGCAATTGGAAGGTGAAATTGGAAGATAATTACTCTTGGAACATATGGTTATGAGAGTTCCAGAGGGAGTATAGTGAACTGCAGTTGAAACAGACTCAGGGACTGAAGACAGGGGTGTCAGGGGATAGAAGCCGTGAGTTTAATAGGTTGTAGTCGGCCAGAGCAGACCAGGCACCGACTCCTATGGTCATCTCGCTCTACAGAGAGGGAAACTGAGGTTCAAGGAGGAAAAGGAACTGGCCTTCAATTAAGATCCGAGTCAGGAGTGGAGATCAGAGCACTTGACTCCTGTTTCAGTGCTCTTTGCAATACCCCTTCTAATTGAACCTCCACATAGCTGACGAGGGAGCAGCAAGCATGAATGTGTGAGTGACAGATATTTAATTAAGATAGAGAAAGAAAATATAAACTGGTACCCGGAGCTGGCTGGGGATGATTTCTGTCATCAGAAGCTGTTAGAAATCTCTTCCTAACAGATTTACAGAGGCGCTGTAGTTCCCTCAGTTAACTCTTGGCATCTTGTCTTGAAGGGTACTTGTATTCGAGTTATCCTCAGGCATAGCAAATTGCCAGGAGCCCCTGGGCATTGATAACGCAGGCTGGGGAGGTCATAACCCCCCAGACTCTGTGATACAGAGAAGGAGAGAAGGTTCATACAGCAGCCAGAAGGAGTTAGGAGACAGCAGCTCCATCCATACTGGGTCCTGGGCAGTTAGAAGTTAAGTTTAACCCAGAGGAGGAACCCCCAGCTCTGATTTATCCTGTAATCTCCCTATCCCTATCATATACTTAAGCTCAGCCACACTGGACTCTTTACTACACTCCCAAAGGACTTTGCATCTAACTGCCTCTGGGCCTCTTCACACTCTGTTCCCCCTACCTGGAATACTCAACCTCCTTTTCAGTTGTGACACCCTCCCTGTCCTTCAATGTGCACCGAAGTGCTACCTCTTCCTCTGAGCCTTCTCCAGGCAGAGTGGGTAGGGGGATAACTTTGTACCAAGGGCTCTATCTGGGTCCTTTTAGTGAGGGAGCAGAGCTGGAAGCCCTCACACTCCCTTCATTTTCTTTGTTCCCTCCTTATTCTCCTTTGTTGGCTCCTTCTCTCTCCCTTTTTGGTCCTGCTATTTTCCCAGCCCACACTCCTTCGCTTGGTGTTCTCACTAGGTTCATGCCTTGGCTTTCATCTCTGTGATGGATACCTCCAGCCAGACCTCTCCCAGAACCCAGGTTGGAATACACAAGGGCCCACTTGACATCTCCACCATGTATGTGAAAGGTAACTTGGACATAACATGTGCATACTGAAATTCTTGTTTCCCTCCCTAGCACACGCTGGCTTCTCCAGCTCAGTCGGTAGCAACTACGTTTTTCCAGTTGCTCTGACTCAAAACTTTAGTGTTGTTCTTGACTTCTCTTTTTGTCTTATACTCCACATCCAGGTTGTTAATGTATCCCACTAGCTCTGCCTTCCTATTTGGAATTTGACACTGACCATTTCCACTGCTACCAACCTGGTCCAAACCTCCATCATCTCTTGCGTAGCTTACTGCAAGAGCCTCCTCAAAGGTCTCTGCATCCATCCTCACTGCCTCTGTTCATTTTAGTGCGTTAGCTGGAGTGACCATGTCCTCCTTCTTCTTAGGAACTTCATAATCTACACCGTCCCCAAGGCCCTCTGACCTCATCTCCTGCTTCTCTCATGCTCACTTCCCTCCAGCCACTCTTACTTCCTTGAACACGCCAGGTATCATAAATCCTTTCAAGTATGCTGTAATATCTTCTCTGTGAGGACTATTCTGGACACTAGTGAAAATTGCAAAAATCTTTAACGTCTAACCATTTTTCATAGACTTTATGATCACCTAACATGCAATGTGTAAGATATCCTTTATATTTACTTATATCCCCCCATTAGAAGATAAGGTCCTTGAAAGACAGGGTCTTTGTTTTGTTTTCATACATCTAAGGATTATAGATGAGTGCCTGGCAACATAGTAGGTGCTCAGTAAATATTTATTTAATGGAATTGGATTAATTCCATTAAAGGAAATTGGATAGGAGCAAATGAAAGTCATTCACTTTGCGGTCAGTTAGTATTTCTGAGCACTGAACTCAGTCTCATGTAAATATCTTCCCTGGATAGCTATTCCTGGTCTCTTTGATTTCCATTTCCCTGAATTTTTTTTCTCCTCTGCCTCAACAGAAGCTTAGAGCCTTGAGTGTCCCCTGTAGAGGAAATGCTCAGTGGCAAAAGGGTCAAGGCAATGGTTCAACTGACTGCAGCAGGAAACCCACATTGTATCTGGGCCTTGCTCCAGATTTGCTGAGTGACTCCATACCAGTCATCTGCCCTCTCTGTGCTTCACTTTCCCCACCTTTCAATGAGGCCTTTCTGGTTCTGGCATCCTTTGATTTCTGAGTTGGAAGCAGGGCATGGGCACTGCATACTTATTATTCCTACGGGCTCTATGAGGAAGGCATTTTCTTGCAGGATCACGCATCAGACGCCCACTGTAACCTTTCCCAGGGAGATGGCGCCCACAGATCAATAACGTGATTGGATGAAGGATGGAGTGGGGGTGGGGGTAATACAGCCAAGGTGATGGTCGTTTTTCATGGCCTTTCTGTCCTCTGTCGGGTCTCATGGTGCTCATGTGAAATAACCACCTGTTAAGGATGAGAAATGAGAGTCCCCGCCCCCAAAGAATAATTTCATACCAATACCTGGCAGCTGATGTTGAGAGTGTGAAGCTAATGTTACATAATACTGTAGAGTCTAGAGCAAGACTTTACCAGGGGAACATATGGGAAAGGCAAAGACTGGCTTTATTAGAACAATAATAGCCACTATTTATTGAGTACTCTTATGTGAAGGCCTGCTACTGAGCACTTTATATAATACCATTTTTAGAAGATTTTATTCATTTATTTTTAGAGAGGGAGAAAAAGAGGAAGAGAAGCATTAATGTGAGAGAGTAACACTGATCAGTTGCCTCTCATAAGCTCCCTGTCCAGGGGCCAAACCCACAACCCAGACGCATGCCCTGACCAGAGATCAAATGGGAGACCTTTCTCCTTGCAGGGTGATACCCAGCCAACTGAGCCACACTGTTCAGGGCTAATATATATCTTTTATTCTTCACAACGAGCCTTTGAGAGTAGGTGCTACTTTTGTACCCATCCTACAAATGAAGGAACTGCGGCTCAGTTTTCAGAACTTTTAAGTGGCAAAGCCAGATTTTGAACCCAGCTTAGCCAGGCCCCAAAGGCCCACTCTGTTACTCCATGGGGAGCTTGGTTGTTTAAGCTCAAAATTTTGGTGTTTGGGTTTTTTTCCCCCTGATCTGGACAGATATTTTTCTAGATGAGGATATACTTGATTACTTACAGAAATAATGAGTTGGGAAGTCACATATTGCATTTTGAAGACTCAGGGTTATCATGTGGATGTGAGCGGAAGGCCTGTACCACAAAGGTAGGTGTGGGTTAGAAGGTTGACGCTGTGGGCGTGTTAACAGTGGGTATGTTGATAGCTGTGCCTCTTCTTTCCCTTTCTGCTCTCAACTACCACATCTTACAGCTGGCGGTATTCCTGTCTAACTTTCTCCCCTTACCTCTTCTAATTAGCTTTGTGAAACCAGACAAGCAAGTTCATTAGATATACTCCTATGTGCAAAGAATTAAGTAAAGAGGCTATGAAATGAAACCTTTTAAGGAACGGAGTACATAGGCTTTGTAACCCTGCATTGTTACTACCCCAGGCCTTTTTTTTTTTTTTCATTCCTTTGGGGCCTCAGCTGAATTTAACACAGTCCTGCCAGTTTGAGGAGATGTTACTGACTTTGGCTTCAGACATCTTGAAATTGAGATGCCTATGAGACAGCTCCATGGAGATGTCTCATGTCAGGGCTGTGCTGACCAATATCATAGCCACTGACTACATGTGGCTGCTAAGCACTTGAGACCTGGCTGGTTTGAACTGTGACATGCTATATGTAAATAATACATTTAGTTCAAAAAGAATGTTAAGTAATTTACTAATAAATTTTGTACATTGATTATATGTTGATCCAAACATGAGTCACTGATTGTGTGATGATATTTAAAATAATTATTTTGGATATATTTAGTTGAAAAACTGTATTGTTAAAATTAATTTCACCTGTTTTCTTTTTACTTTTTAATGTGGCTATGAGAAAATTAAAAATTAATATGTAAATATATATGTGGCTTACATTATATTTCTGTCAGACAGCCCTGGGTTCGATTTGACTAGGGTTAGATGCTTCAAGGGTTTACCTGGGAGCCAAATGCATGGGGAGGAGAAGTGTTTACTGACAGACCTCCAGGCCTTCTGCCCCACCTTCTTTCTGTCACAGCAGGACTGGCATCCTGAAGCTGCTGGGTATCAAACTCAAACCTTAGTGGGGGATGGAACTGGGAGAGAGACTGGGCTGAAGTGAAATGTACACATCCTAATCCACGGGCAATGGGGAACCAGGAAGATCTTTGGAAAAGGGGTTGTCAGGATGGAGTTGCATTCCTGGAAATCTGCTTTCCTCATTCTGACTGAAGTATACTCAGGGGCTTAGAGATTCAGGCAGGAGGCATATAGGCTGGCTTGTGGTAGGAGAGATGCTGAACTTGGAAGTGGGGGACTACTCACTTCGTGCTGTGCTTGTCCAGGCCCCTTCCATCCTGCAAAATTTAGCTGAAATTTCTCCTTCTCCAGAGGTCTCCCTTAGCCATAGCAGCTCTTGCTTCTTGAACTCCTATTGCATGTGCAGTTTATACCACATCTTCTGCTGCGGTTAGTAGATCATCACCATCCACAAGGGAAGAGGCTTTTTGCAAACATTCATGTTTGCAAAATACTGTGTCTTTTCTCCCATGAAATTCAGATGCTATGAAATTTGGATGCAGGGCACTTAGCTGGACTCAGAGGTGACCCTCAGGAGAATCATATAATACATTACTGTCACAAGCCTTGGGTGTGTCATTCTTGAGGGAATGAGATAATGACTGTTTAGTTATAACAGTTCAAGGGTGTATGGCTCTGTCCTCCAGTTGTGCTATTAATCTTGGCTCCGTAACTCAACTGTGAGTAGTTAGCAGAGTAGTAGAGAGTAGTGTTCTCTTCTTGATCCTAGAAGACCCTAGTGTCTGCAGTGCTATTCGAACAGATGCAGGTTTTCAATGAATTAACTGTAGAATGAATGTAAGCTCTGTGATGGCAACAGAGATGGTGGCTATCAAGTTCAACATGGTTTCCTGTATACCTGGCACATAGAAAGCATTTAATAAATAGTTGTTGAATGAACGAGTGCAGTGATCTGCACACCTTTACTTGATGAGTACAAGATGTTAATTTGCTTGGGTTTTGTTAGTAGGACTGTGTGTAGAAGAAAGGTCTAGCTACTCTGTTTACAGAATAGATCTTTAATGGAAGGTTGCAGTATTTTAAAGATGATGGTGGAGACATAAACCTAAGACAAAACATGGTAGATTGGGTTCACGTAAATTGGGAATCATCTTTCTTTAGTGCTGTCTCAAAAATGATAGTAGGAATGGAAATAAAGGTAACTGTATTTCTTGTCTCCTTCTTTTCTCTATTTTTATCTTTTAGATTCACCAAAACCACCGGTTGCTCCCAAGCCAAAGACTGCCAGTCCCCTCACGCCAGTGACAGCACCCAAATTCCCTTCATCACCCAGGCCTGACAGTCTTCACAGTCCCAACTCCATGTCAAGGGGCCCGAAACCCCCCATCGCTCCTAAGCCCAGGCTGGATACCCCCAATGAGTGGAGGGCCAGTGTGTACATGATCAACAGCTTGAACAAGTGCAGCAATGGGAAGCTGCTGTGTGTGGACAGGGGGCTTTATGAAGAGCAGCAGCCTAACCTGGAGAGCTCCGAGGCCGAGGCTGATGGGGATTACATTGTGGTCCCCAGGGCTTCACGGGGAGAGGACGAACCCAGGGATGGGGACTCTGTAGAGAATGCAGTCACTGTGCTTTCAGATGCCACTGGGGAAGAGGAACCCCAGGACAGAGGTGAGGGGGAGGGAATAGGAGCTACTGAGGAAGTGGCAGCCCCAGCCGAAGTGGCACTGAGTGGAGAGGCTGATGAGGGTGTAGCCCCCATCCCTGAGAATGTGGGGGCTGATGACTGTGCTCAAGACCTAGGGGCGGAGGAACAGAAGCCCTCAAGTGAGGAGGAAGAGGAGCTGGTAGAAGTAGACAACATGTACAACCTGGAGGACAGGGGCCCTTGGGATGGAGAAGCAGTCTTGCCCAGCGATATCATTCTAACTCAAGTTGATTTAGAGGGTCTAGAAGCACCTGGCAAGGAGCCTGGGCCCTCTGGGACACCTAGGGAGGCAGAGGAGAATGGTGAAGAAGTCTGTGCCAATACAGAACCAGGAGCGCCAGACGAGTATGCAGATTCTGACAGGCCTGCTGAGGGGAACTCTGAAGATGCCAGTGAGGAACCCCTGGAGCATGAGGGGTTGGCCACAGACATGCAGGAGGTAGAGGCAGTCACGGGTAGCCCTGACATTCCTGAGGTGGATTGTGAAATTGCTTCAGGTGGTGGCAACCAGGATGACCCACCTGACCAAGATGAGAAAACTAGCCAGGAAGAAATGGCGGCAGTCACCCAAAAGGAGGGGGAGGACGCTCAAGTAGGTGGAGACGCTGTGGTAGATGAACCTGCCGAGGAGAGCTGCCAGATCATTCCTTTCGAGAATGACTGTGTGGATGAATTTGTGACTTCACTCTCAGGAAGTCCCTACAAGTTCTTTCCTACAGAGAGCACCTCTTTCTGTAGTGAAAGCTACTCTTCTTTCTCCAAGTCAGCAAAAGGCTCAGAGTCAGAGCAGGAAGCAAAGGTGGGGGAATGTGCAAACCAAGACCCCGTGGCTGGAACTTTGTGTGACCAGTGTGGTTCCCTGCAGGATGGCACTGGGGAGGGCGTCTCTGTCCCTGCTGTGGTGGTCTTGCCAGAGGATGAGGATGCCACAGACGATGCACTCACCAACCCCTATGAGATGGGAGTCGACCTGGTGTGTGGGACCGACTCTGGAGAGGGAGAAAAGCCTGAGACACAGGCGGCCTCAGATGCGCTGAAGGGTTATGGCCCCAAAGAAGAAGTGAACTCTGATGCTGAGGGTGGCCTGGTCCCCATTGACAGGAAGAACATCATCTCAAGGGCCAGGCCCCACTCTGGAAAGGTGGCTGGCTATGTCCCAGAAACTGTCCCAGAAGAAACTGGACCAGAAGCTGTCTCGTTGTCAGCCACTGGCATTGAAGGTGCCACCGAGGAGGCAAGAAAGATGGTTCCGTCATTGGAAGGGAAGCCACTGGAAGCCAGCAGGGCCTTACCAGCAAAACCCAGGGCCTTCACTCTGTACCCTCGTTCATTCTCTGTGGAAGGCCGAGAGATCCCCGTCTCCGTGTACAGGGATCCTGAGGCATCTGGCTTAGATGACCATCGAATCAAAAGGAAAGATGACAACCTCTCTCTACCCTGTGTGATTGGCTCCTCTGGGAGCTTCTCCCAGAGGAACCACCTTCCATCCAGCGGCACTTCAACACCATCTTCTGTGGTCGACATCCCACCACCTTTCGACCTGGCCTGTATCACCAAGAAGCCCATCACAAAGAGCTCTCCCTCACTCCTGATTGAGAGCGAGCCCCACGACAAGCACAGCAAGAAGAAAAAGTCATCCTTTAAGCGGTTCCTGGCGCTGACTTTTAAGAAGAAGACGGAGAACAAAGTGCACGTGGATGTCAACGTGTCTTCTTCCAGGTCCTCTTCAGAATCCAGCTACCACGGGCCTTCCCGGCTTCTGGAAATTGACCGCAGGAGCCTCAGTAATTCCCCTCAGCTTAAGGCCCGGACTGGCAAGCTCCGGGCTTCCGAATCGCCGTCCTCTCTCATCTTCTACAGGGATGGCAAGAGGAAAGGCGTCCCCTTCAGCAGGACAGTGTCCCGAGTAGAGTCCTTTGAAGACCGCTCCCGGCCTCCCTTTTTGCCCCTGCCCCTGACCAAGCCCCGGTCCATCTCATTCCCCAATGCCGACACTTCGGACTACGAGAACATTCCAGCCATGAACTCAGACTATGAGAATATCCAGATTCCGCCCCGGAGGCCTGCAAGGGCTGGGACGTTTACGAAGCTGTTTGAAGATCAGAGCAGAGCCCTGTCTACAGCAAATGAAAATGATGGCTATGTGGACATGAGCAGCTTCAACACCTTCGAGAGCAAGCAGCAGAGTGTGGACCAAGAAGCAGAAAGGTACCGTGAAATTAGTTTTCTTTATTCTTTAGCAAGTGTAACTGTCTGAGGGGCAAGCTTAGGTGTTGGGGACAGAAAGGACTTGCTTTTTTAGCATCAAGCTCTATTTCTTTATAGCTGTGTGTCTCGGGATGAGTGGGTTTACCTCTCTTGAGCCTCGGTTAAATCATCTGTGAAATGGGGTTCATTCTACCTCATGGCAGACTATTTGAGAAGATCAGAATAGTCTATGTGCAAGTAATAACTAAAATACCAACAACTGTACAAATGTGAGCATGTGTATTTGCATTACCTGGGGGATATTTCTCATCTAGATAGATGGCTTTACTGCTCCTCTCTGGGAAAGTCACCAAGAGAGAAGGTTCTGGAATCTTGCCAAGCTAAATATCTTTCACCATCAAGAAAATACTCCACATTGAGATTTATATCTTTTTATTGTGTAAATACACACTGTATTGAAGGGAACTAGAAAAGATCATTTATTTAAAAAGCCAGGGTTGCCTTGAGCTAAATTTCTGAATAGAAGTCTTTACGAGGTACATCCAAGCTGATTTTGGGGGTGGAGCAGATTCATTCACCTTGGAAGTGAATGTGAAACACTGAAATTATTGACAACAGTGGGGGTTTTCTGATCTCCACCTTCCCAAGACCAAATGCCCTGATTGATCAAGTGGATGATTGCCATATCTTGCTGTTCCTTATACGTTGTGGATACAACTTAAAAGTGGTACAATTCAGTCTCAGCCAGTTACACTTTCTGAGGGTACCCAATCAGACTTAATGAAAAGCCAAAATGGTTGTGATTTTCAAGGAAAACCTGATTCTTTCCCCTCGTGTGCACTAACTTAGCCTAGTCCCACACAGCTGTAGCTGTTAGGACTTCCTAGGGGACCTGCAGTAATGAATAGGGAAGAATGATCTGCAATTAGTGTTAGCTGTCACTGGAGTATAGATGCTAGAAGTGTTTGTATGGTTTATTCTCTTGAGGTTTTATTATTATTTTTTTTAATATAGTTCCTCACTCTGGCTCAATCTTCTGCCTGGCCCAAGCCTGGGCAATGCTATTATTAATTAGTTCTTTCCAGGATGAAAAGGTTTGCTTGCTGGAGCAGAGGTAAACACCAATACCGCTGGAGGGACTGAGTTTAGTTTGGAGAATGTGGATGTGAGAGGAAAGGAACCAATAAGATCATTGCATTAGCGGTTATTAGCAGGGGTTGATGACACCCAACCCTAGATGAGTGCCTTGTAGCATTGATGAAAACAACCAAGCTTTGAAACCATAAGATTTCCATGCTGGAAAGCATTTCAAAGGGCATGTGGTCAAACCTCCCACTTCTAACAGTTTTCTGTCCTCAAGCCACGAGGAACTCACTACCTCCCCAAGCTACCTTCTCTGTTGCTAGGTACTCTGATTCAGTTTTTCTTTCTGACTGAGTTAAAGCTCTTTCCACTTAATATCCCTAACCCACCCATGCTGGCTCTTCCCTCTCAAGCCAGGTGAGTGAACCCATTTCCTCTTTTGTATGACAGCCCTTTAGAAGTTGAAACATGCTTTTGTAGAATTACAGGATTTTATAGCTGGAGGGTACGTTTAGACAACTTTTGGTCCTGTTACAGAGGAGGAAACTGATGCACAGAGAGGGAAAGGGACTTGCCAAGGGTCTCTCAGCAACTTAGTGGAGAAATCAGTGCTAGAACTTAGGTTTCCTAATTCCTTCAGGAATTTGTGCTGAATTGGGCAGCCGGATGCCTAGTCTGGTCATGTGTGCAGCACACCCTACAACTCTGGGACACATCCACCTTTTAGTCTGTATATGGTGTCCCCTGGGGCTGTTCAGTGTGCAGGCTATTTGGGCACATGCAAAGACTCTATTGTCTTGATTTTAAATTTATCCAAAAAACAAACAAAAAAAGATTCCTTCACCCAAACAATAAGGGAATAAAATACCCAGGAAAATGATAAGGCTGCTATATCTTGACAGTTTACTGGGGTCTAAGGCACTGCGCTAGATGGTTTTCCTGGCATAGCTCACATTTGACGCCTGGGGCGTTGGTTGTGTATCCTAACTGTCAGACTCTGAATTTCCAGAGCACTGTCCCCCACTCTGATACTATTTCATTGAAGGCCAGACTGACTGAGATAAATCTCCCATGCAGGAACCACATCCTCTTGAACATTAATCAGTGAGCAAAGCTTTCTTCTGTTTTCCTACGTGAGACAGATGGAAGAAGAGAGGGAGAAAAATCCCCGCTTTGGGCTGGAACAGGTCTGGGCAAGGGAGGTTTCGGATACAAGTTGAGAGGCACAAGGGACTGCCAAGGGGGCAGGGCCCCCACTCTACTTCACCTGAATGGGAGCTTTGAGAATCTAGTGGAGGGGTGCTGCTTATTTGAGACAGGGGCCCAGGGGTGCTTCAGGTTGGATGGGATGAGAAGGTAGGGAGGCTGTTTCTTCCTTCTGCTACATATCCTGCCCTATGCCTCACTTAAGTGTGACAATCAAAGGCAAAAGCCAAATAAATATCAGCAGTCCTGGAAGAAGAGCGCAGGAGCAGTGCATCAGGAGACATGGGTTTAAAGCCCATTCAGTTACTAGATCTTGGAAAGGGCTAGGCCACAGTTTGATCTACCGTAAAATGGTAAGATTGGAGCAGGTTTGCATTTCTCAACCATTTGCCTTTCCTGCACCACCTTAATATTTCTGTTGTACCATTAGTATGCTCACTGACTTATTATTTTTCAAACATTCCATCTTTTTACTTAACAAAAAAATATTTAGAAAGGAAATTTTATGTCACTGTTAGGAAGTGGAAAAACAGTATCAGTTGCCATAAACAGAAGGCAATTGTACAAATAAGATACAAAGAAAAATAAAATAACAGGTAAAGTCTGGCTTGAGGTTATTTCTTGCCAAGGCTGTGAGCTGGAGGCTTGGTCCCTTTGTTAAGCAGGGAGAGGCGTTCAAGACACCCTGGCACCACACAGAGACTTTCTACTTGGCATAATCCAAGGGATTCATAGGACTGAAAAGTGCTGTGGTTCAATGTTATTTAAATCCAAGTCCGTTTCCACTAAAAATACCTCTTTTCGAGAAAGGGTAGAGTATATAATAGAATTCAGAGAGCCCTTCGGGACCCTAAAATCAGAGCAGCAGCTCAGGGGCTAATGGATGGTGATCAGGTTTCTTCTATGCAGTTACTTCCTTTGAGATTCGTATACACAGATAATAACATTTTAGGAGCTATAATAATATTCTTAATAACAGTCTTCTATCTCATAAAATAAAATTGTATATACACACAATACCCATGTACATCTACCCCATGATATACAAAAAAGGTTTTGTCATCCTTTAAATTGTATCCACATTCTTTTTTCCTGAATTGACCGTCTTGGGAAAACAAAGGAGTAGAGACACAGCCCAACACTCTTGCTTTTCAAATAGAATGTTTTATGTCCACAGTCAGTATTATTTGTTGGGAGAACCCAGTCTTGACTTCTGGCTATCCATTGTATCTCAGTATGTTAGTTATGCAATAGGAACTTAAGAAATGTATATTGATGACCAGGGTTGTTATGATTCCATGCAAGTAGGTGATTTTGAGCTTTACAAGGGTTCTGGAAGGAACTATAATTTATTAAGTACTTATCTTTGGCAACCACTGTGTTTTGTATATACTTCTAAAATACCCATTTGATGAAAAACACTACAAAAACTGGTTTGTCCTAAGTGTCTCATTTAAAACCCCGTAATTGTGTGTTTATTATTATTATTTTTTGCATGATGTTAAGTCCACCTTAGTTGCAGCTTTACACATCAGCACAGATCTCTGATGCCACTTTTCCTCAACATTTCATAATGAAAATATTTAAACTTACCAAAACGTTGTTTTTACAAGGAATGTTCATATACTCACCCCCTAGGGTATACCATTAACATATTGCCACACTGACTGCCTCTCATCTCTTTCTGTTCAGCCCTCTCTCCATTCACTAAAGTACCTTGTTTTTGGTGAATTGGGTTGGCCAAAAAGTCTTGTTTAGCTCTTCCATAAAGTAAAAGACACATTTTTCATTTTCACCAATAACTTTATTGATTTGGGTATTTTGAGTATATCAGCTTCTAGTAGGCAGAGGCCAGGGGTGCTGCTAAACATCTCCCAATGCCTAAGACAGCCCTGCAGCAAAGAAATACTTGACCAAAATGTCAATAGTACCAAGAAACTTTGTAAACCACTTTTGATACGTTCGCTCAGTCACAGCACCTTCTCCATGCACTGCACAAATCTTTTCTCATTTCAGTCGTGTTTTTACCTTTCTTGAAAATGTTGCATATCTCCTTCCATCTTCAGTATGAAAGTGGCTGCACAAAAATACACTGATTTTGATGTTTAAAATGCATGCTGATACAACAGCTGTCACAATATAATCTAATAAAATTGTTTCAAATGAAGTTAAAGACAACTAAGTGCTGCTAGAGCCATTGTACAGAAAAAAAAATAAACAAACTTGGGCCAACTCAATATGCATAGCAGCTTTTTACGATCACAGGTAGGTTACTACAGCTCGAGGACCCTGTGAGAGCACAGTGGTTAAATCATGTAGACTTGTGAACAGAGCTGCTTGGGTTTCAGTTTACACTCCACGACTTATTATGTGTGTGACCTGAGACCAGTCATTTACCTCTGTCTGCCTCAGTTTATTCATCGTTAAAAGAGTATGATAATAGTACCTTCCTCATCACATCACTAAGACCTACATGAGTTAAGACAGCACATGGTGAAATGATTGGTAAATATTATCTCTTATTAAGTGACATGATCAAGGTCACATAGTGATGGATGAAGGACTTGAATTTGAGTCCAAGGTAGAGAATCTAGTCTCTGTTGCTGTGGGGTCTCTCTCTCTCTCTCTCTCCCCCTCCCCCTCGCTCTCTCTCAAGACTATCCTTCTGCGTGTGTTTGATGCAGTGTTCAGGACATCATATCAATAAAAGCAGGACCATGACCTTTTGAGATTCAGCCGTGAAGTGTGGTGTCTGTATTACCTCTAACACCCACCAGAAATGGCATTAGGGCTGCATTTGAGGGGTTTTATGCCTGTCTCTATGACTCTGACCATAGCTATTATTTCACTTGTAATTTATGATTTGTTAGGCACATTAGGAATTTTCAGGCCCACTTTCCAGGTAATAAAACTGAGGCCCAATGAAGTAATGTAAACTATCCTTTGTCACAAAAGCATTAACTAGTCAAACCAAGATTTGAATCCAACTCTTTCTGATCCTCAGTCTAGTGCCTTTTCCACTACCGTTTTTCAGTGGTTGCAGAATGTTAGCTGGTGGTCTTCATCGCACAGCTGCTGAGTGTCTCCCTTGCAGGAGATAGGCTAGTATAGCCACAACCAAAATGTTGGCTTTGCTATTGGTCCAAAAGGCTCAAGGAAAAACAGAAGGACACTTTCAGTTCTTCTCTGATGGCGGTTGGGTTTGTTGCTGTCTTAGCAATTCATCAAGAAAACTGACAAGCTTTCCTGGAACTTGCTAATTAAGTACTTAGATGTCTTTCCCTCCCTCAGGGCCATAGTGGGGACCCTTGCCCTTCTGTGGCCAGTTGTGCCTGCGGAGCAACCAGGAGCTCTGGGTCTGGAACAGCCATCTGTTTGGGATCTGCTGCTCCTTAAGGGAGCTTCAGCTCACCAGTGCTTACACCTTCCTGAGAGAGCCATGGGAGGTCCAAGGCCCAGTGCTTCACTGCTGCCTTCTCCCAGCCTGGGTTCTTACAGAGCTGCTCTATGTTAAAATGCGACTCATGTTACAAGCCCAAAAGTTTGTGGGTTGGCCCCATTATACACAATGCATATGGGGATAAAGAGTGGGGAAATCCAGGTAATTGAATATTTTGGCTAACTGATGATTACCACTTGAGAAAGGAGTAATTCTGGGCAAGGAATGCTGACAAGTGAAGTATGGAAGGACAGGGCTGGGTGGACCAGGCACCATGGCTGACTTCCATGGACTTATAGTTAGGCGAGGGAAGGTGGGGGGCTGGGGGTCCCTGAAATGTGAGTAGAAAATGCTCAGGGCCAAATGAATAGCAGTCCAATGGAGGGTATGGCGGCTTCATGGATAGGATGACATTTGAATAGACATTGAAGGGAAAGGAGGGTTTCGACATGGAAGTAGGAGAGAGATGTGAGGACACACAGAGAAATTTAGGACTATGGCTTTTGGCAGGCACAGCTGCAGTGAAAAGGATTTCAGAAGGTACCTTGATATGTTTATCTGAAAAACGGTTCACATCATCTGCAGGTATGGAGAGAGACTACATGGAGGAGATTGGGTTAAAAGGCATAAGGACTCAATTCAAACACCATCTTTTTCTAATTTCCAGTTCTTAAGGTAGAATGTGGCACAGGCTCAGCTAACTGACCACTCCCTCTCCTAACCTTTGGTTAGCTTCTACTGTCCCATCCTCAAGTCCTTTCCCTCCAGCTGGGGAGACAGATAGAGGTCATTAGAACCTGGCGTGATAAAGGCTTTGCTGGAGGTCCCTCCAAGCAGTTCTGGGGGAGTCTCTCTGGGAGACACTTGAGGCAGGTATTGCCAGATGAGCAGGAGTTCATGATGGGGAAAAGCACCAGTCTGTGCATGAGTCTGGGGGCTAATAAAGAACTGTGAAGTGTTCAGATGGAGCTCAGGGTGCGTGTCTATGAGATCAAGTTGGGAAGGTAGGCTGGGACCCAGCCTAGAAGGGCCTTAGGTATTGGCTTGGTGAGTTAGTGCATACCCCTGGGCAGTGGGGAGTCCTTGCGGGTTTTCAGCAGCAGGCTGCCACAGTGGGGATGGTACGTTGGCACGGAGTCCCTGTTGGCAGGGTGGAGAGTGGAGAGGTTGGAGAGATGGGAAGCAGGGAGATTAGCCGAGAGGCTGTTGCACTGGTCCCCAAGCAGAGCTGTAGCAGCGGGAAGAGGAGGAGTGGAGTTCTGTTTTCAGAATGTCTACAGCAACCCAGTTCTCCAATGTCAATGTCAGGACTAGCTTATGTCTCTCTTTGCCTTTCTCTTCTCATTCTTTTATTTATCTGTTACACTCTAGGACCAAGTAAATAAAGATTTAAGTTGGCTTCCAATGAAAGTCATAGCAAGAAAAATAAGAATCCAGTCCATAGGAAAGAAGTTAAAGGATGCAAGCCAAGTCATAAAGTTGGGGGAGGTAATTGCACAGACAATCCAGACCAAGGATGGTGACCACCGTTGAAATTCTTAGATTCAGCAAAAAAAAATTTAGCAAAAGAGTGTTTCCTGCCCTTCTCCGGAGCCACCAGCATCTTCAGAACGCAGTAAATATTTTGTTGAGTGGTTCCTTGAGAGATTAAAACCTGGCTTTTATCTTTTACAAAATTAAAGTATCTTGTGCTGCGACAACAAATATACACATCGTTGCAAAACAAAGGTGATTTACAGCCTCAGCTTTAAACGCTTCGGGTGGGGTGGGGAAGATACGGCAGAGCTGCATCCCAGCCCCCTACGGACTGATTCCACTGGTGCTGAGAGCCGTGTGGCTGGATTTTCGGCACATCCCCAACCATAGTTTTCATTGGTATCTTTGTATCTGCCTGTTAGCTGGGAGCCTTTCTATTATTACTATGTTTTTGACAAATGAACTCATGCAGAGCTTTCATTAAGTTTCATTGAATGGACCTGGAAATGCCATAAAAATTATTATAATCTCAAAACCATCACATTCCCAATGCGTGCGGCTGGGCTTCTTATTGAAATTGACTGATGAGAATATTTGGTTTTTAATTTTCTGACTTAAAATAAGACCATCTGCAGCTGTTTCTTTTAGCAATAATTTTTAATTAAATGCAATAAAATTTACAGGGAAAGACCCTAATAAGAAAATCGTGTCGGGAACGCACTTATTGTAACATTTACTAGCATGATATTAAGGCCCCCAACTATTTTTTTTCCTTCAAGGGCTATAACATAGACAGAATCTTGGTTAAGTGTTAATCACAATGTGGTTTTACCTTCATAAAATCAGGGTTTCCCCCTGTGGGAGGTGTGAAAATAATTCTCACTAATAGAAGGCAGTCTTGTTGCATGAGCACTTTGGTGAAATGTCAGCAGCAGGTCTCCCAGACCAGCTGAGCCCCAGAGGAGGGGTGAGGCCTTTGTTCCAGCCCAGTTTGAACGGTGCTGGATGTACAATATTTGGGCCTCCCTGTTCCCTGGCTATTGATTAGAGATCAGCAGATCATGCACAGGATGCAGCCAAAGAGAAAATCAACTCTGGATTTCATGCATTCCTTCAGTACTTCAGTAAATCTGTGTGAGGCGCCTAATAGGTGCTGCTCCGTGAGCTGTGTAGTAAGCTGACAAAATCCCTGCCCAGGCAGAGCTGGTATTGTGGGAAGAGTCAGACAGTAAACAAACTTTCAAGTAAATGAGATAATCATAGATAATGAGATCATTCTTTGGAGATGAGATGATTCTTTTATGAAATAGGGAAAATTCAATGTGGTAGAAAGTGACTGGTAGAAGGGACACTTTTATTTTTATTTTTTAAAAGATTTTATTCATTATTTTTAGAGAGAAGGGCAAGGAGGAAGGAGGAAAGGGAGAGAAACATCACTGTATGGTTGCCTTTCACCTGCCCCCAGCTAGGGACCTAGCTGGAGACCCAGGCTTGCAACCTGGTCATGTGCCCTGACTGTGAATCAAACCAGCGACCCTTGGGTTCGAAGGCCGGCACCAATCCCCTGAGCCACACCAGCCAGGGCAGTGAAGGGACACTTTAGATGGGGTGGTCAGGGAAGGCTTCTCTAAAGAAGTGACATTTAAGTAAAACCTGAAAGATGAGCAGACATCATGTTGGGGGGCATTTCAAGCAGTGGGAACAGCAGGGACAAAGCCCTGAAACTGAAGGCCCTTGTGGGGTTTGCAAAGAGGCCAGGAGGCCAGGATGGATGGAGTACAGAACATAGTGGGGGAGTGATGGGAGTTGGGTGGGTAAGGGCCTATGTAAAGGATTTGAATTTAGCTTCATGAGACACCATTGGAGGGAAGTGTTAGGACCCAAAAATGTTTGAATTAACTGAACTCTTCATACCATTTCACAGAACTTGTACATTCAGGGTCAGATCAGCAAATAATTTGAAGATGTAGCGAAGAATATTTGCTATTCAGAATGGTTCTGGGAGTGTAAAGTGGTCCCCTGCCCTGCCACCTGACTGTGAAAGTTTTGAGTTTCTGGGTGTCAGGTCTCTTTCCCACCTGTGACTGCTCTGAAATGGCACGGAATGAGCAGTTTAGAGTTGCCCATCTGAATGCTCTTTACAGAAGATGGTGGTGGTCCAGGGAATTGAGAGATTATCTGAACCACACTGGAGAAAGAGTATAGGGTGATGAGGTTGGGGAGTTTCTTGGAAAGGAATGTGCAGCGTTTGGACTTGTATTGCCTATGGGAGCTGATTTGATCCATGAGCTATAGGGAGGTATTGAAGATTTTACAGCAAGGAGGTGACATAATCAGGCAGTTCTTTAGCACAGTTATTGTCAACTGTAGGGGGTGGAATGGAGAAGAAGCCACCATGCTAAGGTGTCTAAACATTAATGGATGGAGGCATGACAACAGGACCCGGCTTCTTTAGTCTCTGTAGTAAGACGCCTCCCAGCACGGCAGCTGCACAATAGTGTGGAGCAGAGTTAACCCAGTCTCTGGCTAGCCTGGAACTACCCCCTATAGAGTTCTCGGGATGGCATTTAGGCAGCACAGACAATAGAACCAGAGAGCAGCATGGCCCAGCAGGAAGACAATGAGCTTGAATCCCGCTCTGCCTTCTCCTTGTCATCTAATCTGATCCTGAGTTTCCTCGCCTATTCAGGTGGTACAATGATGGTCCCTTCATCACTGAGCTATCCTGAGGAGTCAGAGATAGTGCGTGTGCAAGGGCTTTGTCAGGTATTAAAAATAGTACCATCAGCGCTGACTGGTGTGGCTCAGTGAATTGAGTACCAGTCTGTGAACCAAAGGGTCAAGGGTTTGATTCCCAGTCAGGGCACACGCCTGGGTTTCAGGCCAGGTCCCCAGTTGGGGGTGCGCATGAGGCAACCGCACGTTGATGCTTCTCTCCCTCTCTTCCTCCCTCCCTTCCCCTCTCTCTAAAAATAAATAAATAAAATCTTTGAAAAAATACCATCAGCCTTTGCTTGGTCTTTGCTGATGGGAGAATGTGCATTGCTGTGTACTGAAGCACATGAGGCTTTCTATATACCAGGTACTGTCTTAGACCTTATATATATGTATTCACTCAGTCTGAAGTAGATAACTTTTAAGAAAATTCTTATTGTATTTTTTCCTTTATCCTTTAGTCTCCTAATACTTCCCTCCCCGCAGCAATCACCACACTGCTGTCCATGTCCATGAGTCCTTTTTCCTTGTTGCCCAGTAACCCCCAACCCCGCCACTAGCTGTCATCCTGCTCTCTATCTATGAGTCTGCCCCCATTTTCCCTGTTAGTTTGCTTTGTTCATTATATTCCACACATGGGTGATGTTTTATTTAAAATCTACACTCAGCAGATGAGGAAACTAAGGTACAAAGAAGTAAAGGCCCAAGGTTACACAGCTGGTCAGCTGATCAGAATTGTAGCCCGGGCAGCTCCTACCTCGCACCAAGCTTTCAACTCTGCTGTGTGGCTCTTATTCGCTTTATGTGGATCATCCCATTTAACTTGCTGAATGTCCCTTTGGAAGCGGCTGTTCAGTCTTACTATTTCAGTAGAAAAGGAAACAGGTTCAGAATGGTAGCATGACTTGTAAGTTAGGAAGTGATGGAACTAGGAGCAGAAACGTGATACCTCTAGGTCTAGCTTCTTGCTCTTTCTGTTTTATCCCTTTGAGAACTTCCCACTGGGCACTGACCCTCCAGATGTCAAAGGTGAAGACACAGAATGGAGTATGAATTTTCAGAGTTGAAATTTCCTTATTAATGGACATCTTATGGCTGTCTACTGGCGTAGGTCCTCATGGCCAGGGAATGCTGTGAAAGCTGTGGAGAGAACAGGGCACACAGTTGCGGTAACCATCCATGGGCTATTATGCAGAAGGTTAAGGTCACCTTCGATCACCCAGGCTCTTGGGGAATCTATCATCTGTGCTTATGATACTCTAGGCTAACAGGACAAAAAGCTCATAGTAATTTCTGAGTGATGAATTAATGTGTTTCGTCTGACTCTGAGAATGCCCTGAGATGGTTCAGCCTCCAAGAGATGAAAGCAGCCACTGAGCCATGTGTTGGGGAAATTCCGAGCTTGCTGCTAAGAATTGCAGGGGTTCCCTGTCTTGGAGATGCATGTGTCCTTGGCTGTTTTCCGGCAAGATGAAAGCCTCAGGGTTGAGATTGTTTATCAGGATGATGTGGCTGGTCTCTATGTAAACAGACCCGTTTTCCACATGCACGGGATTTGTCTGAAGTCCTGGATAGGGCCCAAGGGGAATCTGTCCAGGTCAAGGCATGACCCAAGAACTTCAAGTTGTGGATTTGCTTGTGTGATTGAAATGAAGAAATCAGGATGCACAGTGGGGCAAACACCTGCCTTACAGAATCTTCTCAGAGACCTTAAGTTCTGCTGTACTCTGTCGTGATGAGACTCTTACACTGAGCTATGTCCTGTGAGGTAGTGAGCGCGCCATCATGGTCAGTAATTAAGAGCAATAATTGAGCTCTCCACACGGTCCGTGGAAAGAATACTAGAATATATCACGAGGTTGTTGTGACTTGCACAGGCCAGGACATCTGAGCTCTTGGGGTCATTTTTGGCTGGACAGATAGAGCCCCAGGGAAGCCAGTGGGCTGCTACAGGTACTGTCTTAGCCCACCCCTGAAAGGTTTCCAGGCCCCAAGGCTGGAAGGGCCCCAGAAGACACAAGGAATATTTAATACTGGCTCTGAGACTGGTTCTAGAAGGTGCCTCCTATATAGTGAAGCCTGTTTTTCATGCCCATTGTCTGTAGCCAATTCTTATGAAGTTCTAAAAGGCTCACTGGCTGAAAAGGCAGTACTTGGAGGGGTGGTGCAGCCCTGGGCTCTGGCCTGGCTCAGGAGGGAGCCGAAGTTCTTCCAGAATCAAGAGCCTGGCCACATAGAAGCGATGGAAAATAGGTGGTTATTTGGTGCTCTTGCTGGGGAGTAGGGTCCCTCCTAGAGGGGCTCCCTCACGCACAGTCTCTGTAGTTTTCACACACAGCGTTGTAGCAGAATCCTTTTTCAAGTGAAATCTTACTAGGAACCCCAACATAAAAGGGGAATTATGGTTTTCTTTCAGAAGTTCAAATTCTTAATACTTCATAGAAAGTCAATTAATGAGATTGCCATGATGAATAGAAATCTCGGAAATTGGAAGTTATGGAATCAGTGCTGCTCTTATAGCCTGTTGTGAAAGTTGAGAGCGTGATCTCTAGAGCTGAAGACTAGGTTCAAATTCTGACTCTGCCTGTTACTAGCTGTTTGTCCTTGGGCAAGTTACTTAATCTCTCTGTGCTTTAACTGCCTCATGTGTAAAAACAGGGAAGATGGCACTACCTACTTCAGGAGGTTCGTGTGCCATTTGAATGAGTTAACAGTTGCGAAGGATATAGCCTGAGTTGGGTGCATTTTGAAGGACAGATACATGTTAGCTGTTCTGATTAACATTGTAACAGTGTCTGTTTCTTTGAAATTCCAAGAGGACATTTGTAAATCCTCACCCACAGAAACCCTCACAATGCAGTTTGGAAACCCCACCTCATCTGGGTGTGTTTCTTTAATAGCTGCTTTCTGTTGGGTATGCATATTTATAAGTCTTTTTCACCAATAATTTAATCACCCTGTGGTTTATATCACCCTGTGCTAGACACAATAGGGGAGGTGGAGAAATGGTAGTTTCTGGTCATTGTTCAGAAAGGGGCCTTGTGTTCTCTTGAGGAAGAGAAGGTGTAGCAGGTTAAGAAGCAGTTTAGGGGTAAATAACTATTGGCTCATAAACCCCAGGATTATAATAACCCTTCCCATCTGTTTTATAACACTGGAAATGAAATTAATGAGAATGGGTAAACAAAGCAACACTCGGCAAGTCCTGCCAATATTTTATATACATGTGTACACTCTTTTTATACATCCTCACTGGTGATTAGCCCCATTTACAGGTAAGAAAACTGAGGCTTTAGGAAATCATGTGGCAGAAAAGGCGAACAACCCTGAGTGGGCACAAGAAAACAGGCTTCTTCCCACTGAGCAGTGCTGGCTACTGGCTACCTTGGGAGGCAGTGAGCCACCCTCCTGTGGGTGTGTGCAAAGGGGCTGGGTGAACCCCTGCCAGAGGCTATCCTGGGGATTCCTTCTGTGGGCCAGAAAGCTGGATTATAGAACCCTGAACATTCAGGAAGTCATGAAACCTTGATGTGGCAGCTACATACTTTAGAGTTTGTAAAGCTTTTCCATGTCTGTCCGTTGGTTCTCCCAACAGTCACTGTAAGACACAGATTAAAAGCACAATTTAATCAAAGACCTGTGAAGGAGATTCAGGGTAGCCATGCAGAGTTCTTTTCTGGGTGGGGCCTTGGGTAAGCCATTTTCCTGGAAGGCTTCTCAGTTTCCTCCATCGTGAAATGGGGATATCGATAGTGGCAGGTAACTAATGGTTAAAAGTAACCTATGCCAAGTGCTTGGTGCAGGGCCTGGCATGTAGTAGGTTCTCAGTGAATGTAATTATGGTTATTATAATGATTGTTTCTACTATGAGGAAAGGATCTGATGTAGTGTAGGAGGAGAAGGGCTTTATTAGACTGAAGGTTGGGAGTAATGAAGAGCAGAAAAATAACTGGAGGCTTAAAGAGTGTTGTCCAAGATCATAGCCAGCAAGCGGCAGAACTGTACTTATAACTCAGAAGTGCCTGCTATGAAGCCACCGTGCCACATGTTCTGTGGGAATTGAGCACAAAGATGGGTCTTTTGGACTGACCCAGGACAGGGTGTGACAGGTCCTGGCCACACCTGGAGTTGTTCTGGGTGATAACAGGAGAAAGGAGGATGATGTCATGCCGCTAGGGATTGTTCTGGGCCCACGCTTCCCTCTTGGGAAGCTCCTTGTAGATGCTACAGCTGGTTTCCAGGGAGGACCCTGGTTCAAACCCAAGTTTCCTTGTCGGCCTGAGGCCAGAGGTCAAGGCTGGGTTCAGAGCTGCAGAGTGAGTCAGTGGCTTAGTAGGGAATAGAGTTTCAGCAGCAGCTCAGCCTCTGGGATAAGAAACTGCCCCCACTCCAGGCCCCTAGGTTTCCATCCAAGGCTGGCCAGCAGCACTTGTAGTGAAGAGGGGCCAACTTTGGTCTTTCTTTAACCCTCCCGTATACCCCATGTTGGGGAGGGAGGTTCAAAGTCTCACTGAGCCTGTCTGAACTCCCTCACTTTACAGAAGAGAAAGCTGAGGCCAGGAGAGGGTCTTGGTTCCTTCATTTCTCCTTCCACAAGATAAGCTGCCTCCCTGTTAAATGCATGAGGTAATTAATGATATAGAGGACAGTAAGGATAAAGGAAGGACATGACATTCTGATGGGGGACTTTCAGACACTATGAAATACTTGGGAAAGTATTCTGGAACAGAAAGGATGGGTCACTTTCTCCTTTGCACCTCTTCATAGAATCTGTGTAGTTTACATAACCTTTTCCCTTAGTGCACTGTGAGCCCTTCCAGGGCATCACCGCCTACAGTTGATGTCTGTGTTCTCAGCACTTGGCATGCAGCATGGTAACCAGGTGATGCTCAATAGAAGTTTGTTAAATAAAGGGACACCTTCTGGCAATACCTGTGTTATCTCAGAGAGGCACAGCTTCCACAGATTCTTCCCAATCCCCAGTGGAACTCTGGGTGCTGGGACAGGAGAAACAAGGCAGGATCACAGTCAGCCTGGGGAGATGAATACATGAAATGCCCAATAACACAGTTAATTATTTAAATTCCGTTGTGCAGGGTGCTCCAAAAAAGTGCAGGCAGTTCAAAAAGCTCCTGAGTGATGGCTTAAGCTACTTGGGGCTGGAGAAGACCTCTGAGAAGGTGAGGCTTGGACAAGGCCCTAAAATAGGATGAGGAATTAACTCTGTAGAGGGAGAGGGCCAGGAAGAACACTTCAGGCCCAGGGCGCCACGGGTGCACAAAGACAGTTATCTTTCCCATGTTACACATGGGGAAATTGAGGCTCAGAGCAGGGACATGACTTGCTTAAGGTTGCACAGATAACAAGAGAAGCTGTGGTTTGCATGCAGATCTGTCTGACTCTGGAACCCAGGCCCTTTCTCTTGCAGGCTGTGTCCTGAATAGGCAGGAAGCCAGAGGTGGACTCTGTGTCATCACTGAGTGCTGGGCCAAAGCTCTCACTTCCCAGTGGGAAGGTGAACTCCGCACACTTACTGCTCCACTCCCTCCCCACACCCAGGGGCTCCTCCACACCCAGATCCTTCCTTTTCTTTCTTTTCTTTTCTTTTTTTTAAAAACATTTTGTTCATTATTTGGGCAAGGAGGAAGAAAGGGAGAGAAACCTCAAAGCATGGTTGCCTTTCACCTGCCTCCAGCTACAGACCTGGCTGGAGACCTGGCTTGCAACCTGGTTATGTGCCCTGGCTGGGAATTGAACCAGCGACCTTTGGGTTGGCAGGCTGGTGCCTTATCCACTGTGCCACCAGCCAGGGCCTGCCTTCCTCTTCTCATTTGCTCTGCACTTTATTTGTCTTTGTGTCACCTACCTGTGTGACCTGGGCCTCTGTTTCCTCTGCCGTACATTGGGGGATCATGTAACACTTTCTCAAGCTACTAACAGTCTAAGGTTTTACTATATATATGCGATCTTGGAAAACTTCTGTGAGCCTCAAGTCTAGAAAGAAATTCTCAAACCAATTTAAACCACATTCACTGGGCATCTAATATGTGCCAGCCCTGCAGGATTGGGAGCTGGAGATTGCAGACAAAGCTCAGACTTAAGGTCTATGAGGGAGGCAGATCCATAAGAGCTGACTGAATGCTGTTGCAAGTCTGGTAGGATAATGAACAACATTCTGGCAGCACAGGAGTGGCCAAGTGCATTGAAGAAAGGCTTCCCTGAGGAGTTTGCAGGCTTCAAATTGGACATTTTGAGTTGAACTTGAAGGGTAAGTGTTTGTATGGTGAGAACGTATAGGAAGGGGATTGTAACAGGAAGGGACGCTTGTGCAGACACAGTCATAAACCACTGGAATGTACCAAGACTGAGGACAAGTGCACCGGGGCCAGACTGCATGTGGTAGGGAATGACCAAAGGTGAGAGGTTAAAGCCACCAGCATGAGGTTCTTGAAGTGCAGAGGGCAGACGCAGAGGCTGAGAGTGCCAGCAGCAGAGGTGCCCTGACAATCCCAGTGAGGACCCTCCCTGCCCTTGTAGCCTCCAAAGGACTATCCCCTCCCCTTTTCAGCCTCCTTTGAAATGTTGTGAGACCCTCCTCCCCACAATTGGGGAATGCAGAAGGTGTGGATGTAACAATGCCTTTTGAGGCTTGGAGTCCAGTCGGCCTCCCAATTATCCCTGGGGAGGCAACTACTCAACTCACAGGGCTTCATTCTCAAATTGCTGCTAATCAGAGATGCCTTGGTGACAGGCATAAATTAGTTTCCTTTGAATAGGCCAATTAGAGCTAATAACTAAGGGGAAATGTGCTTAGGTGGCTTTGGTCCAAGGGCTTTCTCTAGACTGGCTTTTCAGAGTCCTGAGTCGGCATCTGCCCTGTCCCGTCCCCATCTCTCTGGCCTGAAAAGTGGCCGGATTTTGTATTTAGCAGAGATAATGTCCAGCCCTGCGTGGACTCTCCTCCTCCCATAGGCTGGGGACTATTTGCAGGCTTCTGACTCACCATATTTAAAGTGATTGATTATGGTCATTCACAAAGGTGTTCATGGTGTCCCACAGTTTGGTTTTCGGTTTAGTCTCCCTCTGAGAACAAGAACTGACCCAGAATATCTGGGTTCCTTTTCTCTCTGCCTCTTGGTGTGTGTGCTGTGCTTTCTGGGCCTTGGTTTCCCGAGTTGCAAAATGAAGGGATCAGGGAAGTAATTTGTAAGGGCTGACATATTTGTTTTTGAGATGACATATTATTTTTCTGTTGCTGCCATAGCAGTTACCCACACATTCGTTGGCTTAAAACAACACTCTGTTTTTCTCTTTAAAAAAAAAATCTCAACAGTTCTTTAGGTTGGAAGCCTAGTGAGCTGGGCTGAGTCCTCTACTTAGGGTCTCATAAGGCCAAAGCCAAGGTGTCAGCTGGCCTGGGCTTTTAGCTGGAGGCTGCTGGGGAAAATCCCTTTCTCCCTTTGGAAGCAAATTAAGGCTGTTGGCTGACTTCAGTTCCATGCAGAATGAGGTCTCTGTTTCCCTACGGATTGTTGGGCAGGGTCAGGGCTTTGCTCCTAGGGGTTGCCTGCATTCTCACTCATCTGTCCAGGTGACCTTCTCTAGCAACAGAGGTTTGAGTCTTTCTCACACTTGGAATCTCTCACTCCAGCCAGAGAGAAGTTTTAAGGACCTGTGTGCTTAGATTG
Organism: Noctilio leporinus; assembly: GCA_004026585.1. Taxonomy (NCBI): domain Eukaryota; kingdom Metazoa; phylum Chordata; class Mammalia; order Chiroptera; family Noctilionidae; genus Noctilio; species Noctilio leporinus. Next base: position 220,133 of record PVIW01000854.1, read on the forward strand.
GCCCACCCAGATAATCCAGGATAATCTCCCTATTGTAAAGTTTATCATCTTAAATACATCTCCAAAGTCTTTTTAGCCATGTAACACAAAATAGACCTAGGTCCCAGGATTAGGCTGAGGACACTTTGAGGACAGGGGTCCTGCCTGGGACACACTGCTCTCTGACTCCACAAAGATTCACATCCATCCCAAATGCAAATTTCACTCCATCCCAAGGTCCCCAAAGATATTCCATGACAACATCAGCTCAACAAATTTCTTCTGACTCTTACCAACTTGGAAGTACCACATTGCATCATCTGTGTCGTCTAAGAGGATAGCGTATGGATGAAACTCTGGTGGCATAATTCCTTTTCATCTGTGAATCTGAGAAACCAAAGAAATAACTGATTTGTTCCCCAAATACAAGATGGGACAAATTCTAGACATTCCAGTTCAAACAGGGAGAAAATGGAAAACAGAATCAGGTGCCATTTCATAGGTCCTCACATCATTCTCCCCAAACTGTGGGAGAAAAACACACAGAACTAGCCCCCCAGCTCCCTCCTCACCTCTGCATACAGTGGCTGCCTTGTCTCTAGGGTGCTGGGAGAATACCTTTGCACAGCCTTGTATCAGTTGGTTATAAGCAATAGGGAATGCATTTGAAATGTAGCAAAAAGATTCAATCCTTTTTGATAGGACTTAAAAGTGATGTTTGATATGAAAAGGGTTTACTAACTCCAGGAAAGGTAAACCATGTGCTCTAGCACTGCCCCCTTCCTTTTCCTCAATACCAGGAAGTGGGCAATGCATAAATTTTCACATTAGATCTGCCACTTTCCAGCTGTGTGGAATTTGGGAAGCCATTTCACCCCACTGAGCCTTAGTCCCCTTTGCTGTAAAATGGAGATATTACTGTGTACCTTATAGACTTGTCATGACGATCCAATGGGAATAGTATGTGAGGTATTTTGTAGCCTTGGAATTCTTTGCAAATGGTAGCTGTATGTGTGATCTGAGCCCTGCTATGTTCCCCCTGGTGTAGGAATTGGGGGTCCCAGGAAACTTAGCAGTCATGGCACCTTCTCCTCCTCCTTTGGAATGACCCTCACTTCCATGCTAATCTGACAAGAGGCGCAGAATCCTGTCTTGTGTGGAATAGCAGAGGGTCATGGAGATCAGCACAATGGCTGCTGAGGAGGAAGTCATGCTGTTGGGGTAGTCCAGTAGGAGGGAAATTTGGCCAGTACATTTTGGTTCAAAAATAATTTTTAAAATGTTTTCATAAAAGGTAACATGCAGTCCAAAAATTCAAATCAAATCCTGCACCAGTGAGCCCCTGTCCTTCATGCCCCTCCCAGATACTTTATGTTTGCAAAAATGCAGGGGTACTTACATACACATATTCCTCACTGACTCTCAGTTTTCTCTAAACATCAGTGGAAGAAGTCTACTGGATACTCTTTTCCAACCTTGCTTTTTTCACCTCAGACATTGTTCCCTTTCAGGATACATAGATCTGCCTCTATTCTTTCTAATGACTGCAAGGAATCCCAATATCTAGTCACTTACTGATAGATATCTAGGTTGTTTCTAGTCTAATGCTTCTCTGAAAAATATACAACAATTAGTAATTTTATACACACATTTGAACACATTTAAGAATATGCCTGAAGGTGTAAAAAAAGATGATCCTACCATGCTGACATAGTCACTAATAGGTTTGGATTGGGTTTTGCTCTTGTCTTATGTGAATGTATTTAGGATGTGATTAATGTGGATGTAGTCATGTTATGCAAAAGATCTCTTACCTTGCTTATTTAATTTGATTGCTCATTGTATTTGCCTATATTATTAAATAGCATGCTAAATTCATAAAAATGACTATGAGACAGTCTGAGTTAAGTGATGCAGTACAAAATGACTGCACAAATACTCCATTTGAGTGGTTGTGTCCCCAAATTAATGTATTCATTCCCTTTCACTGTAAATTCAGGCTGTTTATAATATCCTACTACATTGTAAAGAATGCTGAAGTGAACATATTTGTAATTAAAGCTTTTTCCGTGTTTGGGTTTATTTCCATAGAAGAGATGGTAGGGGTAAAGGCAGTTTGCTGTTGCCAAGTGATCAGCAATAGTCCCCTGGGCCTGCTCAGTTGGTCCCATCTAAGACTGGAACAGTGGCACCATCCAGGGGCAATGAGGAATGATTGTGAGGATTGTTCATGAAAGTGGAGGCAGTAGGGGTTGTAATGGTAAAGTGCAGGATGAATGGTTGCCTCGCCATGGGGGTGGGGCTGGCGCACGCCCCTGCAGAGCACTGGGGCCTGCTGGGTTAAATGGCAGCCCTGCAACTGGTTGGTATCGAATAATGGAGGGCTGACAGGCAGAGATGGGTCAGTGTGAATAATTCAAGGTTCTGAGACACAAAAAGGATTACTGGAGTGAGGAAGAAGATGAATAGGCTTAGTTAAGGAGAAGATGGATTTTGTTAGGATAAGATTTCAGAAAAGATACAGGAAAAGTCAGACACTGAAGGGCATGGTTATAACTGACAACTGTCCTTTTTCCCATAGCTAGAAAGGACACAGGTGGGGAGTGGGGTCCTGTGTGATCTCCCATGGATCAGTGCCATCACCAAGTACTACTGAATTACCAGTGTGCTTGAGGGGTACCTGCCTGCTTCCTGCAGTGTCCAGTCATTTGAGAGTGCTTATTCCTAGAGCATTAGAAATCCCCCACCCACCCACCCACCTCACAGCCTTCCAGGGTCCCAGACCCTGCTGGCTTCCTGCTGCACTTTTGCCCCAAATAAGATAGGCAGTTGCTAAAATCAGGGTGCTTGGTGCAGCTCTTGATCTAACAGTTAAGTCAATGCTCTTTTTGTCCCTGGAAAGACATTACATCTTTGTTGCAGCTTTCTGGGACCCAGGGAAATACAACTACATGTCTCCACGTTAGAAACGCCAAGTTGTCCTTAAACCAACTACTGGTATTCACAGCCAGGCCCTTCCACCATTTCCCCACAGAGTGCTGGGGGGCTTTTCCAGTGACCTCAGACCCTGAGATCTCAGGTCCCTCACACTGCACAATGGGATCAACTTCTGTCTGCTGCCTGGGTGTTGGGAACAGCTTTCCCAGGAGGCCAGGCACTTCTCAGGGCAGCCCCTCCCATCACCAGAACCATGGACAGCAAGTTATACAGGTCCCAACTGACTGTGAGGTTTGTGAGGCCCGCTCCGTCCTCAGCCCTGCCCTTCCCAGTGGGGCCCAGAGCCCACCCCAAGGCCTTGCAATCTTGTAGTCACCCATTTCTCCCAGCATCTCTACTCCATCCCTCAGTCAGAAGTCCGTCTTGTCCCCTTACATTTTTTGAGCCTTGGTGCCCAGCTGCTCTATCGCTTCTGCAGGTTCACATCCTTCCCAAAGGCACAGTTTGGTCTGATTTAAGTACCACCTTCTCCATGAAGCCTTTGCTGTATCTTCTGAAATTAGTGTCATCTCTAGTGTCATCTGAATTTTCCTACAGTTTTCCCTCCTTATCTTGCAACTCTGGGGCCTTTCTGCTGCCTTCCCATGTTGTGGCTCTGTGTGGTTACTGTGCATTACTCCCTGCAGACTCTACACTCCTACCTTTCTGGTCTCTGGCAGGAGTCTTACATGTTCAGTACTATGCTTGGATGTGAAGGTAGTTGGGTGTTGAGTGGACAGACAGATGGGTAGGTAGTTGGACAGGAAAGTGGGTATCAAACACTGGTCCCATTGTCCATGGTACCATCTTGTTCAAGATGGATTGGCCCAGGGAAACCTCTGAGCAACACTTCCTCACCACCACCTTCCTCCCCACTATTACAATAGAAAACAGAGTTCTATTTTTAAGATTTGTTATATCGATCAAACGAAGCCTTATGTTTCTTGTTTTGTAATTTTAAAATCTTAGGAGTTGAACACTTGATATATCTTCAAGGAAAAGAGAGTCCAAATCGAGTCTCCTTTTCCTCATGTTTGACATTTTGCTTGAGTTGTTTTTTTTCCCTTTTAGGACTTTGGCTGTCCCTAAAAGAAAGGGTCCCCATCCTGAACGGAGCCTAATACCTGGCACACAGCAGGGTCTCTGTAAATACTGAACAGCATTATAGTGTGCTCAACAGCCTTGGAGCCTTGGGGTCTGTGCAGCTTGGAGATTGTCCTCTACATGTGTTAAAAGTGAGAGTTGAGCTTGAGAGGAGAGTGAGGCTGATGTGCTGTGCCAGATGTCCCCTGCCATGGTCTTTTCCTTTTAGCCTTGAGATCTGGGGCTGAGCTCTCCCTTTCCTCCCCAGATGCTGTCTTGGGGACTGAGTGAGTCAGACCCGCCTGCAGACGGCCCTCTACCCCAGGGCTGTGCAGCAGTCGTTGCATGCAGAGCACCATCTGGCTGCCATTTGCTCACCAGCCGATGGGGGTGATAATATGCCATGTTCACCCTACCCCCTTCCTCACTCCTATTGTTCAACTCTTTTAAAAAATGTTTTATTTATTTAAATTTTAGAGAGAGGAGAAGGGAGGGAGAAAGAGAGGGAGAGACACATCAATGTGAGAGAGACATTAATCAGTTGCCTCTCGTACACACCCCAATCCCAATTGGGACCTAACCCACAATCTAGGCATGTGCCCTGACCGGGAATTGAACTGGTGACCTTTTGCTTTGTGGGATGACGCCCAGCCAACTGAGCCACGCCAGTCAGGGCCCCCCACCCCTTTGGCAAGGTCCTAGCCCCTCCCCATCAGGGAGCGGTTTTTGTGGACAAAGCACTAGTTTGGTGGCTGGAAAGAATATAGGAGTCTTAGGGTCTGGGTCCGTGCATATCCAGAGACCTTTTCCAACTTCCTTTGATCTTCACAGCAACTTATTAGGTTGGAGAGAAGGGACCCCCACCTGACAGGGAGAGAAGCTGAGACTCAGAAAAGAGAATTGACTTTCCCAGGGTTGCACGCTAGGGGAGCTTGAATTTGAACCTGAGTCTCCTGACCCTTTCAGCTATAGCATTTCTCAAGTCTTAACATGCCTAACAACAACAACAACAATAAACCCCAACACCTGTTAGACGGCAGGTTTCCAAGTTCTGCACCCAAAGATTCTGATCCACAAGGGATGTAGCCTAGGAGTCTGCGTTTATGGCAGCCTCGCAGGTAACCCTAGTTCACTCCCTAACCATGTGGCTTCTGCTTAATTAGCTTCATGGAGAAGTCACCTCTCCCGCTGTAGGTCTGTTCCAGAGGGGGAGGCCGCCTTGGGACCTGGCTGACACGTGCGTGTTTATGTAAAGTGAGGGTTGGGGAACAGGGACAGCCAGCCTGGACAGGTAGGTAGGTACAGAGCAGCCTGCTTTTCCATCAGATTTGGTTTAAAACTCTGGTTACATAGTTTAACAGCTCTGTGATTTGGAATTAGTTGTTTTATGTCTCTGTGCCTTGGTTTTTAAATCTGTGAAATGGAGCTAACAATTCCTGCCATAGACTTGTTGGGAGAACTAAATTAGTGCTGTGCTTGAATAAAAAAGAAACCCCAATTTCTCTGAAATAGACCACAAAGCCCTATTGCCATGCCTTTGTTTATGCTGTTTTTCTTTGCTGGAAAGTTGATCTTTCTCTCATCTCTTCTTTTAATTCAATACTGCCAGTTTGGTCAGTTGCCCATGATGGGTGTCTCATTGGCCTCCGAGGTGTGCAAGGAAATCCTCACCCCTGAGGTTTAGAGTAGTTGGGAAGGGCAAGTGTTGTGTTATTTTTTTTCTCTTAGAATTTAAGACTTAATAGAAAGTCTGCCTTAGCATACTCAAAAAAATATAGAGAGCTTCTAGGTTTTTATTTGTTTGTTTTTCCTTTTCTGTCTCTAGCACATACCAACAAAATGTTCTTGATGCCCCTGCCACAAGCCGTTTCCACTGTAAGGGTTCTGAAGGTAGATGGGGACTCTTGTGCCGGACAGCTACATTCTGAAGTTGTCCTCAACTTGTTGGCCTCAGCAACCGATAATTTATTGTATTCTGGGAGGTTTGAATAAAAATTAATGTTAGTCACTTGGGATGGGAAGGGACTTCTGAGAAGGGATATCCCACCCTTCACTGAATGCTGCAGTTCTCACCAAGCCAGTGCCATCAGGGTTGGGAGTCTCGTCACCCCCATGCAAGACTGGGGCATCCTTGCAGTTTTATCTGCTAGTTTCTCTTCCTGCTCTGAGAGGTTTCGGTAGTTCCTCCAAATCAGGGAGTCTGAGAACAGGTGATTCGAGTGGGATGAAGGCAGCAGGGCTCTGCTTCCTGATGCTGGGACATGAGAGTTTATCCAGACAGGGACCCTGACCCTGGAGCAGGGTTACAAAGTGAGCTCTGTTCTTCTGAGAAACAGCATAGCTGAGGTGAGCTGGAGCAGTGATCACCCCAGTTTACTCCATCTTCTGCACTTTCCCATTCGTGCACCACCTTAATACACTTAAGATCAGATCCTGTGGGGCTGGAAGAAAGTCCCCACTTCCTCCCTGACTAGTGGCCGAAAGAATCCCAGAATCTGGAGGGGCTAAGACTGAAGCTGGGCACCAGTGGCCCAGTAGGTAGAGAGAAAGAGTGAAGAGGTGAGCAGCCAGGCTGCTTGGAGGTTGGATTTGAGATCAGATGTAGTAGATACAGAGGAAAGAACCCATGCTCACCACACCCTGTTTATTTAGGTAAAGGCCACTTGTTCCTATAAAAACTATTCCCTGATGATGAGACTTCCAGCTTGCTTCATGTCAGACTTTTCTCCTGAATAGCTAATTTGGGGGTTTATTAAAAGTGCAGATTCCTAGGCCACACCCCAGGCCCTATTTTCATTGGACCTGGGTACATAGTCTGATCTTCATGTAGAAGAAAACGTTTCGGCAACATTCGGGTCCTCCATAAGGGTGCTGAAAGGTGGGATTGGTGAGGCTGGGGCTGAGGGAAGAAGGTGCCGCGGTAACGTGCGGTTCTGTTTTCCAGCTCATTGCCTCATTTCCAGCACTCTTCTTTCATTTCAAGTCAAGCCAGAATGGCCTATGTGATGGGTGTTTTTCCCAGCCTTGCATTGTTGTAGTCTCTGTCCTGGGTGTGTGGAGAGCATGCTGTGCCAGATGGTGCTGCAGCCAAATTCTCAGAACCCAAATTTCAAAGCAATTACTGATTTTAAAGAAAAAAAAGCAGCATAGTTCATAAATACTTCCAGATACTGGGTCATAGGCCCCCAAAACTGCTCACATGACACCCAGGCGCATGTGGGGAGTCACCCGACAGGCCCCTGCACTGGGTCTTGAGTTGGGAACCACCATTCAGGGCCAAGTTGCTCAGCCTCTCTTCTCCTCCTCTTAGTTGGAAGGAAGGACGCCTGCCTTACAGGTTTGTGGGCAGAATCAGCAGAGCTGGAACGTGTGGAGGTATCTGTAGACTGCCAAGTGCTGTGCAGATCTTAGCCGGGCTGTAAGAAAACCCTTACAACCATTTCTTAGAGGCGGAGGTTTTGGGGAAAACTAAAGGAGCTAAACTTAGGGAACCACTGCCCTAGAGGCAGCATACATAGTTACTTTGGAGTCAGGGAGCTCAGTTCCGGTCCTGCCTCCACCTAATACCCCATTGTAGACCTGTTGGGAGGAGTAAATGAGACTGTGCAGGTAGGCACTTGGCCAGGGCCTGGTATACAGGGAGCTCTTGGTGTAGCCCTAATATTACCACTATGCCGCAGAAGACTTTTTGAGTTTTATTGTTAAAGATTAGAAATTTTTGTGATGATATGGTTAGGAATGCTAGCCTCTTCCTTAAACACCTAACATGTCAATTTGCTTTCCTGCTCCCTGTCTCACCCCATCTCCCAACAATCTGTGAGGCAGGTAGACAGAGCAGGGATTTTCATCACCATTTTATAGATGAGGAAACTGAGACACAAGAGGGAAGTGGTTTTGCCTAAGGTCACAGGGTTATTGGAAAAACAAGAATCTTCTGACTCCCAGTTCAGCCTTTCTAACTCCGGACTATTTTGAGGTTGTAAATCCAATCCCAAAATTTATCCTTAGTAGGCCATCGCTGGGTGACCTGGGTCTGTCCTGGAGCTTCCAGTAACCATTTAAAACAGCAACATCATAGCTACCATGTAAGAGTCACTATCTTAGATGCTTTCTGTAGTGTCAACCCACTAAATCCTCACAAAAACCCAGTGAAAATCGATGCTGCTACTCTCACTTCACAGATGAGTGAAATGAGGCAGAGTAGCTTGCCCCAGGTTGAATCGCTGGGGAGTGGCAGGGAACCAGATATTGGACACACACAGGGGCTCCAGATTCTGTGCTCCTAATCAGCATTCTCAATTCAGGGACAAAACATGTGGCAGTCCAAAAAGAAAGTGCTGGGGTAGAGGTGAGCATGACCCCGTGTTTTGCTGCAGCCTTGCCACACAGCCAAGGGCAAACCTCTTTCCCTACACCAGCCAGCCTCACTTGGCATACCTCTGGGTATGCCAGGGGAATGTTTGACTGCCCAACTCTAGCAAAGGATAGCATTTCTCTGGGGCCCAGGGAAGGCCCGGGGTGTGGAGAGGCCAGCTCGAGCCCCAGCCAGCCATTGTGTGCTGGGCTCGCAGGGCGACTGGGTGTGACCACGGCACTGCCAGGCTCTCCCCTGCTCTCCCCAGGGAGGAAGTGTCCATGTTTACAGGAAATGCAGGACAAGGCCGGGGAGGTGGGTGGAAGAGGGGCAGCCTGCCTCTAGTAGCCATGAGGATGTGTCTAGGTGCTGGCGGGGCTGAGGGCAGTTGCCCCCTCTTCTCATCCCAAGGTTGAGGCTTTTGGTTGATGTTTAAGGGGAAGGTCTCACGTCCCAAGTACTGCTAGCCCTCCTCTCACCTCTACCCCACAAGACTGCCATACCTGGCAGGCCCCTGAAACCCCAGGCCAGCAGACCCCTCCTCCCACGGGAGGCTCCTGGGAGCAATGGAATAAGTGCTGAACTGGGTGACAGAGCTACCTCCGCTCTCCTGCCCTGCACCTCAATTCCCCAACCTGTTAAATGGGTGACTTGCTGCAGCCCCAACAAGCACAGAGCAAAGCCCATTGCCCTCGAGGGGCCCATAGCCCAGCTGTGAGCCCAGCTAGTCCCAGTCACCCTGTAACTGGGGAGTTCAGGTTGTCCTCACAGAAACAGATAGCCCTTAAGAAGAATGTGTAAATTGAAATTCTGTAAAACGGGCTCTGTGTTGATTATACTGGATGTATGGGCTAGTTTTTGAAGCCTGAATAAGAATTTGAAAGGAAACTAATTTCATTGAGTCCACATCAGGTGTCAGGCACGGTCATCATTGCTTTTGCACACCTGCAATCACCCAAGAGGCAAGGATTATATTTGGGGACAGAGACCTGAACTTAAGTCTTGGGGCTGCCACTTGAAAGCTGGGTAGCAGATCCTCCAGCTTCTCAGACCCTCAGTTTTCTCACATGTGAAATAAGGATACTAGTTTATTTCCTGCACCGTCCTCTTCATCCCACAAGCTGGCCACCAGTACCCAGACTGTGGTCAGCCTGTTGTCTCTGGCCTTGGGAGTGTCTCCCTCCCTTTGCTGTTCACAGGTGACAGGATGAACTCCCCATGGAACAGGGTTGGTCAGGTGCTCCCCCTGGCTAAACCCTTTCACTGCTCCCCTGCCTCGGGGACACATAGCCCAGGTGCCTTAGCTGTGCCTTTGAGACACCTGGTTGCGTCACCAGCCTCTTCTTCCAACCCTCCTTACCACATAGCGGATGACTGTGGCCCCCGCACTCATGCCCTGACATGCCTCCCCTCTGTGCCCTTATGTAAGCTCCCCTGGAATGTTCTCTTCCCCTCTTTCCTTTGTTCCCTACTCAGCCTTCAGACTCAGTTTAGTTCTCACCCTGGGCCAGAACCTCCTGTGCTTCCTCCCCTGCAACACGGGCCCTTTTCTGTCTTCTTCCTTGAAGCATCCACCTGTCTGCCTCCCACTTGGCCATGAATGTCTCACGGGCAGATAAGGGATATCTCTTTCACTCCTGCGTCCCTAGCACCACAAGTGGGGTAGACAGTCAGCCAACATGGTGTGTGTCCGGTGAGACAGTGCACACAGCTGGCCTGCGCTGAGTGGAGTGGAGATGATTTTGAGACACTTCAATCCATGGCTGCTCTCAGATGCTCACAGGGGACCTGGCTGGAGGTGCTTCCCATGTGAGTCAGTTAAAACCAGGAGGTATTCATTGAACACCTGCTACGTGCAGCGTAATGAGGTGGGCTGGCAGGAAGGCGCTCAGGTTTGGTGAGAGGGAAAACTTATCAAAGCTAAGATGAAAACTTGTGTTCACGGGCACTGGGACATGTAGACAGGAAGGGTCATGAAGAGGTGTGGCTGGGCAGGGGCAGATTCTGAAACTTACCCAACCTGGGGTGGTTTCTTTAAGAAAAAGTTAAGAATATGAAACAATTTGTAGAGCCTTGAAAGAGACCCATGCAGGTGTGAAGCTTACGTCTTACTACCTTCCTGGTAGCCCTGCCTTAGTAGCTAGAGAAGGCGGGACTGGCACTGGGTCTGGAGAGAAGAATTTATCAGCCAGGGCATCCCAGGCCCTGGCCAGTGTGAGGGTGTCATATCAGCAGACATGTCCCAGGCATCTCTGTCCTCAGCTGGCAGGGAGCATCTGCCCTCGAGAAGCGGGACAGATTTGTAGGATCTTAAAGCCCTGTGGCAAAGGGAAGCATTTTTCTTTCCCATTTGGGGCAAAGGAGGTGGATGGAGTTCAACAAGACCACATGATGAGCCATGTGACGAGAGTGTGTCTGGGTCCAGGTGCGTTGCCCTTGGTCTCACCAACTTTCCTTCTGGATCTGAGCCTTCGTGTGCTTGTCTCTGGCTCCGTGTGATTGGTTTCCTCTGACGCCACTCAGGCATCCCAGTCCAGCCACCTGCGACTCGGGTATTCACACATGTCAGAAAGGCCCCCACTCTCCTGCTCTCCTGTGCCAGGTGCACTGCGGACACTTCTGTGTCCTGGCACATCTGGCACATTTGCATGTAGGTCTCCTGGCACAGAGAGGGCAGCAGTGAAGCAGATGAACAAATGTGTCCGATGAGTAGGTCCAGCTGCAAGTCATCTGCTTGTGATTCTGTCTGGGAGAGGATGACGGAAAGGGAATAGCAGAGTGGAACTTGGGCAAGCTGTTTAACTTCATAGTTTATCCAGATGAAAAATGGGGATAATGATGGTGTTCACCTTACTAAGTGGTTGAGAGGATCGAATGAGACAATCCGTAAGACGCACTCAGCTCAGTGCTCAGTAAACATTAGCTGCTCTTGCTGGTAGCAGCAGTGTAGCCTGGGCTGTAGAGGACAGGCTCTGTGGCCAGCTTCTGTGCAGACCCCAGCTCTGCACTTACCCTGTAGGTGCCTATTTCTCCATCTATGAAATGGCTTGTTCCTACCTACAGGATACAGTGGTTGGAGAGAAGTCATAGACATCTGGCACATAGTAACAGCCTCAAACCTCTGACTTCTGCCTCTGGTATTGCAATTGCTGCTGCTGCTGCTATTACTATTATTATTGGCTGGCTGTGTCCCTGTGGAGGGGAGGCTTTTTCAGGCACCACACACAGAAACCACAAACCACCCCTCTCACAGCTTCCGGCAGCTTCAGATGTGGTGTGTGGTTATGAAATTGCAGTGCCCATCATGACTTTTTAGCCACTGCATCCTCTCTGGCTGCTCAGGTTTGCAGCAGTGAGCCGCCCTCCCTTTCCACCTCCCCTGTGGCCAGAGAGCGATGACAGGAGAAAGATGTGTTTGAGTTTTCTCCTTTCTTGGGCTGGGTGCTCAGGTCAATAGCTGTGGTGCCCATCTTGAAGATGAGGAAACTGAGGCCCAGAGAGAGGAAAGCATCCACCCGGTGTCACACAGCAAGCTGGTGGCAGAGGTGGGACTAGAACCAATGACTGACTGTAAGACCTTAAGGAGCACTGCCTGAGTAATTCAGCCCTGGCCTTTAGCTCGAATTGATTGTAGCAAATAAAACTGCCCGGCAGTGTTGCTGAGCAGTCCATTCATACACATAATCTCATAAACCCTGGGAAGGCAACTGCTATTATCATCTGCATTTTACAGACAAGGAAACTGAGACAGGGAGGTTAAGCAAGTGACCTTGGGTCATTGGAATGACATGTGGCAGAACTGAGTCCTGACCTCAGAAGGTGGAATTCCAACACTTGTGCCCTTTACCGTTAGCCTCTTCTGTGGTCCCAGAGAAGGCCATAAGGCTAAGGTCAGTGGTAAGAGCCAGGCCAGGCCTGTGTGCCAACAGTGCAGCTGCTGCTAAGGGCCAGAATACAGGACCCTTTCTCTACTGCCCTCATCATACCCTGAGTTGCACAAGTTACTGTTTTTCAAAGCCAGAAACCTAGAGATCACTGCACTGGTGGGTTGGGGGCTCTAGCTTATGATTTTTCTTGTGTGTTATCTCTTTCTGTTAGTCTATTATTTTATGAGGCTTCTGCAGATCTTCTAATTATAATAATTTGCCCCCTGGACTTCTGAATCTCAATGGATTATCATTAGCCTCGTAAAGTAAGCTATGTTTCACTTGAGCTAGGAAAAACCATAGTGTTTGCTTGGGATGAGAGCAGGCTGGGCTGGAGTCAAGGAAAACAAAATTCTCTGGAAATCCACTAGGATGGCTAAAATTAAAAAAAAAAAAGATAGACAACAGTAAGTGTTGATGAAGATGTGGAGAAATTGGAACCCTCAACCTGGCTGGTGGGAATGTAAAATGATGCAGCCGCTGTGGAAACCAGTCTGGTAGCTCCTCAAAATATTAAATATAGAACTACCATGTAACCCAGCAATTCCATTTCTAGGTATATCTCACAAGAATGCAACACATATGTCCACACAAAAATGTAGATTCACATACTCATAGCATTTTTCATTAGCTAAAAGGTGGAAACAATTAAAATGTTCATCAACAGATAAATAGATTGTAAAAATGTGGTACAGTTGTACAATGGAACATCATTCAGCCATAAAAAAGAATGAAATCCTGATACATGGATGATCCTTGAAAACATTATGCTAAGCATAAAATATCACATTTTGTCTGATTTTACTGGTATGAAATGTACAGAATAGGCAGATCCATACAGGCAGAAAGTAGATAAGCAGTTGCCAGGGTTGGGGGAAGGGAGGAAGAAGATTGACTGCGGAAGGGTATGGGGTTTCTTTCTAGGATGATGAAAATGTTCTAAAATTAGATAGTAATGGTGGTTGTGCAACCCTGTGAATATAACTAAAAAGCACTGAATTGTACATTTTAAAAGGGTACATTTTATGGCATGTGAATTATATCTCAACGAAGCTGTTGTAACATAGAACAAATCCCTATAAAATCATTGACACTGTGTTTTAAGGAAGGGTAGAGATGTCACAGGTCAGAGAGCAAGGATGAACTTCTGTTTTTACTTAGTGAAAAATGGAAACTGACTTTTTAAAGAAGCCTCTCCTGAGTCCTGTTTCTGGGAATCATTATGAGCTCTATCCCTTGGCTGACCCTGGGTGCAGGTTGTGTTCCCTCCAAGGGGGAATGGAGCAGAGCCTCACTCTGGAAGTGAAGGGGCTCAGGCAGGCAGCTCCTCTCAAGAGCCTGGCCTCCACGCTGCAGGATGCGTGCAGTCTGGTCCCAATACACAGTTTCACATCTCTGGATGTTTTGTCTCCCCAGCGCTGTTTCACAGGTGTGTGTGTACCGAGACGCACCAGGACAGTCCCCTAGCCCAGATCACGAAGTAGTAGAAGGTGAATCCAGGACTCCCTGGTCTTGGATCCCATGTCCTCTTCCTCTTTCCACTGTGTCAGACTGGAGGTTCCCAGTGACAGTGCAGATGGCTGTTTCTGTGAAAATCCCACAGACCCTTTGAGAAAGGGGAGCATGGGAGGGAGCAGTTTTGAGTGACAAGGAAGTGTCAGAGCAGAAGGTGCCAGCTGGGGAAGGCCTAGAGGGATCACTGGAGTGAACTCTGAAAGCACTGGGTGGCTGGAGGGTATGGGAAGTGGGCATGAGATGGGGCTGAATGTCTGAGGGTTTGAAAATCCCTGATGGTACACCCAGCCCTCCCCTCGGTTCCCTCCCAAAGTCTTCCAGCCTCTCTACTAATTAGGATAGTCATGTTTGCCAAATCCGTCATCCTGTCTCCTCTATCTCAAACTTTCCAGCTCCCAGAAAGCTCAGCCCTGAAGCCCCTGCCCTTCCTCACTGAGCTGGCAAGCTTTGGAAAGGTCCTAGCCTACCTCACAGGAGCCAAAGGATGTTGCATCTGCAACATGGCCTCCTTCACACATGTCGTAGCACCAGCAAGGACACAGTTCAGGGCCAAAGCTCCTGCTGAGAGATTTCTAATAGGGGAAGTGTTCCTTTTTTATGAGTTATTAGGCCCTTTTGGCTCTGCTGGGGGTTATGACTCCCAACAAGTGTCACATAGGACAGGATTTAATGGGCAGAGTTGGATAGCCCTGGACCTGGTAACAAAGTGCTTGTCTCCCCACATGGATGCACATGTCCTTTTATGACTCAGCTGCTGGAAAGGACTAAGCTCATTTGAAGGATCATTTAAGGTAACGAGCTCTGGGCAGCTTTAATTTATGTTCCCTTTAAAGCACAAGTTGACCCAGAGGGAGGACACAGCTCCTTGGAGACTAGTCTGAGGGTTTAGAACTTGGGCTTTGTGCAGGCTCTTCTAAGCTGGCCAGAAAGGATCTACTACACGCCAGGAAGTGGCTACTTTCACCATCATGTTCTCATTTAATCCCACAGTGAGCCTACGTAGTCATCCCCAATTTACAGATAAAAAAAAAGAGGTTGGGTGACTTGCCTAAGGTCCCACAGTGACTCTCTTCTATCTGATGCCAAAGTTAAGGCCACTTGGCCTTTAAACTTACAGTGCTAACCATCTGGCTCTTTTGCCTGTTTTCTCTGGCATATTTCATGACCCCTGATTTATACATTTAAAACAATAAAAACCAAAGGCTGAGGCATGGAAAGGTTAAGTAACTTGCTTGAAGTGGAGTTGGAATTTAAATCAAGCAGTCTTGACTTATGAGTCTATCCTCTTAACCAGTATTTTGCACTGTACTTTCTTTGAAGTCAGAGAGCGTATTTAGTCATCTTTGATTCCCCCATATGTTAGCTCCTTGAAGTAGGTGCTATCCATGCTTGTTTAGTAAGTGAGTGGGGGAATGGATGGATAGAAGGATGGATGATTGGGTGGCTGGAGTGCTAAGAGGGTAGATGGAAGTATGGCTGGATGGGCGGGTGAGTGAATGGAAGAGTATATAGATGGGTTGGTGGTTGGGTTAGAAGGCTTGCTCATGTGTAATATGTTGGTAAGTTCACAGAAGCTGTCTGGAGACAATACCTCCTTTAGTTACGGTGATAATGGGTATTTTTAACTAAAGAAACCATAGAACAAAGACAGTGTCTCCTTGTTCTCCACCAGCTCTATAGTATAGAGCCTGGAACATGGAGGGCTCTTAATAGCTTTTTTCTTTTTTTTTTTTTAAGTGACCGAGAAACCAAACAGACAGGCACCAAATAGCCAAAACTATAAAGCATTGTAGTTTTCCTTAGACCATACTGTGCAAAGGACCCATCTCAGAATTGTATGTGACAGACTGGGAAGTTGGTTGAAGTTGGATGTGTTATCTCAGGGTTCCCAGTCAGTTTCCTCAGGGAAAGAAGAGGTTCCTCACCCAGGACACAAGTCCTGCCAGGGCTTGGCAGAGCATTTGGACAGAAACATTTCTGAGAGGTGTTTTCTTCCCCTGTGTTTGAAGCTCAACCCAATAGCAACTATCAAGGGTCTGAAGGAGCAGCTCTGTTGACACTTGTGGTCTTAGAATCAGAATGTTTCGGTTTGCTTATTTAGCTAATGACTTCTATCCAAGGTAAGGTCTGTCACTATCACTTCCATTGAGCCTGCAAAGACATTGGATGATACCTGCTCTTTTCTGTTGTGAAAGCATATTTTTAATGGCACTTTATCCTCACTTATTGTGCTCATGCTGAAAATGAAAAAGCCAGAAACATTATCAGAGCATCTGAACCCTTATCTCCTGGCTGTTTTAGGGATCCTTTGAGAAAACAAAAGTTACAGGAGGAAATAGAATTTAATTTGGCCACATTTCCAGCCAAAGCTAAGGTTAGATTGAGGACAGATGGTTGATGGGTCAGAGGCCACTGGGTTTATCTCTGTGAGGTCTGGGCATCTCCAATGGTGAGCGAGATCATTTGAGTTAAATGTTATGGATTAACAATTCTGTGGTTTATTTTAAAGTGTTACGACATATGGTGTGATTTCATGGGTATTATCACTCAGAATGAGACCAGAGTAATAGCATGTTAGAAGTGAGTTGACTTGAAGATGTCAGTAGGTAAATAAGAGGATAATCTTCTATAGCCATAGTACTCTATTGCCTCTTGAAAATAAAATAATAGCACAAATAACAAAAACAAAACCCCTTTGCTTACAACCAGAGATCCCACTCCACACCGGAAGGTACTGAAGGAATCCAAGTGGGCCTCTGTTTTCATGTCTATAAAATGGGACAGAGCATAGTGAGAGGCCTCTTCGGAGGCAACATGTGTTGGCTTGGATTAATCATGTGACCTTGACCCAGCCCCCACCCCCCTTTGGAGGTTTGGCTTTCATTAGCTCTCTCCCCAGTGTCACCCACAGTTTGGCTCCATGGAATTGAAACCTCCGCTTGGCTTAAGGCAGAACCCCCAAGCTCAGTGACGCCCAGCAGCATCTGATGTTGGGCAGACTTCACAACTGTCAGGGACCAAGGACACCCACCTTCCTGTGTCCCAAGTTGAGCAAGAGCCTTGCCTGACAGGCTGAGCTGTTGGGTTTTAGTTCCAGCAGCACTGGAATATCCTTGAACATTTTAAGCAAGAGGGCAACCCAATCAGAGTGGTTTTTGACAAGGTCCCTCTGGCTGCTGGGTGGAGAGCAGATTGGAGGGCAGCCAGGGTGAGACAGGAAAGAACAGGAAAACAGCTGTTACAGATGTCCAGGCAGCAGATGGCATGGACCACAGAGGCTGCAACAGAGATGCAAGCAGAGGCAAGAGATATTTAAGGGTAAATCTGGGATGGGTTAATAAATAGTAACTGGCTGTGCAAGGAGATGCTCAGATTTCTGGCTTGCTGTTTTCAAGTATGGTGACACTGTCACCCTGTGGGAGGCTTGTCTGGGAATCCTTCCCTCTTTTACAGCACATTCTAGGAAAGGTCTGGCATGGGCCTCTTTTCCTTGATGAGGAGGAGGAATGGTCCAGGGGCACAGTTAACTGCTACACCCTCACTGTTACTGGTTATCCTCCTCAGGATGCCTTGGGCTCCTGCTGGGGCCTAATGTAGCCAATTCCCTTAGGCAGAGAGCAGGACCCCCTCCCTGTCTGCTGGACCCAGGGCTGCAAACTGATGCCAGCAGCTCTGGAAGGAGGGGAGCCAGGGCCCAGTGAGACCAGTCCCCTCAGTCACTTTCCTGAACGTGGTTCTTGCTGAGCAAGTGCCATGTGCCTGACTTTTAGGCTGGGGACAGTTTCTTAGTGGAGGGAACTGGTGGCCCCTGACAATGAAGGAGGTTAGGATGGGCAGGGGAGGGTTCTCCTGTCTTTGTACACCTTGGTGATGTATATAGCTTGTTGCAAAATATGTTGTTTGGTTTCATAGTTTGAAAGAAAAGGAAGAAAAAAGAAGTCTGACCAACAGAGCAGCCAGTTGGATACTAAAGTGGATCTTGTCTCTGCCTGGGTCAGGACTCGGTTTTCACCTCTGTATACAAGTGTACAGCTACATTACCTCCCTACACACACACACGTACACACACACACACACACACACACACACACACACACACACATTATGTCAGCATTCGCCCAGGCAGAAAGAGGCCCCACCATCCTAGGCCACCTTGTCCTTGACCTCTCTGGCCTCATGGCCTATGTGGACTGGGGGATGCTCATCCTGCTCTTGTTTGCTGGGTTGCAGGTTGGTGTGAGAGAGTATCCGTGATCCTGTCTCCTGCAATAGTTGAAAAGGAGCTCCAGGTTGGCCCCTGGTTCAGATGTGGCCTGAGGCTGTTTTTTTCTGATGTCCCCTCCCTCAGCCACGCTTCTCCCTACCTAGACTGGGACCTGAGGCAAAGGCAGTGCTCCTGCCTGAAGAAGGGCTGGGCTAGAGTTGGCCCTGCCAGTCCAGCAAGTGGATGCTCCCTTCTCTCCTCCCATCCATCCATCCATCCATCCATCCATTATTCCAGAATGTCACGCTGGCATTCTCAGAAGGCAGGAATTAGTATGTGGTAAAAATTTAATAAGACCAAATGCCTGGATTTTGAGTATAAGGGGCACTTTTGTAAGAAATCTGGGACCACATTGCCAAAGGCAGGAGGGAGCCATTGAAGGTTTTTGAGCAGGAAAGGGACATGACCTGATCTCCACTGTAGAACAATCACTCTGCTGTGTGAAGAAGGAGGCCAGGAACAGGGATCAGGCCAAGGAGGCTACTGTGGGACCAGGGCCTTCTCTGGGGATGGTTTGGAAGTCAGAGAAAGGAGAATTCTGCTTCAGTTTGGTCTATGCCAAGTTCTTTTTTGCCTCAGTCCCTTTCAACACGCTGCTTTCCCAACCTGAATCACTCCCCCTGCGGCCGCAAACCTGGCTGCTTCTCCTGGTGTCACACCCGAGAAGCCCTCCCTGATCTACCTGAACACTCCCCTTAGTTATCCTCTGTGAAAGCACCTCTTTCCTACCCTTTAGTTAACACAGTTTATGATCATATGTTAGTTGTTCTTTTTTGAGGACAGGAGCTATATCTTATATCTGCTTTAGTCAGTCACCTGTGTTTTACTGGCTGTCTAGCTCTGTGCTTGACATAAAGCAGGCAGTCAATAAATACCTATTGAATGCATGTGTGATTTAATTACTGGAATGCCTGCATAGTAATACAGATATGAGATCATCACACCTGAGAATTGACCCTTGAACAGCATAGTTTGAATTGTACTTAAATATCTTTGTTCAAGAGGCAAGGGTATATTCTTTTTTGTAATTTTAAATGTTCTTTAAAAGATTTTATTTATTTTTAGAGAGAGGGGAAGGGAGAGAGAAAGGGAGGAAGAGAAACATCAATGTGTGGTTGCCTCTCACCCACCCCCAACTGGGGACCTGGCTTGCAACCCAGGCATGTGCCCTGACTGGGAATTGAACCTGTGGCACTGGTTCGCAAGTTGGCACTCAACCCACTGAGGCATACCAGCCAGGGCTTCAAGTGTACTTTCTATCCACAGTTGGGAATCCATGGGTGCAGAGGGCCAACTTAAGTTATATATGGATTTTCAACTGTGCTAGTGATCAGTACCCCAAACTCTGTGTTGCTCAAGGGTCAACTGTATATGCCTTATAAGCATTGATCCTCATAGAATCTGCCAAGAAAGTGAGATGGGAATATCCCCAGGTAGCCTAGGTAGAAACTGGTACCCTGAGTTATGTCTTGTCCGTGATCTAGTTAATGACAAAGCTGGGATTAAGGATTGGCGTGTACATCCCAGACTCGGTCTACCACATCATTGCCTTTCTTTGTCAGGCCCAGAGGATGTGGCCACCTGTGGACTGACTGCTGCCTGGCCAGCCAGTCTAGACCACCAGATCAATCAGATTGAATGTCTCTTATAGTAATTATTTGTACCTCCCTTCAGCATCATAGTCTGCCGGTATCTACCAGGAAGAAGAATCTGTCTTATACAGCACATGTAATGGCAGTGAGACAGAGCTTGGCATGTTCAAGGGACCAAAAGAAGGCCAGTGTGGCTGGAGTGGGGACGGGTAGGGAGGCTTGTGTCTGGGTCTTACTCACTTCTGGGTTCTCACAGAGGACACAGAGCTCTGTACACAGAGCACTTGTTAATGGCTCATGGCATTAATCGGGCCCCTGGTCTATACACTTTGTCTTTGCTGGACACAGAGCTCTAACCGTTTCTCTCCTCTGCTCTAACCTCAGTGCCTACACAGAACCCTACAAGGTCTGTCCCATCATGGCAGCAACCCCCAAGGAGGACCTCACATCGGATGAAGAGCAGGGAAGCTCGGAGGAGGAGGAGGACAGTACTCCGAAAGATCCCAGCCTCACTCACAAGGTATGGTGCTCCATCCAGGGAAAGGGGCCAGTGGAACGTGGGGGTCACAGATGTGAAGGTGGAGAGAAGATGGCAAAGGTCCCCCTCCATCCCTCTTGGTATGGAGGGACCTGTTGGCAAGCAGCCAACCCCAAGCTGGATCGAGGCTGAGTCATGGGCTGCGGCTTTGAGACATACGCAGACATGGGGTCTAGTGTTGGTGATACAGGGGTGACCGCTCCCGTCAGTACCCTCTTGGATCTGAGAATGTTTGGGCCTCTCCGAGCCTTTGTGGATGAAGTGAAATAGAGCTTCCTGAGTTGAATCAAGACAGACCTAGAGTTTAATGACCTCCACCCTGGGCTTCGGTTTCCTCATCTGCAAAGTGGGAGGCATGAGGGTGAGATGAGCAGAAGGATCTGAGTAAGCTTCCCTAACTGAATACAGAGTTCTAGAATGAAAGTTGGTTCCTCCATACCCTGCAGTGGCGCGGTAGGGGTGGGACTGAAAACAGGGCTGCGAGCCGTTTATCTGGGGGCAGACAGCCACTGGGACCCAAGTCACAGTGGGGACCCAGACCTCCTTATGCAGTTGGCCCACAGTATCCATGGGGGATTGGTTCCAGAAGCCCCACAGATACCTAAGTCCACAGATGCTCAAGTCCTTTATGGAACCTATCTTCGTGTGCATGGAGGCTACAGCAGGATATGCTTGCGCGTTGCTCCATTCGTGTGGCTTCGGCATAGTGCTCCAAGTGTGGCAGCTTCCAAGTTTTGCTTTTTGGAACTTTCTGTGGTTCTCTTTCAAATATTTACTCCGCAGTTGTTTGAATCCACAGTATACGTGCTCACTGTTGGGGGCTTACGATGAGCTCCATTTCACTGCTACGATCTCTTTCCTTCCACACTCAGCTTCTGGGAACCAAGAATTGCCTCCTATGTTCTCATTTGTAGAAACAGAGGGGCGAAGAACTTGCCCAGGGTCATAGAGCTCCTATGCAGTGTGACTCAGGAGACACCACAGGGTGATGAGGATGGGAAGTTGAGACCACAGGGGTCACTTCTGCTTCAGGGGAGACAGGCTAGGAAGGGTGAGCCGCTTGAAATTCTCTCCATCCCACCTTTCAGGCCCCACTCCTCTCTGCCTGGGAGGAGCAGCTGGGGAGGCAGAGGAGCGCTGCCTCCTAAGTGACAGGCCTCCTTCAGGCACCTCCTGTGTCCACACATTGTCACATTCTCCTTCCGGTCTTATGATAGGTGTGTCACATTGATGAAAGGCTGTTCATGTGGAAACACCCAGTGGGAGTGCCTGGCCCTTACCAAGCATTTTATAAATGGCCATGTCTTTCATTTTGTTTTTATGCACTTGGTATCTTTTTAAAATTTATTTCTCTCTCTACAGTGTTTGCATAAAGTTACCTAGCCAGTGCTACGGGGAACCCTGAAGGGGGCTTTCCCGCCTGGCCTCTTGCCCCCTTCACCTTTCACTCTGGTCCTTGCTTCTCCCTCTCTAGATAGACTGCATGCTCTGCTGGCACTAAATGATTCCACATGTGTTATCTGTTTCACTCCATGACAGTTCCAGAGTCAGTACCATTGTCCCCATTTTATAGTTGAGGACACAGGTTCAGAGAGGTTAAGTAATTTGCCCAAAACCACACTGCTGGTGACTGGCTGGCTGCAAGCCCAGTGCTTGCTTGTTTTTCACGGTAGTCCTGGGGCCATCTCTTACCTCCTCACTCTTCCCTGTCTCCCAGGGAGAACTGCTGATTTTGGGGGGAGAAGGGCGGGGACCCTTGAGTTAGCATGCCCATACCAGTTTAGAGATGGATTTGCCTTTCCTGAGCATCCTTGGTGTCATAGAACCTGGAAGCATAGATAGCTGTCATCAGGAATGTTGTCTGAACCTGAACTTTGAATTGGATCTGGTTACCAGGCCTGGAAGAGTTGAAGGGCAGGTTGATGGAGCAGTGGGGCCTCCCATGTGCAACTTGCTATGTCTCAAGCTCCCTGACCTCTTGTTGGCTTCCCGCCACAGTCACTGAGTTGTCTGTTAAGCCTTCTTTTGGAGCCATCGCATCTCCTCCTCTACCAATCTACCATTGGCCATTTAGCCTCCCTGTCTCTGCTGGGCTGTGAGAGGGCTGAATAAGAAGAACATAGATGGGAAAGTGCCAGCCACATAGTAGGAACATAATAACTGTCTGTTGCTTCTGAGTCTAGGAGGCAGAAGGGGAGTAGGAGAGGAGAGGAGAGGGTCTGGCCCACCCAAGATCATTGTGAAGACATGAGATCCTAGGGCCCTGGACATTGGTGATCAGCTTCCCAGCCTTCTGGTCCCCAGGCTGCTCCTTGGACACCCTCAGGAATAAGGGGCTTGCAAGAGGCAGGGAAGCATAGAGAATAAGAGGCTCACACCTAGCTTTGCCACTTGCTGGCTGAGTGCTTTGAGCAAATTCTTAGCTACTCTGTTCTTCAGTTTTCCCATCTACAGAATCAGGAAAACAACCATAGTACCTGCTTCAGACTAGTTATGAGAGTAAATAAATCTGTGGAGACTTAGAACAAGGCCTGGCACACAGGAAAAACACACACAAAGGTCAGAGCTTTTGGGTGGGACCACGGGCCAGGACAGAGAAGCAACCTGCTTCAGGTCAAGTAGGACTCAGCAACAATGCCAAGGCCCTGGATCTAAGGCAGCTTCTACCTCAGACAGGGGCCTCTGCTGGGGCCAGAGCTAGTATGGCCAGCCAGGTGTGGGGCCCACATAGGGAGCCAGGGTTGGGGACAGGAGCATCCTGTCATTCTGAGCACAGATGGAGAAGTGCGAGTCTAGACTCCTCACGACAGGTCGCTTCACTCTTGGGAGCCCAGCCCTCTTATCTACTAAATGGAGCTCTACCCTGCCAGCCCCTCATCCTTCTTTGTGAGGCTTTCATTATGTACCGAACTTGAAATCACCTTTAAAAACTGTTTCATCACATAAGGTGTGCTCTGCTAGATACTCCTCGTAACATATGCAGTCGTTATAGGTGGAGGTTGAAGTCCCCCAGAACACTCCTTCCCAGGCCTTGTGCCCTCACAGTGTTAACTATGGTACGATTAGGGTGAATCCTCCCAGAACTTGCCCCCTGTATTCACCTACGTATTTCATTATGAGTGGAAAATGGGTGGTATTGTTTATGGAGTTATTTTTCCACCAATTATATCAAACTATAAGAAACGTAGAGTAACTTGACTGGGTTCATTCACAAAATTCTTTTTTTTTTTTTAATATATTTTATCTATTTTGTTATTACAGTTGTCCCAATTTTCCCCCCATTGACCCCCTCTACCCAGTACCCCATTTCCTCTAGCAATGCCCCCCTTAGTTCATGTCCATGAGTCATGCATGTAAGTTCTTTGGCTTCTCTGTTTCCTTTGTTCTTAACATCCCCATTTATTCTGTAACCACCAATGTGTACTTTTTTTTTTCTTTCACGTCCAGACAATTCACCATTTAATTACTGCCTTCTGTCAGCTTCTCAAATCATATTAATACAAAGTTTTCTTTTCATTATTCCAAAATGCCTACATTAATTCATTTGTTTAAAGAATTACTCTTTTAAGTAATATGAGTTGCAATATTACCAAACACAAGCAAAACTACATTTACACCCATACATATTTTTACACGTATTTTAAGTATATACTGGATTTTGAAGAATTAATACAAAAAATTTAAAATATGCCAATAGTTTACATAATTATTACATGTTAAATGATAGTATTTTAGATATATTATAGCGACATTAAGCAAATTTTTTCTTCTTTAAAACTTATTTTATTCTGGAATGCTATTTTTGTGAAATATATCACAGAAATGGTGTATTGCAGAACTCGCTTTTATGAAAGTTGTCCTAGAGACAGTGCCAAACCCATAGTAAAAAATGAATTTGGTTTTTGAGTCAGATCCTCCCCATTCCCATGATACAACTTAACTTTATTTTAAGCTACTGGAACTACAACTTATTCTTTTTGGAGTTTTCCATCTTAAACAGTGGATTTATTTATTTATTTAGGCTGTGCATAGGTCTTACTTCTTTCAATACCCTCTGTTTTTCCTCTACATGTGTTTTACAAGTTGAAGCCTTCAGAAATAATGGCACTTGCAGTGCTCAGCCAGTCCCCAGAGCATAAATTATTATGTTTACTAAGTAAAAAATAAAAAGCCCTAGGATTTAAATAATTTTGTGGAATAGTGTTCTAGCTATTTTTTGAACTTGTGGTTGACTTCCTGTGTGGTCCTAGACTAACCCCTGAACTATTTAAGAGTCTGTTGAGGTAGAGATTAGGTATGTTCACATTTCAATAACAAAGTTTACTATAGCATTCATTCCTTTTCCCAAGCATCCCCAATTTAGGGACCTTCATAACTGGAAATGTATATTTCCATGATTTAGTTGAAAGGAATTTTATTTAATTTACATGCTAATTTGAGTATATATATTTTCTATGTACACAAATCATATATTGATTCCACCCAAATTGGTCTTCATTCTCAGCATCTTTTCTAACCTAAAGATTGACTGATTTCACAACACACCCATGACCAGTTTGTTGCTATTTAACATAAATTCTAACAAAATCTACATATTACACCCCCACAAATAAACACATATTTTGTAACAGTGAATAAGAAAGATAGCATGTCTTCTATGTAATACACATCCACATTTTCTTACTTTTTTCTTCTTCCTTAACTGCATTCAATTTTTCTGAGTTACTGCAAGTAACCTGATTTTCCCATATTGTGAAATGATTCCAATCTAAGAGAACTTAACCTGCAGTAATGCAGATACAAGTAATATACAAAATTGTACCTTATTTAGTAAAATCTATTTATAACAAGATCACTTTAAAGCATTCATAAGTTAAAGTTGGTTCTTATCTATTCAGTTGCCCTATATCTTTTGATTGGTGCATTTAATTTACCTTTGTACCTGTGTTCCTGTCCATGTCTATTTCTTTATCTTCTTAAAGCAGACCCTTTAGCATCTTTTGCAATGCTGTTTTGGTGGAGATGTGTTCTTTTAGACTTCTTTTGTCTAGAAAACTCCTTAATGAGAGCCTTGCTGGGTAGAGTATTCTTGGTTGCAAGCCTTTGTTTTTCATTGCTTGAAATATTTTTTTGCCATTCCCTTCTGGCTTGTTGTGTGTCTGTTGAGAAATCAGCTGATAACCTTATGGGAGCCCCCTTGTATGTTATTAGCTGTTTCTGTCTTGCTGCTTTTAGGATTCTGTCCTTGTCTTTGAAATCATTATGATGTGTCTTGGACTGGGCCTGCTTGGGCTCATCTTCCTTGGGACCCTCTGTGTTTCTTGAGTTTGCATGACCTTTTCTCTCCTCAAGTTAGGGAAGTTTTCTGTCATTACTTTTTCAAAGAGGTTTTCTATCCCTTGCTCTTCTTCTTCTCCTTCTGGTATCCCTATGATATTCTTTTTCAGTTCTTTTTCATTTTGTTGCACTGCCTGGGAATTTTTTTCTACATTGACCTCCAGCTTGATGATCTGCTTTCTCTAGCCTACTTTTGATTCATTCTACTGTGTTCTTCAATTCAGAAATGGTATTCTTCATTTCCTCCTGGCTCAATGCTGGTGTAATTCTCAGTAAGTTCCCTGTAGCTTTTCTGGAGTTCTTTGTAGTTCCCCTGTAGTTGTTCGTAGTTTTCTTTGAACTCGCTGAGCTCATTGAGCTTCTCTATAATCATTATTTTGAATTCCCTGTCTGATAGGGTGCTTGCCTCTATTTCATTTTGCACTCTTCCTGGGGATTCCTGCTTTCCATTTGCTGAGGGTTTATTTCTTTGTCTCCCCATTTTAGGTGACTCTTGTTTGTTTCTGCTTCTTAGATTGGTCTGCTTTGACTTACTGTCTTAGTGGTGTGACCTTCTGTGGTGTAGAGGTGCACTTTTTTACTTCCTGGATCTGTGCTTGGTCCATGAGATGTCAGCTCATGTCCCAGTCTTGGCCTAGTCAGCCAGTTGAAAACTACCAGAGATCCACTGTCTTTGTCTGTCTCATCCAGTTGTTAATCCAATCAGCCTGTGATCACTGGTCAGTTTTAGGCACCTCAGTCACGTTGTGATGAATCGGCTCCTCTGTTCTGTCTATGGTAATAAGGCTTCTCTCCAGTTGGTGTTCTGTTGATTATTCCAGATGATTTCTCCCTAATTAATTTGTAATTCCAGTTTGGTGTTGGGAGGAGATTGGGGTAGCTCCACTCACTCCTCCACCACCTTGGGTTCCTCTCTTTCACAAAATTCTTAGAGATTTTCTCACATTGGTGTAGAGTGCCCTTAATTATTTTTTAGTGCTGCATAGTGTTTCATTTTATGGAGATGCTATGGTTTCTTTCTCCATCCCTCTGCTTAGAGACCTTTACAATGTTTCACATGTGTTCTTTTTTTTTTTTTTTTTTTTTAAGATTTTATTTATTATTTTTAGAGAGAGGGGGAGGAAGAGAGGCAGAGAGGGAGAGAAACATCAGTGTATGGTTGCCTTTCACCTGCCTTCAGCTAGGAATTGGGCTGGAGACCTGGCTTGTAACCTGGTTATGTGCCCTGGCAGGGAATCAAACCATCGACCTTTGGGTTCGCAGGCCGGCACCTTATCCACTGGGCCACCAGCCAGGGCTTCACATGTGTTCTTATTACCAACAGCATTGCAGTGCACTGTTCATACACCTCCTTAGACACACGTGTAAGGTTTTCTCTGGGGTGGATTGCAGATGGGGATTAGTGGATCAGGGAGCTGTCTATGTACCTGTTGCTAACTTGACCCTTGGGGGGCTATTCCCAGAGCACCCCTGGCAGCCCTCAGTGTGGGAGAGTTCCCAAGCTGCCCGGCCTCAGGGTGGGTGTGAAGGGAGATTTCCAGAATAAGCAATCTTTCCCAGCTCCTTTTGGCTGTAGAAATTTGGTGGGGAGGGAAATGGGGAGAAGGAGCATTTCCTCTTGATTCTTTGTCTTCCATGGTGTCTGGAAAGTTTATTTCTCCAAAAGGCAAAGACTTCTGTCTGTGCCTCCATCACATTGTGGGTCAAATGGGAGCCAGGTTTCCACCTCCAGTTCCTCATAGCAGCAGGCCTAGACAAGGTGCGAGTGATCAGTAGAATTGCCACCCTTTAGAAGTCAGATTGGGGGGAGGTATGAGTCCCACACTTTTACAGCTTGATACGGTTCATGTAAAAATAAAGGGTGAGCCCTGGCTGGTGGCACAGTCGATAAGGCGCTGGCCTGGGAACCCAAAGGTCACTGATTCAATTCCCAGCCAGGGCACATAACCAGGTTGCAAGCCAGGTCTCCAGCCAGGTCTGTGGCTGAAGGCAGGTGAAGGGCAACCATACATTGATGTCTCCCTCTCTGCCTCTCTCCCTTCTCTCTCTGGAAATAATACATAAAATCTTTTTTATTTTAATTAAAAAATAAAGGGTGGAGAGCCCCACTCTTTCTATATATTTTTGGGTAACCAAGTCAGGAGGGAAAAGATTTTGGAGCAGGACAGGAAGCTGAACCTAGCTGGTCCACCCCCATGTGACCTCTCCCTGTCTCCCACTCATAGACATACAAAGGGTGTGGGTTGAAGGAAGGAGGGGGAAAGAAAGGAAAAATGAGAAGGACTTAAAAATAGATCTAACTGTGAAAGGAGACATTCAAAGGCTGGCTGGCCAGTCACTTCTCCCTGCCAGTCAGCCTAGGTCTTAGAGTAACGGGTACTTTTCAAGCTAAATACCAGCTCCCCTGAGACCAGCTGGGGGTTGGCGTCCCCTCCCTCAGCTGAGATCCATCGTCATCAAGTTTCCCTGACAGGTCCACCCTTGACCCCAGGCAGAAGTTAGTACCCTGCCTTCTGGAACAGACATTTCCTGCCATCGAGCCCTCCCTGGCTCCCCACTTATGCCAGTTGTATCCTATGGCTCCACCCAAGGTCAGTCAGCCTAGCCCAGGCCTCCTTGCTGACCTCATGCCCCTAGGCCTTGCACCTTTGGCCTCGCCTGACCATTTACCTAGGTTGCAGGGTCCACTTGAACCCTGGTTATTTCCATTGTGCCATTCTCCAGCCTGAGTTAAGTGCCACCAGACCTGCACATTGGCTCCACTGCAAATGCTACTCCCCTTGTCCCTGGGGAGACCATCCTAGACCTGCCTCAGCTGCCTCAGGCTGCAGCCTGTTCTCCTTCCCAGAAAACAACCTTGTCCCCTGTCAAACATGAATTTCATCCCATCTGCATCTCTTCTCACTGTATCCTCACTGAGTTTCTCCTGTTCCTCCTCTTCCTCAACAGAAATTTATTTACTTACTAAGTGTTCACTGAGTACCTATTACATGACGCACACTTTTCTAGGGGCTCAATATACAGTAGCCACAAGTCAGACCGGGTGCCTCCCTGCCCTGGTGGCATTTACATCCTGGAGAAGAACAGCAGCAGTCAGCCTGACAACTCCACAAGTGGCACGGGGGGAAAGTGCTGTAACCAGCAGATAGACAAAACACATCATGATGGTGGAGGACAGAGCCCCAGGGCTGTGAGGACAGGGGGAACACTTAGCGTGGACCTTTCTTTTCCATTAAAAAAAAAAATTATGTTAAAATTTACATAATATGAAATCCATCATCTTAACCATTTTTAACTGTAAAGGTCAATGGCATTAAATATATTCACATTGTTGTCCAACCATCACTGCCATTCACCTCCAGGACTTTTTCATCTTCCCAAACTGAAGCTCTGTGCCTGCTGAACACTTAACTCCCTGCTTTTCCTCCCTCAACCCCTAGCAACCACCATCTTACTTTCTGTCTGGCTGCTCTAGGGACCTCATACAAGCAGGATCATACAATATTTATCCTTTGTGACTGACTGGCTTATTTCACTTAGTATAATGTCCTCAAGGTTCATTTATAGTATAACATATGTCAGATTTTTTTTCCTTTTTAAGGCTGAATAACATTCCACTGTATGTATAGACCACATTTTGCTTATCCATCCATCAGCTGATGGACACTCATGTTGCTTCCCCATCTTGACTATGATGAATAATGCTACTCTGAACATGTGTGTACAGATACCTCTTTGAGACCTTGCTTTCAGTTCTTTTTGAAGTGGAATTACTGGATCAAAAGGTAATTCTATGTTTAATTTTTTTTTTATTTTTGAGAAACCATCATCTAATTTCCACAGTGGCCAGCTACACCATTTTACATTCCCACCAGCGATGCATGAGAGCTCTAATTTCTAAGGGAATGTCTTCCTGATGAAGAGGGAACATTTGAGCAGTCAGTGAATAGTGTGGGGGAGAAAGCATTGGAAAGACATGGGGACAAAGTGTTCAGACAGAGAACAGCAGTGCGACACTGGCTGGTGGAAATGACCTTTGTGAGCTGGGAGCCTGGGTCAGTATAGTTGGAGCAAAGGAGAAGGGGGTGGGTAGAAGAAATTCTGTAGGACTTCCCTCAGCCCAAAAACATATTCAAACCATGCTTCCACTCCCTTACTTATTTTTTTAAGATTTTACTTATTTTTTATTTTGATTTTATTTTTTTAAATTATTTATTATTTTTAGAGAGAGGGGAAGGGATAGAGGCAGAGAGGGAGAAAGACATCAATGTATGGTTGCCTTTTACCTGCCTCCAGCCACAGACCTGGCTGGAGACCTGGCTTGCAACCTGGTTATGTACCTGGCTGGGAATTGAACCAGCAACCTTTGGGTTCCCAGGCCAGTGCCTTATCCATTGAGCTATCAGCCAGGGCTTATTTTTTATTTTTAGATAGAGAGGAAGGGAAGGAGAAGGAGAGGGAGAGAAAGATCAGTCTTCTCTTGTACTCTCCCCAACCGGGGACTGAACTGAGGACTGAACCCACAACTCAAGCATGTGCCCTAACTGGGAATTGAACTGGTGACCTTTTGCTTTGCGAATGATACCCAACCAACTGAGCCACACCGGTCAGAGCCCACCTCTCACACTTTTATTATTTGTCTGTCTGACCTTCGTTGACCTTCATAAGCCAGGCCCTTTCTACACTGTCCACCTCAGATCCTGTCTTACTCAGACCTCAGTCCTCATTTCAGCAGTCTCCCCTCTTTGGCTTCTTGGACTCCACCCTCTCCTGGTTCTCTCCCTACTTTTTTGATATCCTACCATGCTTGTGCCTCCACATGAGGTGTTTATTTCCCAAATCCTGAGCTCCAGCCCTGCCTCTTATTTTGTGTCCATTGCTCGGACCATCCAGGCCAGCAGCCAGCCCTACTTAAATGGCATTCCCAGAGCTGGCCTTCTAGCCTGATCTGCCTGCAGAGCTGCACAGTCTTTATCTTCCATTTGCCCTTTTGGGCCTTTCTTGAAAGCCCTACACTCTCCTCAAACTCCACAGATCCCAAGCTGAACTCATTATCTTCCCATTCCACCCCAGCCTGCCTCTCCTCTTGTGTTTGCTCTTCTGGTTGTTGGCACCAACCATTTCGTCTTCTGTTGACATACGTTGATCCTGGAGCAAATGTAATTTAACAAATGTGTAGACCTTTGGCCAGACATCATGAAGGATATAGAAATTATTTCTCTCTGTTCTTTAAATGCACCCCAGGGCCTTTGCACTGCAGTTTCCACTACTTAAAACACTCTTCCTGACTTTGCACAGCTGATTATAGTTCTCTCCTCAGGCCGACCCTGCTCACCTGCTGTGTTTGGTGGTGGCATTTCTGTTTATTGTCTTCTTTATACTTAACTCTAGTTGAAATTATGTTCTTTATTTTTCTGTATATTACTTGGCTTTTTCTGTCAGAGTAGTTCCCAGGCAGGCAGGGACCATACTTACTCTGTTCATAGTTGTAACCTTACTGCCCGGCACATGAAATAGTATTCAGTGGATGTCTTCAAATAAACTAATTAAAAAAATGGATACATTAGACTCAGCTCTCACATTTAAGTAAGGAAAACAAACTTAAATGCATGAAAGTTTAATAAAATGAAACCACTTGTTTAGTTGTGTGTGATTTACTTGGTACAGTGAGGGGCCAAGATGCGTGCCCACCCTGCTTCTCACTGGCTGCTCAGTAACCATGTGGAGAGAGGGTGCAGCGTTCAGTACAGCACCACAAAGAGGCACTTGAGGGAAGCATGAGTGGAGGACGATGGGGGATGCAGACTTTCAGAACAAAGGAATGGCGAAGAATAGGGACCCAAAGGTCTGGGAGGTATCCTGAGTACTTACATGTCTCACACACCTTGTTCAGAGGCCTGGAGAGCTTGGGGGCTGTCAGGAGCTGGAGGGCTGGCAATGGGGACAGTGAGAATGCCCTGGTCCTGAGAGAGCTTGTTCTGTGGCTGATTTTCGTCTCTGCCATCTTGCTTCTTCCCCAGTTGTTGGGGATTTGGGTCTCAAAGTCATACTCACCCTCCCTTTCTCCTTCCTGACTTCCCGTGTATGCCAATGTGTATGAGTTTACCTAGCACACAACACTGCTGCTGAAAGTTCACCACGTGAGCCACATACTGGCCTTTTCCTGCTGTCAAACAGTGAGAACATGCCAGTCACAGTCACAGTCATACTAGGATTCTACAAGGTGATAGAGCTAACAGGGACATTTACAGATCATGGAGCACAACATGAGGTCCACCCTCTTAATGCCCACTGGTGGGTGAATCGATAAATAAAATGTGGTGTAGACATACACTGGGATATTATTAAGCCTTAAAGAGGGAGGGACCTGGGCTGGATAGGTTGTTGGTTGGAGCATTGTTCTGATAGGCCAAGATTGCAGGTTCAGTCTCCAAGCAGGGCACAGACAAGAACCAACCAGTGCCTGGCTGGTGTATCTCAGTTGTTTGGAGCATTGTTCCATACAGTGAAAGGTCGTGGGTTTCATTCCCAGCTAGACAAGAAAACAACCAATTGATATTTTTCACATCAATGTTTTCTCTCTCTCCCTCCCTCTCTCCCTCCATCCCTTCTCCCCTCTCTCCCCCTCTCCCTTCTTCTCTTTCTAAAAGCAATGAAAAAATGTCCTTGGGTAAGGATAAAATTTTTTTTATTAAGAATCAACTAATAAATGCATAACTAAGTGGAACAAATCTATTCTTTCTCCCTCTCTCTTTTTCCTTCCCTCTTTCTCCCTCCCCTTCCCCTCTCTAAAATCAGTTTTTTAAAAAATAAAAGGGAATCCTGTCACATGGATGAACCTGGGAAACAATATTCTAAGTGAAGAAGCCAGTCACAGAAGGACAAATAGTTCATGATTCCACTTATATGAAGAATCTAACAGTCAGATTCACAGAAGCAGAGAGTAGAATGGTGTTTGCCAGGAGCTGGGGGGACAGGGAAATTGGGAGTTGCTATTTAATGGGTATAAAGGCTCAGTTATGTCGAAGATTGCTTTGACTTTACAGGAAGGAAAACTAAAGCTCATAGAGGGGCCATCACTTGCTCAGAGTTATTTGGCAGGTCAGAGGCAAAGTCAGGAGTAGAAATCCTGTTGCCTCATTCAGGGCGTTCCAAGATAACTTGATGCTTCTACAAATGCATTACACACTTCAGCCAGAATCAAAGATTCTTTTAAAAATTAAAAGTGTTTTAAAGTATCTGGGCCAAACCCAGACTCACACCGGCCTATAACTACAATAAGGCAGGCGTCAGTGTGAACTAGAATCTGACCACTTGGTAGGGGAGAATCTGTTTGGTCCCCCTTCTTCCTTCTTGTCCTAGCAGGTATTACCTCCTTTCCTCCATCCTCATCCCTTCCTTGCCCCTGTGGGAGCACAGGTAGCAGCTAGGATAAAATATGAGACCTCTCACCCTGAGCTCCTGTCTCTGAATTTTCTAGCCCTGCTGGAAATGATAGTCAGAATTCCCAAGGGGGAGGGCCCATGCCCTTGCAGCAGTGCCCAGAGGAATGTTGGACACAGCATTCTTCTGGAGTCTGGGGACACCTCTTGAGCTTCCTGGCACCCTCCCTTTCCAGTCCTGACCTCGGAGCCCTCCAGCATGCTCTTCATGGGCACCCTCAAAACAATGAAGACGCGGGCATATTTCCTCAGGGCTTGAAACAGCCTGTGATTTTTTTTTCTGATGAGCTGAGTGGCTGAGGAGGCTGACATTTAGGGAACATGGGGTACCTGCCTTGGCCCCCTGCCCCACCTCAGGTTTAGTGTGTGACCTAAAAACATTCATTGAATCTGGAGGAGATTCTGGGCATAGGAACTTGCATAAGCCAAAAAGGCCTAAAAGCAGGGAAAAATAGTCTGATCTTAGGAATAAATCTGGGTTTCCTGGAGCATGAGGAATGCTGGAGAGGTGCCTAGAAAGGATCTTCAGGCTAAGTCCAAGGCAAAGGGCAGAACTTATTGTGTCTCGGTGTCCTCATCTGTAAAATGGAGACAATAAAGACAGTACCTGCCTGCCTCATAGGGTATTGGGAGAATTCAGTAAGATAAAAATGTAAAGAATTTACAGCCATACTTAATACATACTTAGTGTTTAATAAATGCTAGTTATTGTATTATTAAGTAGCTATTATTATTATCCCTGTTTTACAGATGGGGCTCAGAGAAGAGAAATAAGTTGTCCAAGGACATAGGTAGACAAAAAGGCAGAGTCCAGGATTTGAAACCAGGTCTTCTGACCCCAGAGAATAGGCTCTCAGCATAATGCTAAATGACAAGTTCTGTCATCTAGTGCAGGGGAGCTATAGGAGTCCGTTGTGGCTGCAGGCAATAGCAGAAGGTGGCCACCAGCAGAGGGTGGACTGGAGTGGGTAAAGACTGGAGCTCTGGATGAGCTAAGTAACAAGCTCAGCAGAGGGTGTAAGGATGCTAGGGAACTTAGGTCCAAAGTAGGGACCGGGAAGCCCATCCCTGTAGAAGCAGGGCAGTTCTGAGTGGGGACAAGCCCAGGGTGGATTGAGTGGATGTTGATGGAGGTGAAATTTGTCTGGGAAGGAAGACTCAGGAGGTGAGAGGCTGAGGGTTACAGCGCAGAGATTGGAGTTCCCAGGTGACTGTAGGTGAGGAGGACAGCTGTGAATGCAGAGGAGGAACCCAGGCACCAAGATGTTATAGTGTGGGTCTTTACAAGGTCCTGCCTACCAGAAAGGAGGGTGAAAAGAGGTGACTATTTAAATGCAGAGCAGATATAAACCCAGGGGCCTGCCAGCAGGCAAAGGAGTGACAAACAAGGAGCTTTGAAAGTGGTTTCTTACTCTTCTGTAGGATAGGATATTGAGGAAAGAGAGCATGTGGCCCCTGGGCACACTTGAGGTCATCCTGAGGGCCAGGCCATGAAGCTGGGGGTTCATTGGCCTGCTTCTCACAATAATTATTGTTGTTATTATAGTACAATGACAGTGATGCCTTATTTTCCCCTCACTATTCACTGAGAATGAACAGCTTTTCCATCCATCATCCTATATGATCTTTGAGACAACCTCTAAACACAATAGCTCTCAAAATGTTTTGGTCTCAGACTTCTTAAAAATGATTGAGAACCTCAGAGTTTTTATTTTTATGAGTTATATTTATCAATGTTTACCATATGAGAAAGCCGTGCTGTCTTTTAATTTATTTTCAAGTAACAATGATAAACCCATTACATATTAACATAAATAGCATTTAAAAAACCCTCAAATAATCCAATTTTATTTTGTTGCTATTGTTTATGTTATTACAGTTGTCTCAATTTTCCCCCTTTGCTCCTTTCCCCCTGAAGATCATTTTTAATATTTAACTTTTTAAAAGAACTAATGAGAATGACATTAGTTTTGCATATTTGCAAATATTGTTAATTCCTGTTTTAATAATAAAGACAGCTGGATTCTCCTAGCTGTTTCTGCATTCAAACTGTTGGAACTGTTGTTTTGGTCAACTCCCATGGACATCTCAGGCTCACATAGGTATGTGGTTGTGATATGTATGTGGTTGGAAAAGGGAGGCAGAGCCCCAGAGGTTCTGGGATCACACTTGGTTTTAGAAGGAGGCTAAATACATCCATTTTATAGCTGGACAAACTGAGGCACAGAGATAGAGACCAGGACTCCCAGCTCTTTCTGTAACCCACTCTTTAACCTTGAAGATTCCTAAAGGAGGACTGACCTGATCCCAGAAGAGCCAGTGGAGGCCTGGCTGGTTTGCCTGGGGCCTGGAGAGGAAGTGCAGGACCAGGCAGCCCTGGGACACAGAGACGAGGAGCTGCTTCGGCCTCAGGCAGCAGTGCTAGGAGCCCCCTGATGTGACACCCACAGTGTCAGCCTGAGAAGGGCGATAGCCCTGGCACCCCAGCCCCCACGCTCTTGGGAGGAGCCCTGTTCCCAGAAGTCTGTCCCTGGACACTGCCGTCAACCTCAGAGTTCATTTCCTGGTTAAACAAACATCTATATTATATGGCCCTGTTGGGCAACGCCCATAAGCAGCTTCTGAGGAGAGCCTTGGGCACATGGCCTGCCAGGTCTCCGTCTTGTCTGGCTGGCAACGACACATCCATCATTGGCAGACTCCCTAAAGCAGGACAGCCTGTACGTCCTACCCGGAGTCTGCCTGTCTGGCAGGAGGGGCAGCAGGGATGTGTAGAGCAGCCTGTGCCCCGAACCCATCGGAAGTCCAGCCCACAGCTTCAAGGTGCTAACAGTGGTAATGATATGGCTCCCAAAGTCTGAGCAGAGGTTGACCACTTCCATCCATCATCTCATGGAGGGTGGGAATATCAACCCCCATCTTCCAGATGAGAAAACGGGCATCTAAGAGGAGTTTGCCCTTAGTCATGTAACTGCTCTGGGCTGGCTGGGTCGTGGATCCAGGTGCCCTGACCTTCAGCATAGTTCTTTCTCACATACCACAGGAGGCACTATTCTAAGGATAAAAATCAGAAGAACTGAGGCCTGACGACTAGCCCAGGTCCCTGCTGGAGTGCAAAACGTTTGCTGCCAGCTTTATAGTGCAGGTAAAGAATAGGTGCTTCCCAGTTTGAAAAACCCGCCTTCATCTGTAATGGACAGAGATGCCATTTACTGAGTGTCAGGTGCCAGGCATGCTACTATGTACTTGGTTATTGGAGCCAGACTTAGCTCTGCTACTCACTAGCAATAACTTAGGGCAAACGGTAGGACTTCCTTGTGTCTCAGTTTACTCATACGTGAAATGGAGATAATAAGGACCTACCTTATAGATTTGGGGAAAGATACAGTGAGATAATATGTGTACAAAGTTTAGAACCATACTTAGTGCATACTAAGTGTTCAACAAATGCTAGCATTATATTTTTAAGTAGGCATTATTTTCATCATCGTCTATGCTTTACAAATGGGGCTCCGAAGAGAAATTAACTTGTCCAAGGGCATAGGTATAGGAAGGGGTGGCACCCAGGATTTGAATCAGGTCTTCTCAGCATCATGCTGGATGACAAGGGAGAGCTGAATCACAGGCTTTCTGGCAGACTGGAGGTCATCTTGTCTCTTGTCCTCATTTTATAGGGGAAGAACCTGAGGTTCAGATCTCCTGACTTCTGCCCTTTCTCTACAGAGTCATTCTCTTTTTTATGGAAGCTTGACCACAGGGTTTTCTTAGCTGTGGAGGCCTGTCCTGGCAGAATACATTTTCCATTGAAAGGGTTTCGTTTACAAAGCCTTTTCACACGTGGGACTCTGAAGGAGCCCCTGCCTTGGGAAGAGTGAGCTGCTCTTGTCCACAGGGCCCCATGCTAGCTCTGCAGATGCAGAAGGCAGACGGTGAGTCACAGCTCGGCGCCAGCAGGAGGGCGGAAGGCCAGGTGAGACAGGAAGCCTCCGAGGGCCTCATGGTTTTCTCTTCTGCTCCATGGATGCCATGGCAGATGCAGGAGGGGGACTGACTGACCATGGGCACAGGGTCTGCACTACTCAGGTGGCTTCAGAGGAACTGAATCTCCAGAAAGTACTAAGAAACTATTAGAGATGAACTAGCTAGGGAGGGAGCTCATTTATTGAGCGCCTACTGTGTGTCGGGTACTGTATCTCATTTTATCAGTTTGTGCAAGGATCATATTAGGTAGTGTGATTGCTGTAAAGAAAAGTACAGTAAGATAAAGGGTTAGAGTAGTGGTTCTCAATAGGGGGATTTTTGCCCCTACAGGACATTTGACAATGTCTAGAGACATTTTAAAAATATATTTTATTCATTAATTTTAAAGAAAAGGGCAGGGAGGGAGGGAGAAAGAGAAACATCAATGTATGGTTGTTTTTCACCTGCCTCCAGCTACGGACTTGGCTGGAGACCTGCTTTGCAACCTGGTTATATGCTCTGGCTGAGAATCGAACCAGCAACCTTTGGGTTCATAGACTGGCACCTATCCACTGAGCCACCAGCCAGGGCCCTTAGAGACATTTTGATTGTCACAACTGAGGGATGTTACTGTCATCCAGCGGGGCAGAAGCCTGAAAAGCTGTTAATACATAGAACAGCCTCTGCAACAAAAATTGTCTGGTCCAAAATGTCTGTTAGTAAAGCCAAGGTTAAGAAACACTGGGGTTAGAGAGTGACTTTGGGTGCTCTATAGGTCAGATGGTCATGGATGGCCACACTGAGGATAGGATGTGACTTTGAGCAGAGACCTGGAAAAGTCAGAAGGTAAGAATGAGAAGAGCTGGAGAAGAACATCACAGGCCTAGAGAACAGTGAGTGCAAAGGCCATGAGTCAGGAACACATCATCAAAAAGGCCAGCATATGAGGTCAGGCTGATTATTTTCCACTGCATTTCACATGAAAAAACTAAGGCTTGCCAGATGTCACACAATTAAACAGCACTGGGCCAGGATTTGAACTTGGATGTGCTTGATTCCAGAGCCTATTTCCTTTTCATTGCTTTAGCTGCTACTGCCAGGGGACTGGCTCAGCCCTCATTTGCAGTTGCAGCCTTTCCCCACCTGACCATGTAAATTATTTTTCTAATTCCATCCCTGCTACTGCCATTCAGTGGGTGGAAGCCATGGTTCTGAGCACTTGATTCTGTTTCTGGCTCTACCTCAATAACAAAAGTAAGGATAATGATAGCCATTAGTGTATGCCAGGCACTCATGTTCCACATGTGAAATACATACACATACATACACATACATATATAGAGATGATAAGATTTCTAGATAGGTATCTATATATAGATTTACAGGTCCGTAGATGGATTTCTCTCTATATTTGTACACATATGTATGTATGTATATATCTACATTCATTTAATCCGTAATTACAATAAACATGCATGTGTTAGATACCATTATACTGTTGTACCCATTTTACAAAGAAAATTGAGGCATAGAGAGGTTGAATGACTTGTTTAACTAGCAAAAAAGGCAAAGGCAGGAATTGAATCCAAACTGCCCATTTGCTGAGTCCTCGTAAGTGCCACACTGTGCAGTCTGTGCAGTTGCCTTCTCAGCTGGTAGTAAGTTTCTAGAGTAGATCATTCACTTGACCAATAACTCCTTACGTTTGGTAACACACAGGAAGTGAATTTAAAGGTCATTTTGTTCACACATGAGGAAACTGAGGCCTGGCTTCAGAAAGTGACTCGTGCAGGATTGCACGGGGAGGTAGTAGAGCCAGAACCAGAAGCCAGGTGTTCTGCTTGAGTGCCCTCTGCTCCCCCGTGGGCCACCCTGCCCCGAGCCATGCCTGCATGTTCCCAGCATCCACCACCTGTTCTGTCAGGCTGCCCATAGTGTTCTTCTGGATCCCAGCCACCAGCCAGGTTTGGGGTCCTGCAGGAGGGGCCAACTGTGGCAGAAGGCCCAAGCATCTATCTGCGCCCCACCACCCACCATCCTCCCTTATTGGTGCAGAAGTTGGGGCTCAGGTAGGCTATATAGCTCAACTTCTGAGGTCAGCCAAGAATGTTAATGCTTCCAAAGTGGATGATAGTCTGTCTATCTGTCTGTCTCTCTCCATCTGTCTATCTCTATCTCCATCTCTATCTCTCCCTTTCTCCCTTCCTTCCTTCCTTTCTCTTTCTTTCTTCTTGCTGTCGAAAAAGGAATACAGTATGCCAGGCATCACTCATGCAGAGGTGAAATTGATGACCTGTGCCTCCAGGAGAGATGTAACTGGTGTCCTGAGAGGGGTGCCCAGAAAGGATAGCTACCCCAGCCAGCTCAGGGGGGAATCAGGAAAGGCTCCTTGAGGAAGTGACAGATGCCCTGGTTAAGTCTTAAAGGATAACTGGGAGTTAGCCAGGCAGAGAAAGGGAAAGGGACACTGAAGGGATGGCATCTGCAAAAGCAAGAGATAGGACAGAGCTCCCAACACAGAGAATTACAGGTTGCTCAAGATCACGGTTATAATAGTGGCCACCTGTTGAGCACTTACTGTATTTCAAGCAGTGTGCTGAGCATTAGCTCAGCAACCTTCTGAGTCAGATGCTATTAATAACCACTTCTACAAATGAGGAAACTGAGGTGCAGCAGGGTTGAAGTCACATAGGTAATGATTGCCAGAGAATGACCTGAGAAGTTTGGGAATTTGCCTTCAGCAGCAATGGAGATCCTTCTGTGAACCTGATGCTTGTGAGCTGGGGTCTTCCTGTGCTGTCCCCATTGGTGCTGTCCTTCCTGATGGCTCTTATTTCCTCCCACAGGTGGAAGGACAGTCCAGAGCCCATGTCATCGCACAGGAACTGCTGTCTTCAGAAAAAGCGTGAGTTCCCAAGCAGCTGCCTCTGGCCTTGAACTTGTTAGCAGAGCATCACCCCTCCCTGGCTTATACAGGATGAGAATTAATGCAGACTCAACCCCCTTTCCCTCTACAGATATGTGGAGATGCTCCAGCACTTACATCTGGTGAGTACATCATTCTAACTGCCCAAAACTAATTGCCCTTTTACAAGGCGGCAATATAAGAGGCAAAAAAGCAATGAGGAGGCAGAGGTGATGGTTTCCCTGAACAGAGGCTTGACAGCAGGCAAGTGTTCACAGAGGCTTTTCAGGAAAGCCTGTGTCCTAACTCATATGCTTCCAGGCTGGGTGGCGCGGTGCTTTCTGTGGGTATGCCTCTCTGCCCCGGTGGGGGCTGCCTGGGGGCTGTGCTGAGACTTCTGGGAAAAGGTCTGTGGTTTCCTCATCCCCTCCCTTAGTTCTGGGTCATTACTGTGCTTGTGAGTTTGTGTGTGTGTGTGTACATGTGTGTGCACATTGTAATGTTTTGGTTCGTGTGGAGAAGGTAATGTGTTTGCACAGTGACAGAGCAGTTGGGATATCATGAGGCTTTCTCATGCATCCAGCATTGTAGCAATAACGCTGGAACCGGTGGTGAGGGAATCCTCTGGGCTTTCAGGGGAGAGAACGCCAGGCTTAGGGGCTGCCAGATGCCAGGCACTGCCACCCTTCAAAAGCCACAAAATTGCCTGGAAAGTCTGCCTTTGAAGTCCGATTCAGTTTCACAGACATTTTTTGAGCACTTGCTATGTGACAAGAGCTGGGGAATGGAAAGGCAGATCAGACAGGGCTCCTTACCCAAGAGCAATCTGGCCAATGAAGAAGATAGGTTAGTGAATCAATAATTATTTGGAGCACAAGGTGAGTGACTG
This sequence comes from Noctilio leporinus, assembly GCA_004026585.1. NCBI lineage: Eukaryota > Metazoa > Chordata > Mammalia > Chiroptera > Noctilionidae > Noctilio > Noctilio leporinus. Next base: position 260,893 of record PVIW01000854.1, read on the forward strand.
ACAACCTGGGAAAATCTAATGGGCTTTCCTGAGGAGGTAAGGGAACAGAGTATAACACAGACATGGGAGGTGAAAGGATATAGTACGCTCAGCTACCCCAGGCCTTTGTGACAGCTTCCTACTTCTCTAGGGTTTTAAGCCATTTGCAGTCTCCTTGTAGTTTAGCATCTGACTCTGCACTGCTCTGTATTGTTCATCATGTCTTCCCAAGAATGTCAAAGACAAGGGTGTCCACCCTGAACATTTTGTTGGTGATGATACGGAGGTTCAGTAGGAGTGACTTGGCCAGTGTCATGCAGTGACCAGATCAGGACACATACCCATGCTCCTGACTTCCAGTGTACTGTCATCACATGTTAATCCTGCATTCCCAGCTGCCTTTGCAGTTCTTCAGGGAAGGGACCTCCCTGGAGGCAGCAAAGCACCCAGCCAGGTCTCTTGCTGACTCCAGCTGAGGCCCCTCTTGTGACATCACCCTAGTATCACATCGCCAAATAAGCAGGGGCACCCAGGTCCCCCGAAGGAGACAGAGCACCACTCTGGTCTGTGATCCCAGCCTCTCATTTTTCACCTCAGGAACAGAGCTTTATGCACATTACAGAACCCCAAAGCCCTCATGTATGAAATGTACCAGTACCCCTCCACCCCACCTTCACGTACATCTAAAAGATCTATTTAGCAAGGGCTGGAAGAATCACTCTTATGTTTTTTCTTCTTGCTCACTTGCTTCTGAGCTGGCAGCATGTCATAGAGGGGCTGGGCTTTTTTGTTTTACGACTTTATTAAGAGGATTTTAACTGGGAAACTTCCATCTGTGTTTGCACTGCTTCCTGCCAGTTGGAACGATGCTGAAACTGCTGGTAATTCATATAATATCCTGAAGAGGAAAAAAGAGCCCATAAAAGTCATAACTCATAAGCTAGTTGCGGGAAATTGTAGTCTGAAGCTACATGCATGACATCAGTGCTTTGGGGGATAGAACAGGCAGAAATGCCACAACGTGACTCCAAGTCCTGGCCAGGGACTCTAGTTGACAAGAGATTGATTCATAGACTTTGGGGCCTTCTACACCATTCCCCAGCCCGGATCTATTGCTGATTGCTACGTTGGTATGTTCTCTTTCAGAGTTTCTCCATAGAGATTTAATGCAGTTGAAATCCCAAGGCTGCCCAGTTATGGGGAGAGGTCCACTGTGCATTCTAAACCTCCCCAGCTAGAAAAGGCCTTGATTCCATTTTGCAGTTGTTGAGAAAGGGATGAAGATGGCCTCTGGTCTTCTGAGTTTGGGATTCAACTCTGTGCTTACCAAACAGTAGATAGAGCTTTTTCAGGGGTTATTAAAAATTCTGGTCACCCAGAGTTGAATTCTAATGGTTAAGATCCTGTTTTGTATAGTCTATTTAATCAGAATGGGTTTTATGTGTTTTAAACATTTGTAAAAAAAAAACAAAGAGGGCCCTGGCTGGTGTGGCTCAGTGGATTCAACACCAGCCTAAGAACCCAAAAGTTGCTGGTTCGATTCCCAGTCAGGGCACATGCCTGGGTTGCTAGCCAGGTCCCCAGTTGGGGGTTCTCAAGAGGCAACCACACATTAATGTTTCTCTCTTTCTCTTTCTCCCTTCCTCCCATTCTCTCTAAAAATAAATAAAATCTTTAAAAAACAAACAAACAAAAAACCCAAAGAGGTAAAGGAGAAAGAATATATGAATGAGACCATCTGTGGTCCACAAAGCACAAAATATTTATTTGGCCCTTTACAGAAAAAAGTTTGCTGACTTCTAGTTTAAAGACTCACTCCATCCTTCTGAGAACCTAGTCAAAAACACATTCATCCACCTGCCCTTCTGCCTCTATAGTCACTCTCTCATCCATTCATCTTGCCAGCCTTTTACCCACTCAACTGTCCTTTCATCTACCCATGCACCTAATGACACATCCTTGTAGCCACTCACCACCACCAGTTCATCCACTAGTCATTGTCTGCCCATCCACCCAGCCATTCACCTATCCATTCATAAGTCACTCAATTCTCCATCCATCCATCCACCTAACTTACTTATTCCTTCTGGCAGGAACATCATAGGTTGTTTACACTACCCTAGGCACTGAGACTCTAAAGATGAACTTGCCTTTGAGTAGGTCTCTCTTTTTTGTGGGGTTAAAGTGGGGAGGGGAACTAGAAAAGTCAACAGACAATTATGCTCCTCTGTGGTAAGTACAATGTGTACCACTTTAGTTTTGTGCAAAGCCAGCAGGAACACGAGGGAGGGAGACTTATTCTCCTTTGGGGTACCCGGGAAGGTTGGCAGAAGAGGTGACCTTAAAGTAGACTGAATTAGCACACAATGCCAGATAAAGGAGGAGAACATGTAGGGCAGGGGGTCAGCATGGAAATGCTCACAGGCCTGAGGGTATGTGATATGTCTGGGGAATGGTGCATCACATATAGTTAGAACATGGATAAGTTAGGAAAGGCAGGTTGGTGATGGAATCAGGGATCTAGCAATGGGTCCAAAAGCAAGGTCAGGACCAGATTGAGAAGTACCTAAAATGCCAGGCTAAAGGGCTTTTGCTTTCCCTTGTATGTAGTGAGTCTTTGGAAATGTTAAACAGATGTGTTTCCTGGACACCTTTAATCCTGTTTTATCACACATACACACACAAAAAATCCTAACAGCAGCTAAAAAATCTTACCATGGGTCCCTTATTTGGGCTGATGCATTGAAGGCCTGTATAGAAGCCAGACTGCCAACTTGGAGAGGTAACTTTGGGGGCTGTCACCAGCCCCCAGGAGAAGCTCCCACACGTAGGAGGGCCCTACATGAGCTGGTCCTTGTCTGCCTCGCTGGCTTTATCTCCAGACAGTTTCTTCTCCATTCACTCCAGCCACAGTGCCTCCCTGCTGTCCTGTAAACACTACGGATGCAGTCACGTCACCTGGCTTTTGACTTGCTTTTCCCTCTACCGGAATGTCATACCCCTGATCCTCTCATAGCTGGTTCCTCCTCCTCACTCTGGTCTCAGTCCAAGGGTCACCTCCTCAAAGAAGAGGAGGTGCGTCAAGACTTAATAGCATGAAACAACCATTTCATTCTACTTACAGATTTTCTGGATTTTGGACAGGGCAAAGTGGGGAGAGCATGTCTCTGTTCCATGATGTCTGAAAAAGACTTAAAGACTAGAGTCACTAGAGGTGACTCACCTGAAACTAAAATAATATTGTATAACAACTGAAACTGAGAAATAAATTTTAAAATAAATTCATTAAATTTTAAGATGTTTTAAAAGACCAGGGGTGACTCCATGGCTGGAGGCTGGAATTATCTGGAGGTGCCTTCATTCACTTAGCTGCTGGTTGGTGCTGGCTGCTATCTTGGACCTCCACTGGGCTCTTGGCCAGAATACTTGTAGCCTCTCCATGCAGTCTCCACATGGGCAAGGCTGGGCTTCCTCACGGCCTGGTGGCTGGGTTCCAAGAGTGAGCGTCCCAAGAGAGCCAGGAGGAAGTGCGTGGCATTTTTATGATCTAGCCTTGGAAATTACGTAACACCACTACCCCCCATCCTCTTATTAGTCGAGACAGTCACAAAGGCCCCCCCGAGTTCAAGAGGAGGGAGTATACTACTAGTCTCTACCATTTAGTGGGAGGAGTATCAAGCACAAATTGCATAAAGACCATGTGAGGGAGGAGATGTTGTAATAGCTACTTTTGGAATCTCTACACAAATCTTTCCTAATAGTTCTGTGTCAGTTAAAAATTATATTTGTCTGCTAATAATAAAAACCCAATTGTGATGACTTAAATAATTTATAAGTTATTCTCCCATGTAAAATAAGTCCAGAAGTAGGAGGTCCAGGTCAAGTTTGGCTGTTCCACAAAGTCTCAGGGACCAAGCTTCCGTCTCTCCGCTGCATCCTTTCCGCAGTTCCTCATGAACACAGAGAGCCACTGCAGCTCTAGCCATCACATCACTGTCCCAGGCAGGAAGAAAGAGAGGGAGGAAATCAAAAGCTGTGCTCCTAGCAGTTAGTTCACTTGAAAAAGAATTCCTGAAGGTTTCACTTGACAACTTCTGCTTCCATCTCATTGGGCGCTCTTAGTTGTGAGAGAGGGAGGGTCAACCGGAAGTCAATTGGCCAGACCTGCATTCAGCTCAGTGGCTGTGCTTGCTGTGTGTTTATTCTGCAGCCCAGGCTGAAGGGGCAGCAGGTACGATCTTCCCATGGTAATGGCAAGAGAGCAAATTGAACCCCAAAGGGCTTCTAAAATTCCTGCTCATATGTGCTCTGTCCACAGCAAGTGGCATGGCCAGGCCTAAAGGACAGGGATATGCTGTCCCCTTCAATGAGGCCATGGCAAGGGTGGGTGTGGATGCAAGGAGGCTGAAGATCATAATTAACTGACTCTTCTACACTCCCTTATGTTTCATTTTGTCTTCTTCATTACATCTTTCACTATCTAAAATTATCTAATGTATGTATTTATTTACTTATGTTGTGTTTTCATTTTTATTCAGTTTCATTCAGATGTTCATTGAAGCCCCAGGACAGGCCTGGATCTCCCCAAGGGAATATGTGCAATCTGGAGAGGGCTGTCAGGTGCCCTGAAGGGTGTGAGCCTGGGCACTGGCCGGTTTTCCTGAAGGGGCCAAAGGGACTTAAGGAAGAGCTTAGGGAGGACACAGTGTAGAAGGGCAATGGGAGGCTCTGGACCCGGCCTGCATGTGTCCCTCTCTCGCTCCTGCTTTTCTGTGATAGTAACCACTTGAAAGGGTGTCAGGAGAGCCCAAGACAGAGCCAGGCTTCTCAAACTGCTCGGAGAAAGAGGAGGCTCATTCAGAAGCCTTTGCTCATCACTGTGTGGGACTTTCATTTGGCTGTGGCCTCGGTACTAACATGACAGGCCAACACAGGATCTAACAGAACTCTGTTATAAATTAAAAGTTTGCTTACCTGTGTACCCTCACGGCAAGGCCCTCTTTCCTCGCCCAGCCAGGGCTTGCTCCTCATGATGGTCAGTGTCCAATGTTTCAGATACTATGGGAGGGGGCAGTGGTCATTTGTTGACCCCCTTATGTGTGCTTGGCAATTTATATACATTATCTCATTTAATGGCACATAGTTTGTGCTCAATAAATATTTCTCAGATGGCCGGATGAGGCCAAAACTGAATCTCAGAGAAGATGACTTACCCAAAGTCACACGGCCAGTGTGAAAAGTAGGGCCAGGGTTGTTCAGAGCTCTGAGACGGAGAGGAGACACCTAGACATGGAACAGTCTGGTTAGGTGGTAAGGAGCCCAAGCAGGAGGGAATCAGTGTCAGCGAGAGGAATGAAGTCAAGGGGAGGTTCTTGGGAGTGGGAGTTTTGAAATGGGCACCAATGGCCAGAAAGCGGGAATAGACCTCCCAGAGGGTAGGAACAGCAGGAAAAAGTGCACAGCAGGGAGGGTTTGAGAGTGTCGGGTGTACAGGAAGTGGCCGGAGATCTGTCTTCAAGGTGAGCCTGAGTGCCTTGTCTCCAGGTGTCTCACAAGGGAGGCATGGGAATTTGGGATCCCTGAGGACTTGAGCAGGGAAGGCTGGTCTGGTAGGTTTGGTGGGAGGGGGTACTGGGAGACCCAAAGTTTAATCTAGACCAAGCCCTAAAATGTTTGTATTTTCACCCAATTCTGGGGAAAAATTGTGTGACCCTGGAAAGTTTCCTCCTCCTTCTCCCCTCACCCTGAGGTGTCTGGTGGGACTTTGACATTTTTAGCCACAGAAGCTTGTCTTCAAATAAAATTTTACTTAGTACCCCAATGAAAGTGAAGGTGCTTTGGTCAAAGGCAGGTGGAGGACAAAGTTCGGGCTCTTATAACCCTGGGTCTCCACAGAGCACAATGAGAGAAATAAGTCATTTAAATCAATGATTTCCAAAATGGGTCCCCAAATCAGCAGTGTCAGCATCACCTGGAATTGGTGAGAAATGCACATTCTTGGGCCCCACACACAATTACTAAATCAGATGATACTCTGGGGGCAGGGCTCAGTCCTCTGTATTTTTTTAAAGGATTTTATGTATTTATTTTCAGAGAGAGGAAGGGAGAGAGAAAGAGAGGGAGAGAAACATCAATGTATGGTTGCCTGTCAAGCTCCCGCAACTGGGGACATGACCCGCACACAATGCAGGCATGTGCACTGACTGAGAATTGAACCAGCAACCCTTTGGTTCACAGGCCAGTGCTCAATCCACTGAGCCACACCAACCTCTGTACTTTAATGACCCCCCTCCTTCACCAGGTGATGCTGATGGACTGTAACATTAGAGACTCACCGACAGATGACCCTGTAAAGTCCCTCAGCACGGCTCTTTCTGATTCCCTGCGCCCTAGAAGCCAGTATCCTCTAGAACGCTGGTTCCTGACCCTGGCTGTGCATGGGTACCCAGGAGTGTTGAAGAATATAGATGCTTATTCCACTTTTAGAGATTTATATTTAATTGGACCAGGGTGCTGCCTGGTTATCCAGAGTTGAAAAGGTCCCCAGATAATTCCAATTTGCATCTGAAACTGAGAACCTAGTGAAAAAGTAGCAAACATTCATTCAGCACAGTTGTGAACAAAGCTAGGTCAACCTGAGGGTAAAAGCAAGGGAATGAGACACAGCCTGCTTAGTTAGAGGGAAGATAAGAGAAGCATTCAGAGTAAGTAAACAGCCTGACAATGCAAAACTTTTGCAAAGCCATTGCTTTTTAGACTGGGATGCCTTTTAACCCTGCCAGAGGTGTTCAGTAGGTGTCCAGGAATACTCAAGGCCACAGGATAAAGATAACACATTTTCTAAGAGCCACTGTTTTGTTCTAGATACATAATTTAAAAGGCATTAAATTAGACATGGGTATAGTTTAGTTTGGAGAGTAATGTAAAATATGTATTAACTTTTAAGCTAAAATATGAGACTTCAGAGACAATCTGAGACCAGATGGCTCCCTGCAGGCTATGTTCCAAAATTTCTGTAGGCTATAGGGCACATGAGAGGACCTTAAACTGACTGCTGGTGTAATACAGGAGGGCCACCTGCTAGAGGTGGCATTTGCAACAGCTTTTAAAGATAAAACATGAATCAGATGCCAGAAGCTCAAAACAAAGATACAGAGGCTGGAAAAGAATACTCATAGAAAGTAGCAGTGGTCAAAGCTTGATTCCAGGACCAGCAGCAGTAGCAGCATCACCTGGGAACTGGTGAGAAATTAAAATTTTCAGCCCCACCTTGACCTACAGAATGGAAACTCTCAGTCAAGTGAGCAATCTGTGCAATTTGAATAGGTCTGTCAGGTGATTGTGGTACACAGTTAATGTGGGGAACCACTGGTGTATAGAAACGAGCCGTCAGCTATAGAGGTAGGCTGAACCCCAGGCCCAGGAGTGTCACTTAGCTCCAAGATTTAGACACAAATGAAGGGTTTGGAGAAAACATGAAAGCAGTGGGGAAAAGCAGTGCTTGGTCTCTCTTCTCCTAGGGACCGCAGAGAACTGGTTTTACATAAACATACTATATATATATATGCAGTATGTGTGTGTGTGTGTGTGTGTGTGTATGTATGTATGTATGTGTATATATATATATATATACACACATACTTACATATGATAGAGTGCACAGATCTTAAAGATAGGACTCAGATTTTTGATAAAGGGGTGCCTACGTGTGCTCTTGTAACCACCATTTCTATCATCCAGAGGATACCCCTAATGCCCCTCCCTAGTCAGTCACTGGCCCCACCAGAAGTTTACCACTATTCTGCTTTCCATCACATTCGATGGGATTACCCTGTTCTTGAACCTCATATGAATGGAATTATGAATTATGTATTCTTTTGTGACCATCTTCTTTAGCTCAACAATGTGTGAGAGTCATCCACGTTTTCATGTATATCAGTTTACTTTCGTATGCATATAGCACAGTGGGTGTATCTGTCCTCCTGGTAATGATCATTTGGGTTTTTTCCAGTCAGGCCTCCGAAATATTGTGGGTTCAGTTCCACACCATCACAATTAACACGTTGTTGACCAATCATGAAAAAACTCGTGTTTTCAAGCCCAAGCATTGTTGACCCATAATGAGTTCGCTTATGTTTGTGCTCGCATTAGCTTTTGTATAAAATTGCTGGTCAACAGTGTGTTAAGAGAGTCATAATCTTTTGCTGGTGGAGGGTTTTGCTTTCCATTTGCAAATATGCAACATTTGTAAAGCACAATAAAGTGAAGTGCAATAAAACATGGTGTGCCTGTGTAAACCTGCTGTATCTTTTCAGGACATATGCACTGATTTCTCCTCAGTATTTACCTTGGAGTGGAATTATTGGGCTATAGATTTAGTTTTATTAGAAAATGCCACGTAGGTTTACGAAGAGGCTGAAGCAATATATCGCCCAACTCTGATGCATGGGAATACAGCTCATTCCTCAGACTTGCCATCACACTGGCGTTGTCAGTCTTTTTACTCAAGGCCATTCTGTTGACTGTGCAGTGGTTTCTCACTTTGGGTTTAATTGGCACTTCCCTGATGATTAATGAAATTGAGTATCTTTCCTTCTGTTTATTAGACATTTGGAAATCCTCATTTTGAAAAATGTTTTTGCTTCTTTTTAATTGTAATTGCATTTTTTTCTTACTGATAAGTAGGAACATTTCCCAGTTTGTGTCTTTCTTTTTTTTTTTTGAAAATAAAATTACTTTTAATTGTATTTTATAACTTTAAAATTTAAAAAGCTATAAATATATAATTAAACATTATAATTCAACCACTTTAATTATTTTAATATTCTTCCAAAAGAACATTTAAAATTGATGCTCTAATTTGGGTTAAATGAATCACTGAGATTTATCTTTTGAAGTGTTTTCCAAACAGGGCTTTGCTCAATAATATAAGCTTTAGTTGCTATCATTCTGCAGCAGATGTTATCTATGTATGGTTTAGAGGTGGCCTTAGCTATAGTGCACATAAGATTGACAACATTCACTGTGTTGTGTACTGGAAGTATCCGTAAGTTACTACCCAGGAATCTCTGCTGTATCCTGAACATCAGTTTCCATTCCTGGAGCCCATGAAAGGCAGCAGATAGAATCAAAAAACTATTTTGGTGAATTTTAATAAACTTCTCAATTTTGGCTAGAAATATTTCTTCAGCTGACACAAAGCATTCTTTAGCATCCATCAATAAAAATGCAACTCCTCATCAGCAGCAGGTCTTCGGGGCCCGCTCCAGGGCTTCTGTGTCTTTCTTATTCAATTTTTTAACAGCTGAATTGAGATATAAATCTCATACCATCCAATTCAGCCATTTTAAGTGCAAAATTCAATGGTTTTTAGCATGTTCAGAGTTGTGCAATTGTCACCAAAATCATTCTCATCACCCCAAAAAGAAATTTCATACATCTTAATTAAATATCACTCTCCATCACCCCTCCCCAGTCCTGTGCATCCATCAGTTTTGTTCTGTCTCTATAGATTTGCCTATTCTGGGTATTTCATATAAAGGGAATCATATAATTTGTCATCTTTTATCATTAGCTTCTTTCACCAAGCATCATGTTTTAAAGATTCATCTATGTTGTATGTAGCATGTATCAGTACTTCATTCCTTTTCATGACTAAGTAACATTCTATTGTGTGACCAGATCACATTTTATCTGTTCCTCACTTGAACATTTTTGACTGTTATGTGTTATAAAAATGCTGCTGTGAACGTTCATGTACAAGTTTTTACATGAACATACGTTTTTCATTCTCTTGGATACATACCTAGGAGTGCAATTGCTGGGTTATATGGTAACTTTTTTACCTTTTGAGGAAGTGCCAGACTGTTTTCCAAGTGGTTGCACCATTTCAAATTCCCACAATCATAGGGTGAGGGTTCCAATTTCTCCACTTCCCTGCAGTGCTAAGATGTTGTTCTATTTCTTTTTTGTTATAACCATTCTTGCGAGTGTGAAGCGGTATCTCATTTTCCTAATGACTAATGATATTAGGCATCTTTTCATGTAAAGATACATGATTTGTAAATATTTCCTCCCATTCTGTAGATTGTCTTTTCACTCTCTTTTTTTAAGACTTTATTTCTTTTTTAGAGAGAGGGAAAGTGAAAGTGAAAGAAAGGGATAGAAACATTGATCAGTTGCCTCTCACATACCCCCAAATTGGGGGGACCTGACCCACAACCTGGACGTGTGCCCTGACTGGGAATCACACCAGTGACCTTTTGGTTCATGGAATGACACCTAGCCCACTGAGCAACAGAAGTCAGGGTTCTTTTCACTCTCTTGATAGTGTCCTTTGTAGCACTAAAGTATTTAATTTTTCATGAAGCCTAATTTATCAGTTGTTTTTGTTGCTTACACTTTGTTGTCATATCTGAGAAATCTTTGCATAGTTCCAAATCACATTTACTCCCATGTTTTCATCTAAGAGTTTCATACTTTCAGCTCTTCTATTTAAGTTTTTGACTTTGAGTTAATTTCTGTATATAATGTAAAAAAGGAGTCCAAATTCATTATTTTGCATGTGAATATTCAAATAGCTTAGCACCATTTGTTAAGACTATTTTCTCACATTGGGTTTTTTTTTTTTTTTTTTTTTTTTTTGGTATCTTTGTTGAAAGTCACGCGACCATAATTGTGAAGATTTATTTCTGGATTCTCAATTCTAGTCCACCAATCTATGTGTCTGTCTTCATGCCAATACCACACAGTCTTGATTCCTTGTAGCCTTAGAACAAGCTTTGAGATGAAGAAGTGTGAGTCTTCCAACTTGTTCTTTTTCAAGATTACTTTGGCTCTTTGGGGCCTCTTGCATATTCACACAAATTTTAGGATCAGCTTGTCCATTTCTGTTAAAAAAAAAAAAAAAAGGCAATTGGGATTTTGATAGGGGTTGAGACCAGTCTGTGTATCAAGTTGGGGAGTGTTGGCCTCTTAATAATGTCAGGTTGTGAACATCGGACATCTTTCTATTTACTTAGGTCTTCTTTAATTTCTTTCAGCAGTGCTTTGTTGTTTTGAGTACAGGGTCTATGCTTTTTGTTGTTGTTGAATTTATTGCTAAGCATGTTATTTTTTAATCTTATTCAATGTTTAAATGACTTTTAATCTTTTATTTTAAAATAATTTCAGTTTTACAGAAAAGTAACAAGAGTAGGAACAGTACATAGAACAACCAAGTTCCCTAATTCCTTTTAGTATGAAATCCCATTTATATTTTTTCTGTATAGTTAGTACTACTTGTATACAGTTTAAGAAGTCTTTGTGTGCCCCACAGAGAACTTATTTTCAGGGTTCCAAAGTACCCTCCAAGTGAAGTCATGTTACCTATACAACCCTCAGATTGCCAAGTCTTTTTTGTGACATAGTGGGTCATGGTTGAGGTTGCTATGTGTTCTGCCCAAATGGGATCTGAGCAAGGCCACTTGATTTTTGGCATTGACCTCAGTGGTTTGACTACTTTCAAGAAGGACATTCTGGCTACCCACTGATTGTAGGTAGCCCGGAAAACAGAGTTACAGTGTCACCTAGAAAACTCAGTAGTGGGTTTGGAGAAGAGAAAAGTGTTCATGGGACCAGGTCCCTGAATATGAGGTCCCCTCTTCTACCCCAGGCAAGCCTGGAAGTCTTGGGAGCACTGTGAGTTCTGGGGGACTTGTCAGGGCTTCAAAGGCAGAGAGAGTGTCTTTAACTTGGGCCTCCCCACCAGGCTGCCCTAGGGTCCCCGAGGTTGGGCAGAGAGCCTTGGCCAGGATTCTGGAAATCTGGGTTTCAGTCCCTCTCCTTGACCAGAGCATGTCACTCCCCTATCTGGGCCATCAGTAAAAGGAGGAATTGGTGTGCAATCATGGGAAGAGCTAAAACTTTGGAGTCAGTACAACTTAGACTCAAATTTGTCATCTTGATGGCCTTGCACAAGTCACTTCATCTCTCTGGGCCTAATTTCCTTATAGGTAAAATGGAAATAATAATGCCAAAGTGATAGGCTTGTTGTAAGGATGAAATGAGAAAGTGACTGTGAAACGTTAAGCAGACGATGGCTCACATGGCTTGTGTCTTCATTAAGTGTCGCTGTTGTTATTTGCTGAGCACCTTCCCTGGGCTGGGTTCTAGGGATATGGAGGTAAGTAATACTCAGTCTAAGGAGAGGGAAGGCAAAGAGAGAAATAATCCACCATGGCAGAAAGCAGTCTGAACAAACCTATGAAGAAGGTATTTGCATTCCCATTTTGCAGAGGGGGAACTTAAGGTCCATGCAGATAAGGTGACTTGCCCAAGGTCACACATAGGCAACTGTCTAGGTAGAGGAGAACTCATTTATGTGCTCTGGAGTCCTGTAAGTGAACAGGGACTCCACAGAGAGTTGGAGAAGTGAGGGTGGTGAGAGGTGGGTGGATCAGAAAGGCCTCAGGTGCCCAGAGGGGTTTGGATCCAACCCTACAGGCATTAGGGCCAGTCAGTTCTTCCTCCTTATTGTTTCTAGTCCATTAACTCTCTTGGTCCCCATGGCCAGACTCTGGTCCCAGCCAAGTCCCGAACTCTCTCCTGCTGTCCTAGAATGGCTTCCTCACTAGTCTCACTCTCATCCTGGCCACCTCCAGTTTCTCCCAATAAAATCAACTTTGTAAGACAGATGTCTTACATTGCTCCCCTGCTTAGCACACTACTCAATGGTAAAAACCTAATCCCTTGAAAAGCCTGCAAGGCCATGCAGAATGGGTCCCCTGCCTGATCCCCCAGCATCATCATGTTCCAATCCCATGCATTTCTTTCAAGGGTGCACATACCCCCAAACCATTCACTCTGCTCACAAACTATACTCAAACCTTCAGTTCCTCTTCCACCTCAGGGCCTTTGCATATGCTGTCCTCTCTGCCTGGAAAATTCCCTCTCTTGTCTCAAGCCCCAGCAGGCCTTCCTGGAGCTAAGCCAGGTCTGCCTCCTATAGATTGACATAGCCTCTGTGCTTTTCCTCACTGTAACACTTACACCCCTTTGTTGAAATTCTCTTTAATCAGATTACAAATGCTTTGAGGACAGAACCGTGTCTCTCTTGCTCCCACTCTCTCCTCAAGGCTTGGTGCAGAGCAAGCATTCGGTATATTTGTTGAATGAGTAAGGGGATGAGGGCCAGATATCTTCTCCCACCTTTCTGCCTGGGAGATGGATGCCCGGACCCCACAGTGTGATGGTGGGCCAGACACTGAGAGAGCAGAAACCATTCAGGGAGTGATGGATGGTGTGGCTGGCACTCCATGCTTTAAGCTGACACATGAGTTTTTAGAAAGGATGTTGGTGGTGATTCCAATTATGCTCGTTTTTTGAGTGAGTAACGTTGATGATGGCTATCCTGACCATTGGGACTGAGTCAATTTAGTGAGAATTAATTACAGACAAGAAACCAGCTTGCAGAGCAGTTAATATTGAAGCTCCCTGGAGTGTGATGCAAATACAGCCATCAGTCAATCTTGTCTTTGCGACTCCTTCTCCCTCTCTCAGCACACCCTTTCCTGTGGTGCTATGGGTCTGGGCTTCGGTCTTGGCTTCCCTATGACTCACTCTCCTTCTCTGTCCACTAAGGGCCCTGCAATCCATCAGTTAACAAGCATTATAAGTACTTCTCTGTCACATATGCTGCTGGACCTAAGAAACATAGCAGGGAACAAAACAGATATGGCCCTGCTCTGTTTAGATATTATAATATCTAAAATATTATAATAACTGCCTTAGGGACAGCACTTTCCAGTTTTAAATATCAGGGTGCACTCCCACTAGCCTCCTGCTATATGGTTATCCCCATTTTACAGGTGAGGAAACTGGGGCTCAGATAGGTTACAGTTTGCCCACAGTCATTCAGCTGCACTTTACAGCTGGACCTAATGAGAACATATGTCAAAGTCCTCTATCAGCCAGCTGCTTAAGCAAGATGGATTATTATTGTCCTCATCAGGATGTTTTCTTGCTTTCTGCCTGGCTGGACGCTAGGTCCTAAACATGGACTCACAAGGAAGGAGTGGAAGGGTCCTCCTGCCCCCAAATCAGCAGAGAAACCTCCCCTCCAGGTTCAGAGTGATCCCAAATCCCAGAGCCAGCTGTGGGCAGAAACAATAACTAGACGCTACTTCCCTCTAACCTCCCTCCCCACCTAGCTATCCTATGAAATATGCTTTCAGGAAGGGCTATCGTAGCTCAGATACAATGAGATTCATTTCTAATTATAGTTCAAGCATGTGGCCTCCACTTAAGGACACACATGCCTTCAGCCCAGAGAATCTATTCCTTAGTTCAAAACAGCCCCAAGAGTTTCTGACCTTAGTGCTGGGACTAGAGCTTTCCCAAGACCTTCGCGTTTATACTGCCTGGGGTTGGTGAGAGCCAGCTTATTCTTCCTCTTTGGGATGGCAGGCCAGTGTGGGCCACCCGACCCTTGATCCCCGCAATTCCTGGCAGAGCAGGTTACAGCAGCAGGAGGTCAGCCCAGGACAGGATGAAGTGTTCAGGAAATGAGGCCTTTGTAACCTCCACATCTGCTATCCTGTCTGACAACATAGGTGGCCTCTTTATAGAGCTTGGAGGGGCATGAATCTCCTGCCTTTCATGTCCCCTGTCTCACTCTGTCCCATCAATCACTCTACCCCATTCTCCCTCTTTCACCCTCAGTCTCGTCCCCTCTTTCTCTTTCTCTCTCCTTTTTTTTCTCTTTTCTTTTCCCTGCCCTTCCCCTTCCTTCCTCCCTTTCTCCTTTCATTCCTTCCTTCCTCTTTCCCTCCCTCCCTCCTTCCCTCCCTTCCTCTCCTTCTTTCCCTCTCTCTACTCCTACCTCCCTGCCCTTTTCTTTTTCCTAGCCCTGTCCCGTCACTGCTAGATCTCCCCCTCTCTTGTACCCCTTTTATGCCTGGGAGAAGACCAGAAAGACTTCCTGGAGGAAGGACTGCCCATCCACTCAGGCACTTTCCCCTTTAAGATCTCTAAAGCCCTGGCTGGTGGCACAGTGGATAAGGCGCTGGCCTGCGAACCCCAAGGTGGCTGGTTGGATGCCCAGCCAGGGCACATAACCAGGTTGCAAGCCAGGTCTCTAGCCAGGTCCGTAGCTGGAGGTAGGTGAAAGACAACCATACATTGATGTTTCTTTCCCTCTCTTCCTCTCTCCCTTCCCCTCTGTCTGAAAAATAATAAATAAAATCTTTTTAAAATAAAAATAAATAAATAAATAAAAGATCTCTATATAAAGAGACCTTTCTAGCAATGAAATTGTTCATTACTGTCTTTGCTCAGTAATGAGTTCCCCATCAGGGAGACAATAAAAAAAAAGGCAGGGTGACCATCTTTCCTGAATGTTGTAAAGGTGATTAGACCTTCCTGATTTAGGCTGGACCACATGATCCCTAATGCTGAGATTTTCCCAATATGCATTACAAGTCAAGGTTGTTTTAGGATATCTCATGTATTTAAAACTACAGACCTGGGCCTCTTGCAAAAGCAGTTGTAATTAAAGATAAAATACTTTTGTTGTGAGAAAGAAGTCTTGCATTGTTTATCATTTTAATGTTTACTAAATTTAGTTTAATATTTAAAGTGATTAATCTTGGTATAGGAATTTTAGAAAACAGAAACAAGAAGAAAAAAATCATTCCTAATTCCATACCCCTGACATAGCTACTGTTTCCTTTTCACTCCATTTCCTTTTAGCTTTTGTCTTTGTTCATTGTTTACATAACTACATTCATGTGGAAAGATAACTTTGTATCCTTTCTTGAGCTCTCAGCACCAGGTCAGGAATATTTTACATAGCCAATATCTGCATCATGTTTGGTGACTGCTTGATAGCCCTGGAGTCAACAACTTCTTAAGACTTTGTTTTGAAATAACACGATGCATGACCTCTTCAGAGATGGCTCATGGCAAGAAGAGCTTTCTATTTCTTTCTTTTCTTTTTAAAAAGATTTTATCCATTCTTTTTAGAGAGAAGGGAAGGGAGAGAGGAAGAAATGGAGAGAAACATCAATGTATGGTTGTCTTTTACCTGCCTCCAGCTAAGGACCTGGCTGGAGACCTGGCTTGCAACCTGGCTATGTGTCCTGACTGGGAATCGAACCAGCAGCCTTTGGGTTTGCAGGCCGGCGCCTATCCACTGAGCCCCACAGCCAGGGCCAGCTTTCTATAGAGAAGGATTACTCAACTTCTCATCCACCTTGTAAAAGAAGAGCATACACTCAAGTTCCCACAAGGGAGGGGGCAGAATGAACCTGCTTTAAGCCCTGCTCTATGCCAGGAGTTGTGCTCAGTGCTCCTCTGGTATCAGTTACCTGTGATCACAGATGCGTGTTATCAGCCCTGTTCGTCAGGTGAGAACACTGGGGCTTGAGACTTTTGCTTAAGGTCCCAGCCAACTGTAGGCCAGGGCTTCAAAGCCGAAACTGCCAGAGAGGACTTGTGCTTAGTCAATCAACCCCTGGGTAACAGGCCTTTGGGGTTTCAGGATTTCCACGGAGCAGTTGTGAGGGCCTTGGATGAAATGGACCAAGAGGGCAAGGACACATTGGCCAGAGAGGAGCTGAGGCGTGGCCTGAGCGAACTCCCAGCCATCCTCGACCTTCATCAGGGCATCCTGGAGGAGTTGGGAGAGAGGCTGCTGCACTGGTGAGCAGTCCCCTGACCCCTGCCCCTACTTCTGTTGCCTTATGGGAAGGGTGGGGGATGTAAAATCCCCACCATGTGAAATGATTTCTCCATTTGACAGATACGGAAGCCAAGACACAGGTGTATGGGCATTTCCCCCAAGTAAAACAAGTGTGGGAAGAGCCATCTGGGCTCCCACCTAGGGCTGTGACTCCAGCTCCCACTGTCTAACCCTGTGCTGGTCACAAGGCTGACTTTCCCCTGTCCTGTCCCCCTCCTGGCTGCAGGGAGGGTCAGCAGAAGGTGGCCGATGTCTTCCTGGCTCGGGAGCAGGAGTTTGACCACCACGCTGCTCACATCCTGCAGTTTGACAGGTATCTAAGTCTGCTTGCCGAGAACTGCCTCCACTCTCCCCAGCTGGCAGCTGCTGTCCGTGACTTTGAGGTGGGTCCCTTGGTCCTCTGAGGACCTGCTCTAAGAACACAGGGGAGGGGATGGGATGGGGATGGCTAAAAGCAGATCAGTGGGCTCCAGCTAGGGGGTGGAGAGGGGAGGGAAGGCTGACCGTGTAAAAGGAAGAACCCAGAAGATGACAACTCCGTCAGCCCCAGCTACAAAGAGGGTTTCAGTAGCCCTCCTGTCCCAGTAGAAGAGCACAAAGCAAAGTAGAGCCTCAGCCATTTGAGTGACCAACAAATGGCCTCCAACTAGGGATCCAGTTTTTGGAGCATGAACATAGAGGGCAGTTTTCCTATTACACTAGAAACACAGCTGAGACTACCAGAAACATATTACTGTGTAGCACAGGCTGCGAGCCTGAAGGAATGAACTGTCACAGTGGGGTGCTCACCCGGAGGCCTTCCTAGAGGAGGGGAAACTGGGTTAGAGATGGGGGAAGCTCAGCTTGGCCAGGAAGAGGGGTGGAGGAGACAGTGCAGGTAGGATGCATGAGCCCAGGGCCCTAAGGCCGAGGTCCCTGACGGAGTTTTGTCCTCCCTGTCTCTTGGCAACAGCAGAGTCAGCAAGGGGGCGGCCAGAACGTGAAGCACAGACTGCTGCGGGTGGTTCAGCGCCTCTTCCAGTACCAAGTGCTCCTCACAGGTGGGCCCCACGGAGGTCAAGGTGCACCGAAGCTGTGGGGAGGGAAGACCGCTGAGGATGGCTGGGGGTGATGATGGCCAGGAGTTGTATGATTACAACCTCCCCTCCACCCTGGCAGGAAGAGGTCGGGGAGGACTGCTGTTAGTTCCTGCCTCCTGCCCCTGCAGAGGGACCAGACCCTGCCACCTCCTTCCCTCCAGCTGCTTTGAACCCGTTATTGCTACCTTGGAAGCCTCACTTTAGTATCTGCCTCTTGTATTTCCCTCCAATCTCTCCTTTCTAAACCCAAAGTCACACTTCACCCATTCCGCATTTCCTTCCTGTGTCGGTGGGTGGCTACCTTCCCTGAAGGGTTCTTCTTATCTTATTGCCAAAGACCTCCTGGTGGCTGAATCCATGGACATTTCCCACCTGGGACCTCCTGGCCCTCCCTGAGGCTCTGCCACTGACCACCTCCTGCTTCATGGGCCCTTTCATCCTGGAACATCATCTCTGTGACATACTCTCTTCCCTGCCTCTCTCTGACTGCCTCTCTCTGACTGCTCCATCTTCTCTGTTGACAACCTCTCTTCCTCCACTGTCCCGTAAATGTTTGTTTCTCAGGGCTCTGTCTTAGGTCCCCTTTACTTCTCTCCACAAATTCTTCCCAGGAAATGTCATCCCCTCTCCTATCTCCACCTGCCAGAAGCACACACACCTCTGTCCAGAGCTCCAGACCCATTTACCCAACTGCCTCTCAAATGCACAAAGACCCCTAGCCCGGAGATCCGGTGTTGCAGTGGGGGACACAGACACATGCGCAGAGATATACATATAATTCCAGGTAGACCAAGGCTGTAAGAAAACCACATAGGGCCAGGAGACAGAATTCATCTAATTCAACAAATGTTTACTGAGCATCCACTTTGTCCTAGGCCCTGTGATAAATGCCAGACATATTGGAGTGAATTAAACAGTCAGACTTTATGACACTGTGGAGCTTATGCTTAAACAAACAAATTAGGAAATAAAAATGTATGTCAGTGATAAGAGTGCTGAAGAAAAATAAAGCAGGTCAACAGTGTTCTGATTAGGTAGCACCCAGGAAAGACTGCTTGGAGGAGGTGGCATCGCAGGGCTCAGCAAAGTGCGATCTGAAAGGAGAAAGTCCCAGGTGGAGGGAGTGCTGAGTGCAAAGGCACTAGGGTAAGAACAAGCTTGGCCGGAGTGTTGGGTGGAGGAGAGGTAGCTGGAGTGAGGCCCGCCTGTGCAGAGCATTGTGGATAGGAACGTGTTCAAGAGTGTGAGCACATCACACTCTACCAAGTTAATGCTCACGTCCCTCTCCCTGAAGGCAGCTCTCCCCTTCCTGCTGTCTGTATCCTGAAGGCATAGCTCCAAGTCAGGCACACAGAGGTCACTGTGAGAGCATGACTGGCTGTGGTGGCAGTCCTGGAGGACTGGCCATGTGGTATGGTGTTGTGACTAGACTAACAGGGGTGGCAGGGTGGGCACCCCATTCTTTCAAAACTTTTCTTCTATCCCTGGAGACAGAGGGGCTTCTGCTGCGGACAGGAGGGGCCTCTCTTGGGTAAACTGACTCCTGGCTCTCGTTCTGCCTGCAGACTATTTAAATAACCTTTCCCCGGACTCAGCTGAGTATGATAACACGCAGGGTAAGTCCAGCATGCACCCAGAGCAGGAGGCACAGTCCTGTTTTACCCCAATTCCTACACCAGTTCTAGGCCTGGGACACAGTTCCCTCCTCCCCAGTGGGGAGTGCCACGACATGAAGCCTGCAAGGCTTCTGAAGTGACCCCCTCTTCACCTTCCTAGGATGGGCTGTCGTCCAGTTGGAGGAGAAGGGGGTTAATAGAATTTGATTATGGAAGGTAGTGCCAGGTCTAAAACACTTATTTCCGCCAAATTCTATGTGGCTGTTCATGTGACTTGCCAGGAAAGGCCCTATTTTAATATATTTAATTTACAGCCAGGGGGACTGAGACACAAAGTGGTCAAGTTTACTTAGACAGTAGCAGCAAACTAGGGTTGGGCCTGTAACCTGACCCAACCATGGGGAAAAATGTTGCCCCCCACTTACAAGGGCCTGGGCATGATCTCGGGAGGTGGAATGGGGAGGGGAGAAGACAGAGAAGAGGCAAGGATGTTGGCAACTGGACTGGCCCTTCCCAGAAGGCCCAGTGATCTGCTCTGCTTCCCCCCACAGGCACACTGACCCTCATCTCCAGAGTCACAGACCATGCCAATGACAGCATGAAGCAAGGGGTAAGTCCAGCCTCTGGGCTCCTCATCTGGGGTACAGGTCAGGACCCCCTCCAGCATGCCGAGTTCTGTTTTGGAGTACAACTTAGGTACTGTAAATTGCACATGTTTAAAGTGTACGATTACATAAGATTTGATGTTTGCAAGTATCTATGAAACCATCTCCATAATCACCATGCTGAACGTATCCATGACCCCACAAAAAGTTGCCTTGTACCCTTTGTATTCCCCATCCCGAGGCAACCACTGGTCTGTTGCTATAGGTGAGTTTGCATTTTCTAGAATTTTATAAAATGAAATTATTCAACATGTGCCCTTTTTTTGTCTGCCTTCTTTCACACCTTTATCAGTTATTAATTTACAGGTATTTTCTCTTAGCCTCTGGCATGTCTTTCCATTCTCTTAACAGTATCTCTGGAAGACCAGAAATTCTTAATTTTAATTCAAAGGCCACTTTATTATTTTTTTTCTTTTATGGATCATGATTTTAATATTATATCTAAGAAATCTTTGCCTTGCCCAAGGTTACAAAGTTTTTCTCCTTTTTCATTTTTTCTAGAAGTTTTCTAGTTTTACGTTTTACATTTAGGTCTTGTAGACCATTTTGAGTTGATATTAATAGTTCTGTATGGTATCAGGTATGGATAAAATTCATGCTTTTGCATATGAGTATCTAATTGTTCCAGCACTGTCTTTCGAAAAGACTTTCCTTGAAGTCAAGCCAGCCTTAACCATGAGTCCAGAATGCCTTGCGCACATCATACCTGCAACCTCACACATAATCTTGCATGAATACACATCCGTATGCCAGCATGTGGTCCCTGCTCCTCATGTCTTACGTATAAACTTACAGAGAGAATATTTTTCTCTGCTTCCTACATTTGGGATTTTTTTTTTTTTTATTACCGTATCCATGAGGCGTATCATTTTCTGTAAGCATAAGGGCTTGGAGCTGACTCCAGGTTTGTCTGCATTGAGAGCTTCTTCAAGGACTGAACAGACTTGATCAGAGGGTAAAAGTACCTGGCTTCTAGCTGCAGGTACTCAGACCAAGCCTCAGGCAATCCCCTAGAAGGAAAATCAGACATCTGGGTTCAAGGTCAGACTTTTGAGACTTGAAATCAAATTATACATTGGTTGCTCTCTTCTCCACATCATAGAAGTAAAATATCTCCCTTCAGAAGGGAATGAGGAGACATGTACAAGTATGGATTTGACCATTTTCACCTCCAGTTTTAAAATAAACTTTATATTTTACAAATCTTTTACGAAGGTAAAATTATTCTTAACAAATTTACCATCCCAACCATGTTTAACGGGACAGCTCAGTGGCATTAAGTCCATGCCCATGGTTGTGCAGCCACCACCACTGTCACTTCCAGCACTTGCGCACCATTTCCGCCTGAATTGCTGTGCCCACTAAGCACTACTCCCAGCCCACTCCCTCCGTGCCTGGAAACACATTCTACTTTCTGAATAGACTTTACTTTTTAGAACAATTTTAAATGTACAGGAAAAATTGTAACTGTAGCGTTCCCATGCATCCCACACACAGTTTCCTCTATTATTAACATACTAATATGGTACATTATTACATTAAAAAAACAATATTGAGTTGGAGGAAAGATGGCAACAGAGAGCAGTGCCAGAGCAGCTGGTGGATAGGATAGGGAGCACTAGACAACTGCAAGTCCCTAAGAATTGGAGCAGTCAGCATCTGGACTCAGGGAGCACAGTCCAGAGGCTGCAGAGACCTACAGGAGAGGAGGTGAGACAGTTCCAAACCCGCCAGCAGACTGAGGTCAGCTCTGGGCAGTGGCAGCTCTACCCAGGGGGACATCTCTAAGTGAAGACAGCTCTAGGCTCCCTAGAGACCAGAACTCTGAGCAGTGAAGTGTGGACAGTGAGGGAAAATGCCAGAGGGAATGAGGAATTGAACTCCTGTAGGGGAGGGACTGTGTGAGAGCCTCGCTCAGGAGACTGAGAGAGAGGAAGTGCCTCCTGGGGCCAGAGGCAGAGGAGGAGAGATCTGCAGGGAACAGGAGCCAGGGGAGCAGGGAAGTGCACTGGCCAGAGCTGGGAGAGGGCCAAAGACTGCCGCTGCCACCGGGGAGAGGGTGGCTCGGAGCCCCAGCGACGGGGAGGGCCTAGACCCACACACCCACACTGGCGCAGGCCCCCACAGAAACTCCAAACTGCGCTCCAGGAACTTGCAGCTGGTGCAACTGGTTCACCCATTGCAGGCAACAAAGGCTGCGTTGCAGACCCTCTGGGGAACCTGGCACACATCATAGAGGCTAATGGTGAAAAATTCCTCAAAGAGCTGGACTGCTTGGAGGGTTAACCTGCGTTCGGGGGAGCCAGATGCTGTTAGTGGACAAGGGCTGCCTCCTCCGGGAGCTGCGGGGGTAGAGCCAGCCATCATAGGAGCCAGCGAGGTTGCAGGACACCCAGCATTGGAGTCAGGTGCCCGTCACAGGCAGGAACCTCCTCCAGGAGCTGGAGGGGGAGGAACAGCCATAGACACCACAGAAGCACCCGCAGGTCTTCACACAGAACCAGTGAGAGAAGGGAGGACCCCAAAACACCAGCAGTGCAGAAACCCAGCTAGGCTACTGGAGGCCTAGCCTACCTGTGGGCTGACACTCAGAATCAGCCCTGACTGTGACAACCATAGGCCCTGCCACTCCAAGATCACAGAGCTTGACTATAGACTGCAGAGACTTGACCAAGGAAAAGAGGCAGACTCAGGAAATGGATCACTGCTAATCTCAAGCACCTCAGTTACACCGAGAGCTACATGAACTATATTAATCCCTAACATACCTTTTCAAAAGTTACTTCTAGCCCTTACAATTAGTGCATTTTAAGTAAATACTGTTTATACCAGTGTATCCCAACTCACATATTTTTACTCCTCCCCTATCTCAATCCACCTGAATACCCAAGACCCTCCTCCTACTCTTGTTTTAAAGTCTACTCACTCTCTTGCTACAATTCATTCCCAGTCCTCAGTCTAAGTATTCCTCCCCTCCCCAGCCACCTAAACCCTTTCTTTATTTTTTTAATTTAATTTTTTTTTCTGCTAAAAGCACACAGGTCCTGGCTCCACCTGGACCAATCAGGGATCATTAAGAGTAAACAGGGAGGTAGATGTGGCAACTATATACATAGCCTTATACCGTTTACGCATACTTGAGGTTTTCTGATTCTCCCTCTCCTCATTTATAGAGCATAGATAAGTTGGTTTTCTCTCTCATACCTCTGCTATCTTTGCTAATCATCAGCACCCTTCAAAATTATACTTTAGTCAACTTAATCATTTTTTTCCTCTCGTACAACATTCTTAATATATCTACATCCCTATTAAGACTGGTTCAGTTGCAGCTAAAGGTGTGATTAAGAGCAGGGGTTACCTTGGAGGGTATGAGTATATAGTTACGTTCATAGGCAGTCGAAAAGGGGATTAAAAGAGAAAGATATCTCTGAAGGTCTGGTTATTTTGCATGGACTGGTGGTTCTGTTTTAGAAGAAGCTCAAAAAACAGTGGATGAAAAAGGACAGAAGGAGTGTCTTTCAATCAGCCAACTGGAAGGAAAGGAGCAACATACACAACCAATCCAAAATACAACCAGACAGCCCAAGTTAATGACATAAAGGCCACCCCAAGAACAACGACTGGAGAAAATCTAGGAGACTGCAACACTGAACTCCACAAATCTCCTAACACAGAAGGGTGCTCCACAAAGGCAGGGAATCAAAGCAGATTAATCCAAAACAAAAACAAGCAACAACAAACACCCAAAATGGGGAAAAAAGAATCAGTCCATCACCAAAAGGAAAGGAAGAATCCCCAGAAAGATCACTAAATGAAACAGAGGCAAACAAACTATCAGATATAGAATTCAAAAGAATGATGATAAGCTCAATGAGCTCAGCCAGCTCAAAGAAAACTATAAACAACTCCAGGGGAACTACAAAGAACTCCAGGGAAGTTACAAGGAACTTACTGAGAGCTACTCCAGCATCAAAAAAAGGACTTAGAAACTATCAGTAAGAGCTAGGAGGAAATGAAAAATACAATTTCTGAATTGAAGAATACAGTAGAAGGAATCAACAATAGGCTAGAGGAAGCAGAGGACTGGATCAGCAAGTTGGAGGACAATGTAGACAAATACTCCAAGACAGTACAAGAGAATGAAAAAAGGCTGAACAAGAATGAAGAGGTTTTAAGAGAGCTGCAGGACAACATCCGTACCATAGGGGTACCAGGAGGAGAAGAGAAACAAGGAATGGAAAACCTGTTCAAAAAAGCAATGATAGAAAATTTTCCTAACATGATGAATGAAAAGGTTACTCAAGTTCAGGAAGCACAGAGGGTCCCAATGAAGATCAACCCAAACAGACCAACTCCAAGGCACATTATAATTAAAATGGCAAATATCAAAGACAAAGAGAGAATCCTGAAAGCATCAAGAGAGAAACAGCAAATAACATATAAGGGGGCTCCAATAAGGCTATCAAATGATTATTCAACAGAAATAATTCAAGCCAGAAGGGAATGGCAAAAAGTATTTCAAGTAATGGGAAACAAAGGCCTGCAACCAAGAATACTCTACCCAGCAAGGCTGTCATTCAAAATGGAAGGAGAAATAAGGAGTTTCCCAAACAAAAAAAAGACTAAAAGAATACATCTCCATCAAACCAGCATTGCAAGAAATGCTAAAGGGTCTGCTTAAAAAAAAAAAAAAAAAAAAAAAAAATGAAGAGACAGAGCCAAAGAGGAACACAGGTAGAAAGTGGGAAAATGGCAATAAATAAGTATCAATCAATAATAACCTTAAATGTAAATGGATTAAATGCACCAATCAAAAGACATAGGGTAGCCGAATGGATAAGAAAACATGACACACATATATGCTGTCTTCAAGAGACCTGCCTCAGAACAAAAGATCAACACAGATTGAGAGTGAAGGGATGGAAAAATATATATCAAGCAAATGGACATGAAAAAAAGGCCGGAGTAGCAATACTTATTTCAGACAAAATAGATTTTACAATGAAGGCCATAAAAAGAGATAAAGGACATTTCATAATACTTAAGGAAACAATCCATCAAGAAGAAATGACTCTGATAAACATATATGCACCAACATAGGAGCTCCAAAATATATAAGGAAAATCTTGGAAGACTTTAAGAAAGACATAGACAGCAACACACTAATAGTAGGGGATTTTAATACCCCATATCAACAATGGACAGATCTTCCAAACAAAAAATCCCCAGAGATGTGGCATTGAACAACACTCTAGAGGAAATGGACCTAACTGATGTATACAGAGTCTTTTACCCCAAAGAAGCAAAATACACATTCTTTTCAAATGCACCTGGATCATTCTCCAAGATAGACCACATGGTATGTCACAGGACAAGCCTTCACAAATACAGGAAAATTGAAATCATACAAAGTATTTTCTCAGATCACAATGGCTTGAAACTAGAAACCAATCTCAAGGGAAAAAAACAAAAATTCTCTAACTCATGGAGACTGAATAACATGCTTTTAAGCAATGAAGGGGTCAACAATGAGATCAAAGATAAAATCAAAAAGTTCCTGGAAACAAATGACAATGAACACCCAACAGCCCAAAACCTATGGGATACAGCAAAGGCAGTTCTCAGGGGGAAATTTATAGCAATACAGGCCTTCCAAAAAAGGTTACAAGAAGTTTATAAAAACGACCTAACCACAAAGCTGCAAGAACTAGAAGAGCAACAACAAACAAAGCCCAGAGCAAGTAGAAGGAAGGAAATCATCAAAATCAGAGCAGAACTAAGTAACTTAGAGATTCAAACTACGATTCGAAGAATCAAATCCAGGAGCTGGTTCTTTGAAAAAATAAACAAAATTGACAAGCTTTTATTCAGACTCATCAAGAAAAAGAGAGAGAGGACCCAAATAAACAGAATCAGAACTGACAGAGGAGAAATCACAACTGATACTTCAGAAATACAAAAGATTGTAAGAAATTATTACAAGCAATTATATGACAAGAAATATGACAACTTGGGTGAAATGGACACATTTCTGGAAATGTATAATCTTCCAAAACTAAATCCAGAAGAAGCAGAAAGCCTGAATAGGCCAGTAACAACTAGTGAAATTGAAGAAGTAATCCAAAATTCTCCCAAAGCAGAAGAGCCCTGGACTGGATGGATACACAGGTGAATTTTACCAAACACTTAAAGAAGAACTAACTCCTGTCTTTCTCAACCTATACCAAAAAAATATAGAAAGAGGGAAGACTCCCAAACTCTTTCTATGAGGCCAATATTATTCTAATCCCAAAACCAGGTCAAGATACAACTAACAAAGAAAACTATAGGCCAATATCTCTGATGAACGTAGATGCTAAGATTCTCAACAAATATTGGCCAACCAGATTCAGCAGTACATTACAAAGATCATACACCATGATCAAGTGGGTTTCGTCCCAGGGATGCAATGATGGAACAACATTCATAAATCAATAAATGTAATATACCACATCAACAAATTGAAAGACAAAAACCATATGATCATATCAATAGATGCTGAAAAAGCATTTGATAAAGTACAGCAACCATTTATGCTAAAAACACTCAGCAAAATGGGAATAGAGGGAGCATACCTCAACATCATAAAGGCCATCTCTGAGAAACCGGAAGCCACATCATACTTAATAGACAAAAACTAAAAGCTTTTCCCCTAAAATCAGGAAGGAGACAAGGCTGTCCACTTTGTCTACTTCTGTTCAACGTCATCTTGAAAGTTCTAGCCAGACATCAGAGAAGAAAAAGGACTCAAAGGTATCCAAATTGGAAAGGATGCAGTCAAACTGTCATTATTTGCAGATGATATGATAGTGTACATACAAAACCCGATAGACTCCACCAAAAACTTACTTGACCTAGTAAGAAAATTTAGCAAAATAGCTGGATATAAAGTCAATATCCAGAAATCAAAAGCATTTTTGTATACCAATAACAAAACATCAGAAATAGAAGTGAGAAAACAAATCCCATTTACCATAGCAACAAGAAAAATAAAGTACCTAGGAATAAACTTAACTAAGAAGGTAAAAGACCTGTACTCAGAAAACTATAGAACATTAAAGAAAGAAATCAAAGAAGATACAAATAAATGGAATCATATACCATGTTCATGGATGGGAAGAATTAACATCATTAAAATGTCCATACTACCCAAAGCAATCTATAGATTCAATGCAATCCCAATTAAAATACCAATGACAGACTTCACAGAAATAGAAAAAATACTTCAAAAATTTGTATGGAGCCAAAAACACCCACGAATAGCCACAGCAATCTTGAGAAAGAGGAGCAAGGTAGGAAGAATCGCAATACTGGACATCAAACTATACTACAAGGGTACTGCATCAAAACTGTCTGATACTGACATAAGAATAGACATATAGATCAATGGAACAGAATAGAGAGCCCAGAAATAAACCCAGGACTCTATGGTCAATTAATATATGACAAAGGGGGAAGGAACATAAAATGGAGTAAAAACAGTCTCTTGAACAAGTGGTGTTGGGAGAACTGGACAGCAACATGCAAAAAGATAAAACAAGACCACCAACTTACACCATACACCAGAATAAGCTCAAGATAGATAAAGGATTTAAATATAAGCAGTGCCACCATAAAGGTCCTGGAGAAAAATATAGGCAGTAAACTTTTGGATATCCTACGCAGAAATATGTTTACGGATACTTCACCAAGGGCAAAGGAAATAAAAGAACAAATCAACAAATGGGACTATATCAAATTGAAAAGTTTCTGTTCAGCTAAAGAAAATACCGGCAAAATTCAAAAGGAACCAACTGTATGGGAAAACATAATTGCCAATGATAACTCAGACAAGGGTTTGATCTCCAAAATATATAAAGAACTAATGCGACTCATCACCAGGGAGACAGACAGCCCAATTAAAAAATGGGCAAAAGACCTGAACAGACAACTCACTAAGGAAGACATTCAAAGGGCCCAGAGGCATATGAAAGAATGCTCAACATCACTAGTCATCACAGAGATGCAAATTAAAACCACAATAAGATACCACCTCACCCCTGTCAGAATGGCAGTCATCAACAAATCAACAAACAACAAGTGTTGGCGAGGATGTGGGGCAAAGAGAACCCTGGTGCACTGTTGGTGGGAATGCAGGCTGGTGCAACCACTATGGAAAACAGTATGGGGTTTCCTTAAAAAACTAAAAATGGAACTGCCTTTTGATCCAGCAATTCCACTACTTGAACTATACCCTAAGAATCCTGAAATACTAATTCATAAGAACCTATGTAGCCCTATGTTCACAGCAGCACTATTTACAATAGCCAAGTGCTGGAAACAGCCTAAGTGCCCATCAGTGGATGATTGGATCAAAAAACTTTGGTACATTTACACAATGGAATATTACACAGCAGAAAAAAAGAAGGAACTCCTACCCTTTGCAACAACACGGATGGAACTAGAAAGTATTATGCTTAGTAAAATAAGCCAGTCAGTGAAGGACAAATACCATATGATCTCACCCATTGCAGGACAATAATGAACAAAACAAAAAACAAACAAAACAGAACCAGATATATGAATACAGTGACTAGACCTTCAGTGAGCAGGGGGAAGGGTGACGGGGGTAAGGGGAAGAAAGAAGCAAAGAAGGGGAGCAGTTTAGACAAGAACCTAGTATGGAAGAACCATGGACATGGTCAACATGTGGGATTGACTTTGGGAGGAGTGGGTGGGTGGGGAAGAGGACAGAGGATGTAATACAACAACAATAAAATTAAATTTAAAAAACCCCAATATCAGTCTACCATATTATTAACTAAGGACCATAGTTCATTCAGATTTCCTTAGTCTTCTCTTGTGTGAAGGGTACATATTAGCAACATGATTTATGACTGTTGATGTTGACATCGATCACCTGGCTGAGGTAGTTTTTCCACCGTAAAGTTACGCACACATACACACCACCGTGCCCAGATTCTTTGGAAGAAAATTACTCTGCACAGCCCACATTTAAGGAGTGGGGAATTATGCTGCCTCTGCTTAAGAACAGAGTATCTATCTAAATTGTTTGGAGTTCTTCTGCATGGGAGATTTTTCTCTTTTTCATTTGTTAATGTATTCATTATAAATCATTCATGTCAGCTAGGACTCATAGATATTTATGCTTTGGGTTATAATTTCATACTGCTTTATTTCTCAAATTGTTCCAGTGTTGTGTATTTGGAGCCCTTTCAATTGGGCCCTGTAACCCTTTCACATACTCCCATGCATATGTATTTGAGTGGTTTTTGGTTGTTTAATTTTTAGCACTTTCTTACGTTCTGGCAGTACAAGGTGCTCCATGCTCATCTAGTATATTTCCTGCCCCAGTCTTAGAATCAGCCATTTCTCCAATGAACCCTGGTTTTTTTACTTTGTATGATGGTATTAGAAACCAAGATATAGACACTAGGTGTGCTCATTGTTACTGGGGAATTGTTTCTTTCAAGTCATCTTAGCTTACAAAGCAAAGGGATATATGTGTATGTACACTTGAGCCTTCAACAACATGGAGTTAGAGGCACTGACCTCCCATGTAGACAAAAATCTAAGTCTAACTACATTTGGCCCTCTGCATACACAGACTTCCAGTCACATAGTCGTTTGAACCCATGTTGTTGTTCATGGGTCATCATATATCTATATATCTATTTCTATACATAGCCATCTATATTAAGATGAACATAAGTTCTTACTGATGTCTCCAACTCTGATCATTACCATGTGGATGGATCTTTCCAGCTTCCCCGCCTCGCTTACCTGTAAACTTCCCCTCCGACAGTGAGAAACCTAGCTCCCAACATCCATTATCCATTTATTTAATTAGTCAATACAGTCAGTAGTTGAACTAGGTTTGGGTTTTGTTGTCACCATTGTCACCTTTAGCACCCCACAGATTTTATGCCCCTCTAAAAGGGGACTGCTATTACCTGGTACTGTTTATGGGGCCTTAAGTGCCAGAGAGTTTTCCTTATATTCCTGCTCCATCCTTGGCTTTTAGCAGTTCCTGCATCACAGAAGGGACCTCTCTCCATGCTCTTGCCCCTTCTCGAGGTAGACTGCTGTTTCCTGTTACTTGGTGCTCAGCTCACAGATCTTGACTCTTTAGGACAAGCCTCAGTCTTATGCAGGCCTGGGAACTGGACTCAGCACTCCTGCCCCTCCCCTGCTTGGGAGCCAGACTCTGCCTTATACCTTGGCAGGTCTTGTAGGTTTCTGCTTTGTATTGGTGCACCATCTTGGACCCAAGGGGTATGCCCCCTCTCCTTGGGGCAGACAGCATTTGTTTCACCACTAATTGTGTGGGTGGGGGGGTGGGGGGGCAGTTGATGTTCTTTCTGACCCCTTTCCCTGTATCAAGTCATCCTTGTAAGCATCTGGTGGAAACTTCGGAAAGAGCTTGCAAGTGACTGCAGATGTTTCTTGTGCCTGGGGCTCCCTGTTATTCTTAACTGTCCTACCAGCCTATGCCTGCATTCATTAACATTTCAGCTGCTTTCTTTGTTACCCTCTAGGCCAGCCACTTCTCCCTTCTGTGTGTTACCAAAGGCATGACAGTTCCATCTCTTGTTGGTCTTTAGAATTCCATTCAGTTGCTGCCTTAGGACATCAGCTCTCCAATAAGCATAGGAAGAGTTATGATCTTATAGATTATCTGTTTTTTTCCTCACTGTTAGAGTAGGGGCATTGTTCCCTTGCAGCCTTCTACGTCATAAGTGGAAATGGAACAACTATTAAATATTTCTAACATGTAGAATTTTATACCCAAAATTATGAACAGTATAAAGGTTTTTTTCAAGGCAATTTCTTTACACATAGCTTTCACTTCATTAGTTGATTTTAGAACCTGACCCTCTTTGAGGTTCAAGGGACACCTGCCCCATGGGTTAGGTACTTGTTATTTCTAGTATTATGGGGTGCTTCACAGAGGGGAAAAGGGCATGTCACTTTACATAGAGTGGATAACCCAGTGGGGTGGGGGGCTGGTAAGGAGTTCTCAGGCACACTTTTTTTTTTTTTTAAGGTTTTATTTATTATTTCCAGAGAGAGGGGTAGGGAGAAAGGCGAGAGGGAGAGAAACATCAATGTATGGTTGTCTTTCACCTGTCTCCAGCTATGAATCTGGCTGGAGATCTAGCTTGTAGCCTGGTTATGTGCCCTGGCTGGGGAATCGAACCAGCGACCTTTGGGTTCACAGGCGGGTACCTCATCCACTGTGCTACCAGCCAGGGTCACACTTATTTTTATTCAAGGAGCATGGGCCCATTTTCTCCCCATGTAGTGAATGTTCTTGGTTACTGTCACTCAGAGGCCCCACCCTGGGCTCAGTCTGGCCTTAGGCATTTGTCATCTCTGGGTTACTGAAGGCTGGATGCTCCAGACCATAATGGGTTCATAGGCTTAGAGTAGGAACAGTGGCCTAGAGACAGACAGGGGTATTGTAGGGCACAGCAAGGCCAAGAGATCATCCCCATGGTGTGTAGGAAGATGACAGTGACAGACCCCAGGCCCAGAAGATTGGCCTGATCATGGGCAGTCCGCACACGGCACCCTGCAGACCTGGCTCCAGGTCTCACTCCTGTTTCTGACAGGAGGCCAGATTTGGGGCAAGGTCCTTCTGGGCTCCATGTTTCTCCTCTGAAGCAAAAGCAATGCCGTCCCTAACAGAGGAGGTAAGACCCCTTGAAGGAGTGCTGACCCTCTCCCCCTCAATCTGCTCCTGCCCACAGGAAAACCTGCAGAAGCTTGTCCACATTGAGCACAGTGTTCGGGGCCAAGGGGATCTCCTCCAGCCAGGAAGGGTGAGTGCCACCACCGCCATGGGCAGGGGCAGAGGGCGTGCTGGCAGCAGGCAGCAAGGCTCTGATAAGCCCCATTGTTCTGTTGGGCTGGCCCCAGACAGGCCTGGCTGCAGGTGCTGTTTACCCGGGAGGAGGGAGGGCAGGGCTGGGCTTGCAGGGCCCCAGGGCCCCGACTGCCTCCCCTGGGGTTTTCCACTCGCAAGGCCTTTAAAGAAACAGTGCCATCTGGGCTTAGCGTCCCCTGTGGTTCTCACATCTGAGAAGAAGTGACACCAAGTGTTTTTAGTGTAGTCCAGCTTTGTTGGGAAATCGGGAAAACCATCTCTCAAGAACCCCCAACAAATTATCTTAAAAGTAACATCTTTCAAGTGGCAAAGCTTCCAAATGGAAAACATAAAACTCAGCTCAAAAATCCTAAAAAATGTGTTTATGACCTGCTACGGTCCATGAAGGACAAGAGACAGAAATTGGAGATTGTGCTTAGATTTCACTCAAAATTAGCAGGATCTCACTGGCTTGAGATCCTATCAAATCACTTAATGTTTCGGCCTGGGTCATCAGTCCAGTACGTATTTATTAAGCGTCTGTTTGTATCCTCTAGAATTAAGGGCGATATAGCCCCTGTTCACAGATCTGCAGCTACTTTAGCGAACCTGCAGAGGCTTTGTTCTGAATGGACCCTTGTGGCCCCAAACCAGGGCAGGAGCTGTTGTTTGGACCACTCTGTGGCTAGAACCATGTCTGGGGCTTGGTATAATTCAAAGTGGAATGTTCCTGAAAGGCCAAGGTGGCTGCCGCCAGAGCTGCTGTAGCATACACAGCGCAGGGCTTTCAAGCTGGGGATTCCCCCATGAGCTGCTCTCTGGTCCTCCGGGAAGCCTCATAATTTAATTTTCCACTCAAAGGCCTCCCCCGACCTTTCTCAAGGGTAGTAGGGGCATTAGCCTGACCACCAAGGCCTGCTTCTTTCCCCACAGGAGTTTCTGAAAGAAGGAACACTAATGAAAGTAACAGGGAAAAACCGACGTCCCCGGCACCTGTTCCTGGTAAGTACCTGACCCCCAAACCAAGCCCTGGGACTGTCAAGTTCTGTGAAAATTTCAAGGACAGCTGAAAGGGGGAGTAGAAGACTGAAACAGAGCCAGATCTGTAGGATGAGGATCGTTCTGTGTTGCTGTGCTTTCCAGAAATCTGAGAGTTTAACCCTCGGAAACCACAGCCCACCCCTCATGTTATTATTTCGTGATTTTGAATAGAATGGTGCTGAAAGCTAATTACCCATGTCCCCAACTTCAACATCCTAAAACCAGGAATAACTCTCCAACTGCCTTGTCTAACGCATGAGATAACAGGTCCGGCAAGGAGAGTTCACTTGGCCAGATCTCCCCGCAAGTTAGAGCCCAGGCTGCGCCCCGAGTCCAGCACCTTCCCCACTGTGCACAAGAAAGAATATAATGTATCTTTTTTTTTTTTTTTTTTTAAATGATTTATAGCCACAGTCTGGAATACCAGGGAATGTCCAGGCCTATGGTGTAGTGACATCAACTTCAGTGGCTATTAAGCTACAAACAGCTCTTTGTCCTTCCTATCAACCACCTCTTCTTACCAGCCCCCAACGCGGAGCCTCACTCTGGCTGGTCTGAGCTGTAGTTCAAGAGAGATTTGGTTGCAGGCAAGAGATTAGAATCCAGAGGGGAACTTTGAAAGGATGTGAGAGCCACACAGCAGATAGTTCAGAGTGGGTAATTCAGTGGATAGTTCAAGTTCTCAAAAGGACCTTGAAGTCCACAGAGATGCTTGTGTCCTTTTTCTCTAGGTAGTTTTTGAACTCTGCTTACATACCTCTGGTGATGGGGAGCTCACTGCCTATTGTGACAGTCATTAATTCTGCAACTTCTTATTTGTCTCCAAGATCTGTGTAGGATATACAGATGTGGCTCCTGCCCTATTATGGATCATGGAGTCCAGTGGGGGAAACCATCTCTTTTTCCACGATAGAATCTAACTATTTGAAAACACTTTCTATTGAGAAGAAATCCGTACCCTTAAGTTTTAGATTCTGTGTGGTAATGAGCAAGATTGAGCTGGTTAGATACTGATCTGACACTTAGCCCTTCTGTAACCCTTAGACAGATCACAGACATGTCTGAGCCTCAATTTCCCTCAGGGAAAGTGAAAATACTAGGCAGTTTTGAAAATTAAATGAGGCTCGTAGAAGCAGCTTATTTGATGATAATTCCCACCTTTCTTCTCACAATTCTCCTATGGGACACAGCCCCTCACCCCCCAGAGCCATCATTCCCTCCGCCCCAGCTTGGCTCACAGTGGGGTCCCCCAAGGCTTTTCTTCCCCAGGATGAAAAAGAGAGGCACCCAGGAGGTAATGAGGAGCACTGGCTTCAGGGTCAGACTGGATTCAATTCCCAGCTCTTACTTACTAGCTGTGCAGCCCATGGCAGGTCCTGTTACTTCTCTGAGCTTTGGTGTCCTTCTTCTGACAAGGGAAATAGTCCCTCCTGTAAAAGAGGGAAGCACATGGAGCAGCGGCTGGAGCAGAGAGAGCTCTCCTGTTTGGCTATGTCCCTCTCACAGGGACTCGAGTGCCAGGCTCAGACACAGTGTCATGGTCTTCCCCAGTCTGTCCTCCTCCCTGGCTTCTTTCCCTCCCCCACCTTTTACCCCACCCCCGCATCTCCTTCCCTCCTTCCCTCTCCCGTGCTCCCTCCAGCATGTAGTTGACTCTTCTTCATGGCGTCTTTCCCACTCAATCACGATGACTATCTTCCTGATTTCCTGTCATTGTGAGTCCCCTCCACCACTCTGAGTCTGAACCCCGGGCCCAGTTCTCTGCTTCTGTCAGCGCAGGGCCTTCTACTGAGTAGGCGTCAGTAATATCCCCTGGAGGGGTCAGTGGCAGGAGATGGACAGGCAGATTCTTGAGCCAGGGAGCACCAGGAAAATGCACTGAAGAAGGAAGAATTTTTCTTCCTCATAAGGTGTCAGTTTCCTAAACTAATCTTAGCTGTAGACTAGAGTCAGGACACCTGCCCACTGACACACAGGGTTTTCCGTGATGTTGTAGAGAGGTTTCCACTGTGGCTCCCATGTCCCCGCCAGCCCTAAGCAGTGGGTGCAGTTGCCCACTGGGGGCTTTGTATTGTGAGAAATTACCACTTTCTCCTCTATGAAGAATTTCTTTCCCTTCCTCCAAATTGGGGCTGTAAAACATAGGCTTTGAAGAGGAAAGAACCATGGGCAATTAGGAGGCAGCCTGGTCCTGAACCCATCATAAAACCTCAGGATGCTAATGGCGGTTGCCATGGCAGCAGGTGCTCAAGGGGCAGCCACAAAAAATGCTGGGACTATTCTGGTGATTGACACAGGCAGGCTCCTCAGAATGGGCTAAAGAGCGAGGCTCTGTATGGGGTTTTGTCACTGTCCCCGGATGGGGCCAGGACTCACTGTGTGGCCACCCCCAACGCATCACACCCGAACACACTGTAAGGCACACTCATTTACTTACACCCTGGCTCTGCCATCTGTGAGCACCGTGACCTCAGGCAGGTTATCTAGCCAATCCTCACCTCAGTTTCACCTGTCCTGACTACTTTGGGGTTACAGTGGCTGACTTGAATAGTTGCAACCGAAACCCTGTGGCCCATGGAGACTCAAAACTGTCTAGCTCATATGAAAATGTTTGCTGTCCCTATTCAATGCCAGCTCCAGTTAGAGGCACAGAGATAGGAAGGGTTTCCCTGGGGTGACAGGGCAGCTCAGCGTCCCAGTCAGGTCTCCCGCATTACTCTAGCTGGAACTCAGAGTCCCAAGAAGAGTGGGTGGCAGGGAAACTCATCCATTCTCTTCCCTCAGCAGATTCTGCCTACATAAAAAGGATGAGTTAATGCTGAGTTCTTCCCCTGTTTGGACCTTAGCTGCCATGTTCTCTTCAGTGCTCCCAACACTGAACCAGGGATTGCACCAGTGAGCTCCCATGTATAGCGGGCTCACCCGGGGCCATCCTCTCTCAGCATCCATGATGAGGTAGGGACAGAGATGCCCCAGGCTCACAGGTGGGGAAGCTAAGCTCTGAGAGGAAAACAGCTTGTCCATAGTCACATGGCAGCTACTGAGCAGGGCCAGGATCCACAGACCACCCAGAGTGTGTGGTCATCTTTTCAAACTATAAACCTGTTAGCCAAACAGAAACACTCTCTCCTAAGGAGGTGAAGTGGGCTTCTCTTCCTTTCTGCTTTGCATGGGGGTGGGGAGCTCTAGTTGTTCATTCAACAGGTATTAACTGAGCACCTACTACGTCACTGGAGGTGCAAATGTGAAAGCACCCATCCCCTCCCTATTCCAAGGATTAACCTCCCTGCTTCCCTCTCTGCCTCTCTCCCTCCCTTTTTTCCTTAACTATACTTTACAGAGGCTTAATTTATATAGAGTAAGATGCATCAGTCTTAAGTGTATATGTCAGTATATATTAACAAACCTATATGATCATGAAACAACCACCTGGGTCAGGATATGGAGCATTTCCAGCCTTCCAGGAAGTTTCCCTGTGCCCCTTGGCAGTTACTTTCCCCCATACCTGCCCCAGGCCACCACTGGCCTGATTTTTGTCACAATAGCTTAGTTTTGCCTCTTCTGGAACTTAATATAAATGTTATCAACGGTGTGCACTCCTCCGTGTCTGATTTCTCTCAGTCAGCATGTTTTGAGCTTCATCCATGTCGTTGCTTATATCATCAGCTGGTTCCCTTCGATTGCTGTGAGGTGTTCCACAGCATGGATACAGTTGTGCTGTTTCCACTGCTCGGCTATTGCAAACAACGGCTCCGTGCACGTCCCTGCACCTGACTTTTGGCCGGCATCTGCATGTATTCCTCTTGAGTGTTTACCTAGGAGTGCAGCTGTGAGGAAGGGGCTCACGTTTCAGCCCACAGTGGTTTCCCTCTCTTGTGGGGGTCACTGGGGAATGCAGGGTGCCCGTGCACCCCATGCCCAGTGATCCTCCAGGACAGGAGCCCAGCACAGCCCTCTGGAACCAGTTCAAGTCTGATGGGGTTTTTGTCTCCCCAGATGAGTGACATGCTCCTGTACACGTATCCCCAGAAGGATGGGAAGTACCGGCTGAAGAACACGTTGCCAGTGGCCAGCATGAAGGTACACGCCTAATGCTAGGCACCCTGGGGTAGGCAGGGGAGACCCCAGGTGAGGAGGAGACAACACTCCTGCTTCCAGGAGCTCACACACCCGCTGGGCAGAGGGAGCCCTGAAGGTCAGTGTTATTTTGTGGGTTACAGCAGGATTATGCCATTGGTAGGAGTGGGGGGATCATGAGGGAGGGCTTCCTAGAGGAAGGGAGCTGAGTCCCTTAGAGAGAATAATATGTGGACAGTTGGGGAAGGGTGTCCTAGGAGGAGAGAAATGTGTAAGCAAAGGCTTGGAGGGAGAAAACAAGTAGATATTTGGTAATTATTGTTAACTATGGTAAAATACACATAAAATTTGCCATTTTAACCATATTCAACTGTACTATTCAGTGGCATTAAGTACATTCACTTTGTTGTGCAACCATTACCACCATTCATCTCCCAAACTGAGACTTCATACCCATCAAACACTAACTCCCTGTTCCCCACCCCAGCCCTTAGGAACCACCAGTTCTCTACCCCACTTCCTCTCTTGCTCTGATTTTTAAAATATGTTAATTTTTTATTATATAAGTTTCAGGTTTACAACATTATGATTTGATATTTGTATACACTACAAAGTGATCACCCTCAAAAGTCTCGTTATTCTCCATCACCAGTTGCCCCTTCACTCTGTCATGGCCCCTAACCCTCCTGCCCTATGCCAACTATCAGCCTTTCCTTTGTGTCTGAGTTCGTGTTTGTTTGTTTTTTGATTCCACATAGAGCGAAATCATATGTATTTTGTCTCTCTCCTGTTGACTCAAGGTTCATTCATATTGTCACAAGTGGCAAGATTTTGTTCCTTTTTATGGCTGAATAATACTCCATTGAATATATGCCTCACATCTTTTTCATCCATTTGTCTATCAGTAGACACGTAGGTCATTGTCATATCTTGGCTATTGTAAATTATGCTGCAGTGAACATAGGAGTGCATTTTTTAAATTGGTATTTTCATTTGCTTTGGATAAAGAAAATGAAGTGGAATAGCTAGATTATATGATAGTTCTATTCTTAATATTTTAAGGAATCTGCATGCTGTTTTCCATAGTGGCTGCACCAATTGGAAATCCCACCAACAGTGCACAAGGGTTCCTTCTCTGGGCACTTCAGAGGGGTTAATTCACACAATATTTGTCCTTGTGTGAGTGGCTTACTTCACTTAGCATTATGTTCTAAGGTTCATCCATGTTGTAGCCATGTGTCAGAATTTCCTTCCTTTTTATGTCTGAATAATGTTCCATTGTACATCTATACCACTCTTTTAACCATTTTTATTGTTGACACTATTACAGATATTCCCATTTCCCCCCATTGTCCTGCTAGCCCCTGTTCCCCTTCCCCTGGCCACCACCACACTGTTGTCTGGTCTGTGTATTATGCATATATGTTCTTTATCTAACCCCTTCACCTTCTTTCATCCATTCCCCCCTCCCACCTCTCCTCTTACAGCTGTCAGTCTGTTCCATTTATCCATGCCTCTTTTTCTATTTTGTCTGTCAGTTTACTTTGGTTATTAGATTTCGCATATAAGTGAGATCATATAGACATACCACATTTTTTTGGTCCATTCACCCATGGGTGGATGCTTGAGTTGCATCCACCTTTTGACTATGGTGAATAATGTTGCTATAAACTTGAGGTACAAATATCTGTTCAGGTGGCAGGTATTTTTAAAACAAATGTAACAGAGCCCTGGCCATTGTAGCTCAGTGGACTGAGTGCTGGCCTATGAACCAAGGGGTTGTGGTTTGATTCCTGGTGAGGGCACATGCCTGGGTTATGGGCCAGAGGCAACCCACACCTTGATGTTTCTCACACTCTCTTTCTTTCTCCCTTCTCTTCTCTCTGAAAAATGAATAAATAAAATCTTTTTAAAAATAAAGTAAAATAAAACAAATGTAAGAGAGATGCCCACCCAGGTAGACAATCTCATATAAGGCAGAAAGGCAGGAAGGAAGGGGGCCTGGTCAGTGTAACTTCAGCCCAGAAACAAGGATGGCTGGGAGCTGATGGAGATTTTTGAAGGTTTAACGGGCAGGGGGTTTTAGGAAGTGAGTCTTGGCAATAGGGTCAGAAGGGGGGACACTGAGTTGGGAGGTGCAGCGGGGAGGAGAGCCGTAAGAGGCATTGTAGGGGTCTCACTAGCTCATGGAAGCTCCTTACCTGAGAAAGGGGAAGAAGGAAGCATCTTTCTTAGTGGGGAGGTTTCTTCTCTTTTTGAACCAGTTTCCCCTGAAGAGCGGTTGGACCAGGGAGTGGGAAAGCATGGCCACTGAGCAAGCAGCTGGTTCTTATGCAGCAGGACGTGCTCCTGGAGGCTGGGCCTTGAGAGGGAGGCTCCTCAGCCTACCTGTGGGTGGTCCCTAGCGTCCAAGAACCATAGAACCAGTCGGAGTTGGCAGCGAGGCCCCTACCACACACACATACACACATGGCATCCGTCATGTCTCTGAGCATCTGAGGAAACTCAGGCCCAGAGAGGGGCAGTGGTGGAACCAGAGGAAGAATCCAGTCTGTGGTTGCCCCTTCATGCCCCAGCCCTGAGGTGCCTGTTGGTTTCCAGGTCAGCCGCCCCGTGATGGAGAAAGTGCCCTACGCTCTAAAGATTGAGACTTCTGAGTCCTGCCTGATCCTGTCTGCGAGGTATGGGGAGGAATGTGGGAGAGCTTGGGGGATAAAGGGACAGAGTTTTCAGGTGGAAAGTGAATAACAGATGTTGGATGTGTCTTCAGTTTTATTTTGGTATACTTTGGTTCAAAGGACTTTTTCTTTTCTGTGTTTCTTAACCATTTTTGGATCACAGGACACTGAGAATTTGCTAAAAATGTGCCTGAGCCCTTTTTCCTAGAATGTAATAATAACAACGTCTCATAATTGTAAATCTCCATGGATTATGGGGTTTTTACAGCAACACGAAAAGTTAAGGCAAGTAAAGGATGCATTTTGCACCTTAGTTTATCAAGTTTCTGCTTTTAGGCTTTCATGTCTGTAGAGAAAAAATGAGTGAGCATGCATTGTCTAGCATTCCCTTGTTGGGGGTTTGATCTTTCTCTCAGACCCTCTGTTTATTCCCCAAGCCCTCAGGCTGCCTACCGGGTCCCTCCTCACTGGCTTTGGGTAGTGAAAGAGCTCCACCCAATTTCCCCTCCCCAACTCACACTTTCAGGGCCAGGCCAGCTCAAGCTCAGAAACCAGGGAGGTGTGGCTCCTGCCAGGGCCACCCTGGGCATGTGGGGGCGGGACAGGGTTCCCACGACTTGGGTGTCTTTCCTCTGAGGTAGTGGTGACCCAGGTTGGCATCAGTACCCTTTGTGTGGGGTGGAGAGGCTGGTATGGCATGGATGTGCACACACTGACCCACATGGTGTCTCATAGATGCCATTGGTCATTAAGCCTTTATTAGCCGCTCCTCAGTGCCAGGTTCTGTGCTGAGGACACTTAACTATTTAAGTCTTGATTTGCTTGGGGTGGAGGGAGCCCACATTCTGGGTAGGAGTTGAGAACTGGTTATTATACAGAGCATAACTGCTGTAAGAATTAATAGTGGTGATGACAAGAGTAACCCGCCTTGGGCACCTGCTGGGTCTCAGGCCCTTCCTCCGACCCTCATCACCACCCTTGCAGATGGGCCCCATGCTTGGGGATCTGAGGTCTGGAAAGGGGTCACACAGCCATGTGAAGCAGAACTGGCGTGCAAATGCAGGACTGTGTGACCCAGAGTGCTTTTTCACTACTATTTAATGCCTGGGTGTAGAAGAAGCCTTGAAATTTTCAAGGAGTAAACCCATACAGGGAGTGAGGAGAGGCTTCATGGAGGAGGTAATGCCTGGGTGAGGTGCCACGGCCTCCTGTCCCCTCAACTCTAGGTAAAGTCAGAGACCTGGAGACACCCAGAGAAGTGAGGGTGGTGACAGGTCAGGCTTAGCCCTTCAGGTGGGGCTGCTCATCTGAGGCAGGGGCACTGCCCTTTGGCCAGTGGCCTCAAGGAGCCACTATCGCTGACAGGCCAGTCACCCCTTGTTAACCCAGATACTTCAGATTGAAGCTTCCAGGGACAGTGGGGCCCATACATCTGCTTTTAGGGACATAGCCTCTAGCTGGCCACCACCTCCCGTCCAGGCCAAACGGGTCCCTTCTCTTGCTGAGGCCCCACACTTAGTGTAGGGTAGGAGCGACACCTAGTGGACCCTTTGAGAATTAGGCAGCTTACAGCCCAATGTGGCTGTCGCCGCCCAGGTCAACTCCTAGGCGCAGGGCAGAAATGTGGGAAGTCAGCTTGTTGGATGAGTGTGTCTGAGAAGTTAGGTGGGAAACCGTGGGGGCAGCTGGGGAGACTGGGACCTTGGCCTTTGTCAGCTGTCTACCCTTCTGCCCCTGGCCCTGCCTCCCTGTTCCTCCTAAAATGTGGGCCCCTCAGAGCTTCCTTCATACCCCTTGCTTTGTCATTGACAAAGCCCATACACAACCCACACGTCATTTCATCCCCACAAAAGCCCTGCGGAGAGGGAGAATTTTGACACTCCCATGTGGTAGGTGAAGAGGTAGCCCGGGGGGCGGTGCTGAGGTGCAAGCCCAGGCCTGTCGGGCAGGTGGCCGGTACTTGCTTGGTGGGATTTCAGATACTGAGAGGCTCAGGCATGTGGGAGGGGCAGGGGGCTGCCGGACACTAGGTCCCCTCGTGCCCTCTCACTGACTCCAGCCTGTGCCCACAGCTCCTGTGCAGAGCGGGACGAGTGGCACAGCTGTCTGAGCAGAGCCCTCCCTGAAGACTACAAGGCCCAGGCTCTGGCTGCCTTCCACCACAGTGTGGAGGTGAGTGGGGGCCCTGGGACCCTCCTGACACCAAGCCACGCAGTCCTAGGTTTCCCTGCAAGGCAACACGCCCAGAAAGACTTGTATTTCTGCATCAGGGCACTTGCTCCTCCTCCCACCTCTCCTGTCATGTTTCCATCAGCTCAGGCAGCCACTGTTCAACCGCAGCTGAGACCACAGCCCTGCCAGTTGCCTCTGTTTCTAACCCAAGATCAGTGCCCTGGAGGATGAGGGACGGGGAGGTTAGAGAATTAGAATCTACCCTGCCCCACACACGTAGCTGTATAGCAAAGGGGGCACCCATCCAGCCTGTCTGCTGACCACACTGCTTGGCCCCATTCCATTGCTCTAGATACGGGAGAGGCTGGGGGTCAGTCTGGGGGAGAGGCCCCCCACGCTGGTGCCTGTCACACACGTCATGATGTGCATGAACTGTGGCTGTGACTTCTCCCTCACCTTGAGGCGTCATCACTGCCATGCCTGTGGCAAGGTGAGTTGCTCTGTGGCAGGGGAGTGTGTGCACGGGTTGGTATGGGATGGGGACTCAGGGACATCTGGCATGCCGGCCTGGAGTATAGCGTGGTCACACTGACCTTGTGAGGTAGGGATTGTTAATGCCCATTTTACTGATACCCTCAGACCATGGTTCCTAATACAGGACACTTGCCACAACACCACCATGTTCCCAAAAGAAAGTTGTGCCCTGGCTGGTAGCACAGTGAGTAAGTCACCGGCCTTTGAACCCAAAAGTCGCTGGTTTGATTCCCAGCCAGGGCACATAACCAGGTTGCAAGCCAGGTCTCCAGCCAGGTCCGTGGCTGGAGGCAGGTGAAAGGCAACCATACATTGATGTTTCTCTCATGTTCTGCCTCTCTCCCTTCCCCTCTCTCTAAAAAATAATAAATAAAATCTTTTTTTTAATTAAAAAAAAAAGTTGCTTTAAGTAAAAAAAGAAAGAAAGAAAAAGAAAATCGTAGTGCATGTGCATAGTATCCTTGTAAAAAAAAAGAATAGAAAAGAAAAGAAAAACTGTATCTTGCCCTACTGGGTGGCTCATGTATCAGAGGTTATAGTTCTGCCCTGGCTGGTGTAGCTCAGTGGGCTGAGTCCTGGGATGCAAACCAAAGGGTCACCAGTTAGATTCCCAGTCAGGGCACATGCCTAGGTTGCGGGCTAGGTCTCCAGTTGGGGGCCATGTGAGAGGCAACCACACATTGATATTTCTTTCCTTCTCTTTTTCCCTTCCTTTCCTTCTCTCTAAAATAAAATAAGTTTTTTTTAAAAAAAAGTTACAGTTTGATCCCTGGTCAGGGCATGTAACTAGGTTACAGGTATAGTTCCCAATGGGGACATGTATGGGAGGCAACCAAATGATGTTTCTCTCATATTGATCTCTCCTTCCAACACCAACCCCCACCCCCACACCCACCACCTCCTTTCTCTCTAAACTCAGTACGTATATCCTCAGGTGAGGATTTTTTAAAAGTATCTGTCATGGTTAAGGGCTCATCAGAAAAAAGGAGATAAGCACCTGCACAGAAATTCTGCCGCTTCACTGGGAAAACAGGGAGGTGGGGGCAGTAGGCAGAGGGGAGGGACGCTGGCCCTCTGCACGTGCCAGGATGAGAACCGCTCCGACACGCATCCCACTGTGCCTGCAGATTGTGTGCCGGAACTGTTCAAGAAACAAGTACCCTCTGAAGTACCTCAAGGACCGGATGGCCAAGGTCTGCGATGGCTGCTACGGGGAGCTAAAGAAGCGGGGCGGGGATGCCCCAGGCCTGAGGAGAGGTAACCAGGGAACCGCCCTCGCCTTCCTTCCCAGTGGCCTGTGATTGGTTCCTTAAACCACTTTCTCGGGAGGCTCAGAACAAAAGTAGCCCTCCAGGAGGAAGGAGGGGCTTAAACTCACCCCTGCGCACCAAGTCCCAAAATGCTGTTCTGAGGAAGATTGACAGGTGCTCCCAGAAGAAGAGTTCTGTGGGCAGCCAGATTTGGGAAATGCTGGGTCAGTGCCTCAGCGATGGGGACACCATTGGAGTGCTCATGTTTACTGAGCTTCTTTTCTTTCTGAGACCTCTGTAGGCCTGTGTTCTGGGGGCCCTTGTGGGACCAGGGTGGTAAGATGCACAGCAGAGTGGTGGGTTGGGAAGGGCTAAGTTCCTCTGATAGAGCCACCTGAGGGCACTGAGCTGGCTCTTGAGAGACTGTGCTCAGG
This sequence comes from Noctilio leporinus, assembly GCA_004026585.1. Taxonomy (NCBI): domain Eukaryota; kingdom Metazoa; phylum Chordata; class Mammalia; order Chiroptera; family Noctilionidae; genus Noctilio; species Noctilio leporinus. The sequence continues at coordinate 305,046 of PVIW01000854.1, forward strand.
GACAGGCTTAGCCCCAGTGGAGTTGGCCTGGAGGGAGAACAAGCGTATCCTGGGCCTAAAACCCAAGAGTTCTCCTCTGGGGCCCTGGAAACCATCAGAGGACAGCCCAGCTGCAGCCCCTGGGGACCTGGAGATGAGAGAATGGCCAATACCCAGGAAAGGCCTTCCCTCCCAACCCCCAGGGCCTTTGTGTCAGTAGAAGGGAATATGCCCACTTCTCTGGTCACACTGAAACCCCACAGTGAGGCTGGTTCCCATCTCAGGAAGAATCAGGAGCTCTGGTTTACAGGAATTGGCATTCCAAAGAACTGGCATGCCTGTGCCTATGGGCACTTACCCCTCTTCCCTTTTCACTGTCTTGGCTACAGAGCGGCCGGTGAGCATGAGCTTCCCTCTGTCCTCCCCCCGCTTCTCGAGCAGTGCCTTCTCGTCCGTCTTCCACAGCATCCACCCCTCCACACTGAAGAAGCAGAAGAAAGTCCCTTCAGCCCTGACCGAGGTAAAGGCAGGTGCAGCTGCCTGCGTGGGCATCAGGGGACTTGGAAAGTGTCAGAACCCCCTCTCCCCTAGCCTGACTGGGCTTTTGGGACAAAGAGGATCCCTAATGGGAAAATTCTGTTTCTGGGACTGATTCGCCACTACCAAGGGCAGTGCCTGTCTCCTGGGCGTAGCTGAGAGGCCACCTGCTTGATGGCAGAGGGCAGGACCCGAAGTGGGTGTAGATGGTGTTATGAGGCAGGTTCCGCATCCTCCTCTTCACCCCTCTCATCCGACTGCCTTTTCTCCTTTCAGTCTCCTAATGCATAGCCGAGACTTAGTGCCCAAGGCTGCGGTGTAGATCGCTGGGGCTTTTCCAGCTGGAGCAGCTGCAGTCCCAGCTTAGCCCTCCCACGGCAGGCCCTCTGAGCCGTACTGTCCTGTCACTCTGGGGGTCCCAAAGAGGCTATGGTGGCAACCCCCCTGGAAGCCACAGCACTCGTGGCAGGAGACTTCGAAATTGGCTAAACTCAATTTCATCCTGCAAATAGGGCCAGACTCGTACCTCTGAATTCTAGTCACAGCCACAAACAAATGTGTACCTGTGGATGTACAAGCTGTGAAAGAAGTGTGATCAGCTGTTTCCAAGTGTTTTCATTAATAGTCATTGAGTGGCAGACGGCAAGGGTTTGAAAAGTGTTAGGGATGAAAATTTTTAATGGGTACAATTCTATCCATTAACTTAATTGCCTTTGCGTATTCAAAGTCTTGGGAATAAGACATGCGTGGTAACAAAACAAAATTTTTTAAAGCACAAAAGAATATGTGATGAAAGTGAGTTTCTCTCCCTCTACACACTCCTCAGTCCTACCTACCCCAGAGGTCACCACCATCACATTTCTCATGGATCCTTCCAAAAATTTTAATGTACAGACATAACGAAGGTGTACATTTATAGATCCTCTTTCTTACCCCAAAAATAACATATTATCCTGAACTTCATTTGATTTCTCTTAGATATTATTTCACATTTGCTCAGACATATAAATCTCACATTTTTCATCGTATGATTGTCCTATCCCTTCTTTAACTAGTTCCTTTCCACAAATCAAGAAAAGCCCACCCTGTCACCCCCACTGTGCTGGTGGTCTACGTGAGTCAAGCTCATGGCACCTGAGCATCCCATGGGGGCCGAGTCTGAGAACACTGCTCTTAGCCTTACAGTGCCCGTCTGCCCTGATCCTGTTGCCATGGGCATCTGCCCCAGCCCAGCCCCTTGGTAATTTTTGCCCCAAGTGACAACCTTTTTATTAGCCAGCAAAGGCTGCACTCAGTGGATCTGCAGTGTCCCCAGGAGAAATGTGCCCTAGTCTCCCACCACCCTCACCCCTTCTGCCGCCAAGAACGCCAGTCACCAGGAAGACCTGCTCCCCATGAGAAAGTCTGTAGAGATGCTTGCCCCCACCCCAAGCGTCTGTCAGAAAAGGAGATTGCAAAATCGGTTTTCCCTGCCATGTTCTGTCCACACTGCCTTTCTCGCCATGCAATGTTTCAGCACAGCAAATGGGGGGAGTGTGCCAGTGTCTGGTATAGACATCTCAGACTTGTGGCGGCCAGGTTCCTTTCCTATGTGTCTCAAAACAGCCAGAGCCAGTGACAGCTTTCTTTTCTTCCACTGAAGTTCATTGATCTGTAAAGTGTTTGCGGAGAGATTCGAGGGCTTACCTCTCTTCAACTAAATAGGGATTGACCTTTGGTAGATCCCTTTGTTCCCCTGGGCCTCAGTTTCCCCACCTATAAAATGAGAAAGTCAAATAAAATTATTTCTAAACCTAGCCACCTTGCTCTAACAGTAAGATGAATATTTATGGAAAACCTGCTGTTGGTCAATCACGGTACCTGTCAGGTAGGTTACCTGTCTTATGTCATTTAACTCCAGTTTAACTAGTAAGGGATCTGAGGCTTAGAGGAAGGAAGTAGTAGTGCTAGGGGTCAGCACTCCTGAAGGTAGTGTTTGATTCTTGGTCAGTAAATGCTATGTCTCAAACCAGGATACTGTTTGCTGCCTTTGAGATGCTGTATGGATCCTGAGACCTCCTCCCCGTGTCAGATTTCAAAGCAGTATAAACAATCCGCTGGTTATTTGGCATGTCATTTTGGCTCTGTCGGAACTGTGCACACCGCCTGGTGCCCTGACCACTCTGCTTCCCTTCCACCAGGTGGCCGCCTCCGGAGAGGGCTCCACCATCAGTGGCTATCTGAGCCGGTGTAAGAAAGGCAAGAGGCACTGGAAGAAGCTCTGGTTTGTCATCAAAGGCAAAGTACTCTACACCTACATGGCCAGTGAGGTAGTAGTGGTTTGTGCTTTCTCTCCTCTCTCCTGTGAGAGCTCGAAGGTTAAACGCGAACCTCACAATGTCCACGTGGGGTATGCACTGTGCCTTGTCACCTCGGGGCAGTGCGAAGCCTGGATACTGATTCCAGTTCCCAAGGCAGTCAATGCCATGTGTTGAGCGTTGCTGAGGACATATAGCTGCGAGTGTCCACCCTGAATCTGTGTTGATCAGGCAGGACAGCATGCAGACCTGTGCGCCAAAGTATTTGAATGTCACAGGCCCAGCATCCAGTACGAGCCCAGCACTCAGTAAGAGAAAGCTGCTCTCCGCTGTCCTCTTCAGTTGTGTGGGACAAAATTCAACAGGTTGAAGGAAGCTACCGTACTTTTTTCTGTGCCCCTCTTTTATTAGGGAACTACACTGCCTTGTCGTAACTCTTCTATTAAGTAAAACTTGTTATTTTTATAGAACATCTTACATCTTCTAACATATAGAAGTCCTCAGAAATCAACTTTCCTGCTGGAGTAGGCAGGTGTGCACTGTGGTTCTACAGCAGGGGCCTTTCTGGTCCTGACCAGGCGGAGCCTGTAGGATAACGTGAAAGATTTCCATGTCCAGGCCCCACCTTGTGGTGGCTTCCAAAGGCTAAATAAAGGTGCTTTGAAACAGAACTTAAATGCCTCCTGCTCAGCTGCAGAAGGTGGGTGCTTCACCCCATGAGGATGTGCCCAGAGCACAGGGCTGACCCTTTTTCCTGACCACAGATGATGGCAAGGGAGCAAAAGCAACATTTTTTTTTTTTTTCCTGATACATAAAGCTTCCCTCACAAAGGACCGACAGCTCAGCTTTGTCCTCAGGGGTTCCAGAGGCCAGCTAGGACACAGACATACAAGGGGATTCACTGTGGGCCTGGGGGACTTGGTCACTCTGTGAGTTGAGCCCTCCTTAAGGGGTTCCTTCCCTCACATGTCCACAGACAGGGCATTCTATGCTGGGGAGAATTTTGATCTTTCCAGAACTAACTGAAATGTGATGTACCATCCTTCTGCAGCCCAGGGCAGCATCTTCCTGAGTAGGCACTCCACAGTTCACCACAGGGGTTCTCTGAAATTGGGCTTCTGAGGGAACCCTGGGTAGGCAGTGAGTGGGAATTCCTCACAGTCATACTTCTCAGAATCTCTCATTATATGAAGCCATGTTGTGGATCTCTAAGAGGAGATTTCCCAAGTTGACCTGACCACAGCCATTCCTCACCAAGCATCACCTAGCACTGTCATTGCAGCAGACACATGGTGGGAATAAATTTTGGCTCAGATGAACGAAGACTAGTTAGTGATAATTAATAACTACCAAAGAGAGGTGACTCCTAGCTGAGAATGGAAAACCCAAAGTCTTTACATTCTGAGGAACAAGCTATTGTCTTGGAAGTGACAGTATAAGTGATTTTAAAAGATGAATTTAAGTATGCTTCCAAAATAGTTTCTTCCAGAGAGAGGAACTTGTACAGTGTCTCAATAAGCACATTCTAGTGATAGGATCAGCTTTAAATTCCATCAAAGAAAGAAGGGTTGATAATGCAGACATCCAGTTTCACTGTCTATACCGCTGTGAACACATCATGTGCCTGGGCTGACCAAAGCCAATGCAACTTGCTATGCAGTCATAGTCCTGGGAGAAAGTGATTGTCAGAAATATAAGGGAATCTTTTTTCCCCTAACATTTTCTTACTTAGTTAATATAGTTATTATTATAAAAATGCAAACAAAAACATGTTGAAAGACTTTTCAGTGAACAGTCAAAAATTCATGAACCAGATTATACAATTAACATTTTATTATACCCTCTTGATGAAGTATCTGTTTTATTCATCCCTCTTCCATCTTACTTTCTGATGCTTTTCAATGTATACTTCCCTCTAAGAGTTCAGTATTTGTGTGTCTTTTTTTCTTTTGAGGTAAAGTTTACATGAAGTGAAGTGCACACAGAGGATAATACTGCGTAATGGGTTTTGGTCATGCATACACCCATAAATTCCCCCTTACTCCTGTCCTAGAGGCAGCACACTGTTCTTATTTTTTTCCACCATAGATTAGTTTTTTCTCTTTTAGATCTTCATATAAATGGAATCACATGTGGCTTCTTCCACTCAGCATGTTTTTGAGATTCAGTCACGTCACATATAGCAATAGATTATTCCTTTTGTGGCTGAGTAGTATTCCATTTTTCTGAATATACCAGTTTATTAATCCATTCACCAATTGGAGGACATTTAGGTTGTTTTCAGTTTGGGGTGATTATTAATAAAACCACTTCGAACTTTTCCATACAATTTTTTTTTTTTTTTTTTTTGCATGAAAATAGGTTTTGACTTTACCCTGGGGTAAATACCTAGACTTGGAATTCCTGGATTATAGAAAACTATGTGTTTGGTTTATAAAAAAATAATTACACTTTTTTCCAAAGTGGTGTACCAGTTTACAGTCCCCTCACCAATGTATTAAATATAGGAATTTTAGTTGCTCCTTGTATTTGTCAACACCTGGTATTGTCTGTAACTTTAGCCATTCTGTGAAGGTTTGGAGTATCTCAATATTTTGTTTTCATAAGAGAAAGTTGATTTAGAATGTCACAGAGGTAGTAGAAGGGCCCTTGGAGCTTAGGAGAAAGAGGGAGAAGATACATACCTTGAGGAATGAAAGAGGGAGAAGAGGCACGGGAGCGTTCTGGAAAAGAGAGCATGCCCAGGAGATAGGAGGGTGAGGGGGAAGGCGCAGGTGTGCTCCTAGAGAGAGCTGTGGTTTTCATTTAGATTCTCCTAATGACTGATGATATTTTTATGTGCTGTTTGGGCACTCAAGTATTTCCCTTCTGCTAATTGGCTGACTTTTTATCATGAATGGATTGTAGAATTTTGTCAAATGATTTTTGTGATCTAACAACCTTTGAACACCGATTCCCTTTTATACAAAATTATCTTCCCTCCCACAACCATTCTAATGTGCTTAACTAATTATATCTCTGTTTAAATGTCATCATCTTGTAAAATTGTATTGTTTGCAAACAGGTATTTTTACACATATGTGTGTATATAAAAGCTTTCTTTTCCAACCAAGCACTACGATTTTAAGGTCCATCCATGTTCTCTGAGTACATCTCATTGCATTGTTAACACCTTTATAGCACAGCCCCCACCCCCCAAGGGCTCCATACTGAATCCCTGTGAATGAGGGCATGGGGCAGTGAGTACAAAATAAGTTTTCAGAAGTAACTCTAGCCCTAGCCAGTGTAGCTCAGTGGTTGGAGTATCATCCCAGAACCAAAGGGTTGTGGGTTCAATTCCAGGTCAGGGTATACATCTGGGTTGCAGGTCCATCCCCAGTATGGATGCCATACAATCCCTGGTGCTGATGCAGAAACCCAGTCCTCAGTCTGAGTGCCTATGAAGGCAACCAATCAATGCTTCTTTCGCATCAATACTTTTCTCTTTCCCTTCCTCTGTCTCTAAAAAAGCAAATGACAATGTCCCCAGGTAAAGATAAAAAAGCAGTAACTCTAGCCCTGGCTGGTGGCACAGTGGGTAAGGCGCTGGCCTGCGAATCCAAAGGCCACTGGTTCGATTCCCAGTCAGGGCACATAACCAGGGTGCAAGCCAGGTCTCCAGCCAGGTCTGTAGCTGGAGGCAGGTGAAAGGCAACCACACGTTGCCGTCTCTTTCCCTCTCTATCTCCCTCCCTTCCCCTCTCTCTAAAAATAATAAAATCTTTTTAAAAAGAAAAAAGAACCATATCTTGAGCCCTGGCTGGTAGCATAGTGGATAAGGTGCCGGCCTGCGAACTCAAAGGTCGCAGGTTCGATTCCCCAGCCAGGGCACATAATAAGGTTGCAAACCACGTCTCCAGTCAGGTCTGTGGCTGGAGGCAGGTGAAAAGCAACCATACATTGATGAAAAAAAAAAACAAAAAAACATATCTTATTTTAAAAATAAATAAAAAAGAAGTAACTCTAGAAAACTGAGTCACTAACTGAATCTCTGGAAAGAATGTGGGATTGATTAGAAACTGATCAGGAGTCCAAATTCTGGCCCTGCCCCTTGTAGTGTGATCTTCAGAAGTTATTTACCTTATGAGTCTCAATTTCTTCTTAAGAATGGGGATGATATTTTCTATGATCACTATCAAAAAAATTGTAAATTTGTTTTCTACCCTTATGCTTGGTCTAGGCAGGCAGTGGGGATGAAGAGTTATGTGTGTGGTTATTTCATTGTGACCAAGGCATGTCCCAACAGGGTTCATCGTGTACCTCAAACTGGAGTTATCAGTGAGTGCTAAGTTGCTGTGTTTAATCAGTTTTTCCTTCTGTTCCCTGCAGGACACAGTGGCCATGGAGAGTATGCCCCTACTAGGATTCACCATTGCCCCAGAAAAGGAAGAGGGCAGCAGCGAAGTAGGACCTGTTTTTCACCTTTACCATAAGAAAACTCTATTTTATAGCTTCAAAGCAGAGGATGCCAACTCAGCTCAGAGGTACTAAAATAACTAGTCCTGTATTTCCTCGCCTCTCTCTCAGAAGGAAATGAGTTATTATCTGGGGCTTTGGCTTCTGTTCTCCTCCAGGCATCCAATTCCATTAAGTCCCTTTGGGCCACAACAAAATTATGGAACTACTTGTTCTTAGTAGTGTGATTTTTAAAGATTATTATGATTTATTCATACAGGCATGCATTAATTCAGTAAACCTTTGTACTGTGTTCCAGGCTTTTTGATAAATGCTGGAGAAACACATAAGTATGAATATGATGTGGTCCTGATCTTAGGCTAGTAGTAACCTAGTCTAGTCACTCACAGGTTCTGTGAGTCACAGGTACCTCATGACACTAAGAGTCTCTTCTCTTTTGTTCACAGGTGGATCGAGGCCATGGAAGATGCAAGTGTGTTATAGCAGTTACCAAGCATGTGGACTCAGAATTAACTCTTAGGCTGATATGTGAACCCTTCAAGAAGCCAATCTGTGTCTACACTCATCTGAACACACATTGGATTCAGCATGAGGGCCTGACCTTTCCTGCAGGAACCCGCTGCCTCACACCTTCACAAGGGAAGCCCTTAAGGGATATTTATGGACAGTTCCTTTTCTGTCTTCGTGTTTGCCACCCTGCCCCACCCCAGCATAAACTATTTCCTTACCCCTCAATGAGCAAAATTCAGTAACACGAAGATGTGGAAACCATAGGAAAGTACATTTTAGAAATGCAGGCTTTTTAGTAGAAATACGCTTTTTCAATTTTTATTCCTAGTTAACATTGTCAACTTTTGTATTGATTTCGGTGCCTCAGGTGAAACAAGAAACCAGTAAATAACATCTATTCTCATTGAAAGCACTTTATTGTTTTACTGAGCTACAACCTCCAATTTTATGTTTCCAAGTGATTTACTTAAGTGAATATCAGATAAGAGTCCTGTGGACTAATCTGCCACCAGCACGCAACAAGGGTGTACGGAAAATTGATTTACACAAACCTGGCTGTGATGACCCTCGGCGGGGAGAGTCCTCCTTACTGCGGACAGCACACAGCACTGGATAGGAAGGCAAGGATTTTCTCCTCCATTTGTTTCTGCGGCCTGTATACTGACACGACTACTTCATAAAGGAGGGCCTCCTTCCCAAGGTGACCTCATCTCTATGCTAGTGCTGGAAGCTTGGCTGCTGGCAGATTCAGCCCTTGCCCCAGAGGTCACTGCAAACCCTCCAAAGAGACAAGGTCTGATTTAATTTATTGTGTGCCTTCCTGAGTTTTATCCCACACAAGCTGACAACATTATGTTTATGAAAACTTGTTCTTATTTTCGACACAGTAATCCTTTGTGTACTACCAAAACCTTGAGAGATTAAAAGACAGAAAACAAGATAGGATCAGCAGGTGAATTTGTGATCTTGGCCAGTGGCTCTGGACACAGTGAGGGAGCACAGAAGCAGTGGTTTGAAGATATTCCAGGTGCCTGGGGCTCAGTCACCTCCTGCTGATGGCTGCTGCTCATTATGCTGGAAGCATTTTTACATAAAGCAAATTGGAGGGGTTGGGGTGGGTGGGATTCCTTGTTATTATCCTTAAAATAAAAAACAATCATATCATTTTCTGATGTCTTGTCCCCATATTCCTGCTGCCCCCTAAAAAAAAGGCATTCGCTGACAAACCCTTTGTAAAAAGCACCATCTCAAGGAGTTACTTACGTTAAATATTTTTAGGGGAAGTTTTTCCTAGTTGGCAGTTCTTTTAAAATATTTGCATTAAATATGTCATCATTCTAAGTGATTAGACAGGTCTTTCATTAATTTTTGAGAGCTTTGTTCCAATGGAATCATTTTCATCACAAGACCTATTTAAATGGGACTTTCAGATCCTCTGAGCTTTTAAAAAGCACAGCAGAGCCCCAACTGGTGTGGCTCAGGGGATTGGCGCCAGCCTGCAAACTCAAAGGTCAGTGGTTCAATTCCCCAGTCAGGGACATAACCAGGTTGCAAGCCAGGTCTCCAGCCAGGTCCCCAGCTGGAGGCAGATGAAAGGCAACCATACATTGATGTTTCTGTCCCTTTCTTCCTCCCTGCCCATCTCCCTAAAAAATAATGAATAAAATCGTTAAAAAAAAAAAAAAAAAGCACAGCAGGACTTCAGCACCAGGCAATGGAAGTTTTCCCAACCTGCTGTGTCATCACCCACTGTCAGTTTCTAAGCTTCAGGTAAAATTGTCTGGAAGTCATCTGAAAGCATCTTTTACCATATAATATTCCTATTTCTGATACTCTGTAAAGAAGAGGTAATAGGGCTTTTATTTCTCAGTGAATAGTTACCCTAATAAAAATACTTAGGTGACAGATCAAGTACACTCAATTTATTTTATAGAAGTGGCAAGGTCTCCACAAGATCCTCCACAGCTAGGGGTGACTAGACAAGGTGGTTCTTTGTGTATTCATTTCAGCCAATTTCTCTTGGCTGACTGACTTCACACCTTGTCTGTTCCCTGCCTGCCCTTCTCTTCCTCCTACTGGTTTTATATCCTTGTCACCCAGCTTCCTGTGGGATCTGCCCAATTGGCCCAAGGGCACTCCCTCCCACTAGGCCTAGAGACTGGAGAATGGCCAGCTTTGACACCTGCCTGAGGCCCTCCATGGTGTCTGCTTTGCCCCTGCTCCCTGGGCAAGAAGCAGTTCCTTCACTGTGTGCCTCCAGCAAAGGCTGTGCTTCTTGGGAGGATACAGTATTCTGCCAAGTTGTGGCTCAGAAATTAGAACTCAGGCCCTGAGCACGTCCCTCACTTCAGAAGCCCTAAGCTTTGATGTCTTCATCTGTTACATGGAGGACCAGTGCAGCTTCCCAAAAAATTCAGGGGATCAAGTGCAAACTGAATGTGAAAAATGGACTGAAGATCATAGACCTGTGGAGAAGGGCATGGCATTGTTATACAAAGTGAAACTAACGATGGGCCCTACTCCATGACAATACAAAATGAAGACAATATGCAAAAAAGACCCTCCTTCTTATCCATGAAAATGGCAAGAAAGAGAAGCCAGGCCTGGAGAGGGCCAGGAGTAGGTAGCATGAACTCCTTACTTCATCAGGTCTTTTCTTCCCTCTGTTTGCTTTCAGTGACCAACCTCTCCTTGAGCTCTTCACATATGGATCAGGAAAACAGACTTCTGCAGGGTTGGCCTCTGCCTGCTTCTCAGAATCAGTAATTTTCCAAAACTCAGGGTTTTATTGAAAGTTGGCCGCACTTACTGTTATGGTGGCTTCACACCTTGCCTGTATACTGAATGTGTCTTTCCAGCCTGAATTAGTCTTAGTAGGAAGAATTCTGTTCATCACTAATACAAAGCACACTAGAAGCACACTAGTGTTCATGGATATTGATGGAGAACCTGTGTCCTAATAATTTTACATACCAGAAATATGCTCTGAGTTGTTCTGGTCAGGCTGACAGACTGCCTGACCACTCATTTGCCATTGGATGCAGCCCAGTCCTGTGTGCAGGTGTGGAGTGAGGGGGCTGGTGCTTCGGTTGACCTTTGGGCATGCACTGTGCAAGCCAGTGTCAGGGACCCTGACAGCCCTGCTACAGCCACAGAAAGGAAATGGTCCGAGTCCTTTATTCATCTAGTTTAGCCTTTCATTCTACTGACAATGTAAATGTCATCACTGAACACTGAAACCCTGAAGAATGAGGCCACCTGGACTAGGAATGGTAGGACCAAGCTGGAGGGCAAGTTTTTTTCTGCTACAGGGCAAAGTAACAATATGCCAGAATATTCTGAGTTGATTCAGCCTGTGATAAGTTTCTGTGCTTCCATGCATTAATGGTAAGTTCTCCATTTTCAATTCCAAGTATAAAAGGAAACCAACTTCGCACTGATTTAAACAATTAGAAAACTAGCTCAACAAGATGTGGGTAAGTTGGGCAGGTTCAGGGTTAGAGTAACCTCAAGAACCAAGCTCTTTAGGTTTCTCTGACCTGCCCACTGACCTGGTGAGAACAAGGGCTGGCTGCCAAAGGCTGGTTGGTGACTGCCACTGATGGTTGAGGCTAAATAAAGCCTTTGCCTGTTCACAGCTACAATGTAGGAGTTCAGTTTCCTGTAGCTAGTTTTTTCTTAGAAGCACCCAGCAGACCCTCCTCTCTGCTTCAGGTCACTTACACCTGCCCACTCCTGAAACAGTCACTGGGAAGGGGCCCACTATGACTGGCCTGGACCAGATAAGCTGGGCAGTAGAGGGGGGATGGTTGATAGGGATTCACCCAGAATGCCCACCCTTCTGAAAAGACGACTATGGTTGGATTAGCATATGAAAGGGCCGTGCTTTGCCATTGATTTAGGGGATTATTCCAGCGATAGAATAATTTACAGGAGAATTATTTTGGCATCTGCTATCTATGTTTGTTAAACATTACTGTAAGTGGTATTTGGGAGGCTGGCTTGATGTTATTGATCTTTTAAGTCCCTAATCAAACACAATTGTTAAATCAGCAGCCCAACAGCACCAACTTTTCATGGGCTCCTTGAAGACCTTGGTGTGATTATTAGCAAGAATAGCATTTCTGCATAAAGTTCTCTAAATACCATAACCCTGTTATTTCAATCAGTTCTCCTCAGTACCTTCTGAGGTGAGTTCTATTATTATTCCCAGTTTGCAGATGAGGAAACCGGGGAGTAGAAACACTAGGTCACTTACCCAGGGTCACACACTTGTAATTGACAAAGCCCACACTTATAACTACTGCATTATAATGCTTCCCTTGAATATGTATGAGCTGATACGATAAGTGATTTCCTGACACCTGCATTGCAAATTCTTTCCTAAAACTGAAACAAATCTCTGACTGCAGAGGACCAAAGTTATGATAAATATGAAGTCCAAACAAAATTACTAAATGTTATCACATATCTATAATCCGTGCACATAATCCAACATTATTTCAGTAAACTAATTGTAGCAATGAATACAGTTCTATTTTTCTGCAATGATATGTACAAGACTTACTTCAACTGCAGATGGGACTCTGGATATTTAAAACCCAAAGTATACATGTTTTTTAAAAAATTTTTAAATACATGCTCATGTTATTTAATAATTGACATATTAGGATGAACACTCATATAATGGATGATTTTTAAGGTGACTTCAGAAAATCACATTTTTCTCATAAAAGAACAGAATTTCTAAGATGGATTTATAAACAATAATAAACTAAAAATTGATAAATTACTTACTATTCTCAAACCCTTTTAAGAGTTTGCACAGTATGGTGAAAAGATAAGCCCCAAGGTTATAATTAATGTGTTCTATGACAAGAAGTCTCATTTCAGGAAGAACGCCATATACCCTTGCCACACCAGTTCCAAGAAGAAGAGAGCATTTGTTCACAGAACACTTCCATGCCAACCCCAACAGTGGGGCAGGGTTGCACCCACAAGAGAGGGTGCAACCTCTCATTTTCAGAAATGAAATCCAGCTAATGCAAGTAATGCACAACCCAGAAATCAGTCAACTATGTGAAGTCAGAGCAGTGTGTCTTGGGTGAGACCACAAATCGCAACATGCTGCAACCAGAATTTCAACTACTCTACCAAGGTTACCCCTAGCAGTCAGGCTGACGAAGTGGAACAGCCAGAGGAAGCTGGCCCTTGGGGACTGCTATGTAGATCCATATCCATCTATGGCCTGAGATAGCCATCCACAAGTTCAGTTCCTCCCATGCCCATACCTCTCCTCCTGGGTCCCCCCTTTTTGGTGGGGCCCAGGCATTTATAGTATCTAAAGTGCCTCAGGAGACTGTACACAGGCAGACTGATTATCCGGGTTTGGGAGAGTCTAAGGCAGTTTCATAGAGAAGGTGGTATCTCAGCTGCACCTTGAATAAGAGTGAAAATTTAGCTTAGTCCTTGAAATGATCTCAGCTTGTTGCCAGATCACATCTCTGGTGGAAGTGCCAGTTTACAAGGTGTATCTGCAATGTATATTCAGATCTTTGACTGAAGACCCAAGAGTGTCTGAAATGACATAGGCACTAGTATCAGACAAGGTTGCAAGATACCTCTTAGAATTCAACACTATGCCAAATACTGTGAGGAGAAATATATAGCCCAAGTACTGAATATCTGAGGGGAGAACCAGTCTGAGACACAGGACTACCACAATGGTGGTGCTCAGCCAATAAAAAAACCTTAATGACCATGTGGTCACCCATTGCAATGTCCTTCCTGATGATCAATAGTAGGTGAGTGTCCAGAGCAGGTCTCAATCTCTTCTTTCTACAGATAATTTGATGGTGTCTTACTGGAAATGGCTGTGTTACCAGAGCAGCATGATAGCAGACCTCATTTTCTACCTTCATTGTCTTTCAAGGATGCCATTATGACAGAGCCAGCACTTCCCCAAGAGTGAAAGGCTTATACAAAATAAAATCTGTATTAAGAAAGCACCAAAAATAGAAAACAGAAATCACCACAAGTTTTTTAGCCTTTTTGAAATTCTGGGAGAGGGTTATGAAATCAATGTTATGGGTCACAACCAATCCCCTACCCCCACAGAGAACAGAGTACAACACAACAGAGTATATCCATTGTCCTTAAGAACTATATATATTTTTTAATTTTTTAAAAGATTTTATTTCTTTTATTTTTAGAAAGAGGGGAAGGGAGAGGAGCAGAGAGGGAGAGACATCAATGTATGGTTGCGTTTCACCTGCCTCCTTAAGAACTATTTTATGATGTGTTTGTTTTAATTGTGTGTATACCATATGATATGGTATTCAGAGAACTTTATGCAGAGATGCTATTCTTGCTAATAATCACACTAACATCTTGATTATACAATGTATTTATACTTATAGATTGTGGTAAAATATTTTTAAACAACTAGTTTAAAAAGAGTAGCAGGTAAGAAAAAAATAAATTAAGGGGCCCTGGCTGGGTAGTTCAGTTGGTTACAGCATCATCCTGATTCACCAAGGTTGGGGGATTGATCTCCAGGTTAGGACACAGACAAGAAGCAACCAATGAATGCATAAAAAGCATAAAGTTGTAGGTTAGACACATAATACAAACAAAAGATGTAATAACATATTTCATTTTATTTTATGAATGCTTCAAAAATATTACAAAGTGGAAAAAGTATAAACTTTATAATAAAGACACATGGTAAACGGATACTGCAGTAATTAAGGAAAACCTTATTTTAAGTGTATGTAAATTATTAAATTCTACAGGAGCTTAAGAGTTACAACTATAGAGCTTTAAAATATTAATATGCCCTGGCCAGTATGGCTGTTAGTTGGAGCACTGTCCTATACACCAAAAGATTGGGGATTTGATTCCTACTCAAGGAACATACCTAGGTTGCAGGTTCAGTCCCTGATTGGGGCTCATATGGTAAGCAGCCAATCAATGTTTCTCCCTTCCTCTCTCTCTAAAATCAACCAACAATATAAAATAAATAAAATAGCATGTTTTATGCCATGATCTCTAATAACATATTGTTTTATATAAACCATGACTACTATTCTGGTTTAAAGATGCCCCACTCAAGTGCAAAATGCCCTAAATGACCTCAAGATCTCTTCAAAATTGGGATCTCACCTTCAAAGTGTAATTCACGTTTTCTCCAAAGATGGTCTCAGAGGGCAGTGTCTAAAACGTTCACCAACAGCTATATCCAATAATCTGTCTGTGGTAAAGTGTAGGGTATGTTACATATTCCTTAGAACTCCTCTTAAATAACAGATATGAGATCAGGGTTTAAAAGAATTGCCATCTCCAGTAAATCTGTGGCCCATCAAATCCAGTGGCCAGTACTTAGCAACCCCTAATGATACACTAGAATTATGAATATGTAATGTAGCTATCCTGCTGTGAGCAACATACATGAGAAAATAAATTATTTCTTGATCTCTACAGTAATTGGCTATGCCCCAAAGCATGAGATTTGATTATTCCAACATGTAAAATTATGGAAGTTATTATAGGCATTGATAGCTCATTTAAAGATACAGCTACAATATCAGCATGACCCTGAACCTTATTTTATGGGGCAAAATGAAAAATGACCATTAATTTTCACTGTAGCAATTTGATTAAGTCTCAACCATTTACCCTACAAAGATCTTCCATTTTTATAATTATCAAGCTATCATTGGCTCATCCTATATCTAGGTCCATTCCTTGCAACACAGGATCAAAAAGAGGAAAACAGTCTTATAAATAAATTTTAAAAGCTTTTCTTTTCCTAGATGTCCCTTGACAATGCTGTTTTACTTGTGAATTTTTAAAGAGAAAAATCATTTTCCTATGTAGGAAAACTATAAGGACAAAACTTCTAATAAAGGATATAACAGTGTTTTTTGACAAAATATCTTTGGGGAAAAAATCACAATAGACAAAAATGTCTGCTAAATAGCACATTTCAAATTTTTAAATAAGTTTAACATTGTGCAGTAACTATTCAGTTTCTTATCTATGTACATAAGATGTTCAATTCAGGGCTTCAGGCAAGAGTTTTGAGCTTTGTGGTCCAGCAGCCTCTGTGAATGCCTCCATTTCCCACTTATAGAAGTGCTTCCCCAAGCTTCTTTCCACACCCACCCACCTTGGCAGGTGGTGCAGCCTCAATTGACCTCTGAGCAAAGAGACAGACTGGGGAGTTGGATTTCTTTGTCAAAACTCCCACCATCAATTAATGGCAAATTTGGAATGTGGTGAGACAAGAAGGGTGTTTTCCACTCTGCCCCCTCCGCCCTCCTCAGCTAAATTAGAGGTTTATTAATTTTATTATTCTGGAAACTGACTCCACTGATTGAAACTCTGATACACAATTAACTGATAAATATTTACTTTCCTAATACAGAGATATGATTACTTAAGTCATAAGCGAAACATCTATGAAGAAATCAAATTTCACGTTATAATCTGGAGCCTCAAGAACAGGTTATATTTCCAGGATCAATTAGCTGGAAAGAAAGGTTAACATGATCTGGGTTTTACTTTCTGGCACTAGAAATGATTGCTGTTGGAATAAGAGGAGGAAGAAATAAGTGGCTGGACGTAAACCCGTAAGAATGCAAAAGGACTTGGGAACACTGCAAAACTCAGGTACTACTACTGTAGCAGTGACACCAGGTTTGGCAGTACTGAACACAATTTATGGTAATTTTACTTGCAGGAGCTCAATCTGAAAAGTCAAGTATAAACAGCTCTAATTCTGTGTAGTAAAAGCATGAGCAAGTGCTGCAGGAAAATGGGTTAACAGTGAATGGATTGTGCCTGAGGCAGATTAGGCAAATTCATGAGGGTGACTTCTGGGTTGGGGCTTTTGACATTCGAGGGGGTTGTTTTACAAAGAGAGGGCTAAAGAAGCCCCTGGAAGCACAGAGTAGAATGAGTGAGGTGTGTGTGAGAATGAGTAGCGCACCATGCCAACACATTCAGGGAATGGGGTAGTTCAGGATTGCCAGAGTGCAGGTAGAAATCACAAAAGCAGATAGAGACAAAAAAGGCTATTTGGAGCCGGGTCATTCAGGGCCATTGCCCTCATCCTATACTAGTTGTCTGCAGAGTGTAGGTAGATGTCAATGTGTTAAAATAGGTGACAAGAACAGATCTAATTTTGCTTCTCTAAATTTTCACTTAAGAATATGTGTATTGATTTTAGATAAGGAGAGAAACATCAATCGGTTGCCTCCTGTTCATGCCCCCAAAGTGGATCAAACCAGCAACCTAGGTATGTGCCCTAACAAGGAATGAATAAATATTTTGGTGTACAGGACAACACTCCAACCAACTGTTCCACCACGCCAGGGCTGAATCTAACTTTGAGAAAGACCACTTTGGTCTTTCCACTTAAAGATGAATTAAACACATGTAACCTTAGAGTCTGTTCTGTCAAAATGGTACCACAATAGACACCCTCCTACGTTTTCTTATAATGTGAATTTGACATTCTTCCCATCGAGTGATGGAGTATGTATCCCTTCCCCATGAACCTGGACAGACCTTAGTGATGGCTCAGTAAGTAGCAAACAGAAGTGACTATGTAAAATGTCACTTTGTTCTCTTGTAACACTCTTGGAACAAATCCACCATGCTATAAGAAAGCCCAGGCCACATGTTGTGTTCATGCTGCCAGCCAGCTTCAACCACTGATACACAAGGAAGCCTTTCAGATGATTCAAGCTCCAGCCACTATCTTATTGCAACCATGAGAGGCCCCGAGAAAGAACCTCCTGTCTGAGCACACTAGAACTGCAAAGTAATAAAAGTGATTGTTGTTTTTCAAGCCTTTGAGTTTGGCTATGATTAGTTACCCAGTGCTAACCAGGAAAGAACATTTCTGGGATTCCCCTGCAAAACCCACTAAAAGGACAGTGAATGAATAATGGTATTACCTAAAAGACTAGGAAAATGTAAGAGGCATAGAATATGAAAACTGTTCATGCATTTTTAGAGGATATAATATGCATGTACAGTGGCAGCTAACTTGGCAGGTGAAAGTTAACAAAAAAGGACCTGCAGGGGAGGATGCTAGTGAGATAAAAGGATCCCTGCCCCTGGAGAGCCTCAGAGACTGGAGGCACAGGTGTCTGGGAAGGCCAGGGTGAAACCAAAGGCAGTCTCAGTACTCATATCCCTTAACCCCACCCTATACAGACAAGTGACTGCCCTTCCCCAACCCTAGGGGAACAGGCCCCCACCTCTCTCTCTCTCTCTCTCTCACACACACACACACACACACACACACGCTCACTTTGGATTCAACCTCTAGACAAGAGCTCCTGTTTCCAGCCTGCCAAGTTCCCTATGACATGAAAATGTATGCCCAATAGAACAAATCAAAATTCTCACTGAGTTCAACCATGTTTTTATTGGAAGACTACCAATGAATGATGCTCTAATCTCAAGGTGACTGAAAAAAGACCCACTGTGAAGGACTTTCAATGACCTTGGCTCAGGAGTTTGGATTTTATCTGAAAAGAGGCCCCAAACTTGTTTTGAAGCTCAGAACTATGCTTAGGAGACACTGCTTGGCCTACGTAGTTTAAAAACCATTTGTGAATTGCTAACACTTTACAAAGGCAAGAGATTTTACATGTAAAATTCTGGATTTCTGGCTTCTCATGAGAAATCCTAAAAATTCACTATTCGTGGGCCACATTCCAGGTGCTGACGATGGCCTGCTGCTTTAAGAAGGTAGTGAGCTCTCCAGGTATCACTTCCACCATTTAACATTCCAATAGTTTACATCAGCTTCTGAACCTGGTCTCCAGCTGCCCCTATTGCCCTTATCTTAAACATCTGAGTTTTCACTTCGGTCCTAAGTAATACAGAACCATTAAAGAACTTTATAAATAGAAGAGGGCTAGGAATGGCTCTATTCAGAACACTCTGGCAGCAGAATGGAGGGAAGGACAAAGGGACGGAAGGGATAGCAAGGAGGCCGCTGGGCCAAGTGTGGCAGGTTAGGAAACTACTGCCGTGGGGCAGATGAAACCTAAATTAGGGAATGATGGGGCAGGGCCCGGATGTGAAAGGAGAACCTAGACGCTTTCGTGTTTAAACCCTTGGTTCTGACAGTGTACCCAAAGCATCCTGAAGGTCAAAAGCCACAGGGTAGCATCCTATCTCTCCCCAAGGTGAAGGGTAGAATCCAAACCCAAGTGCAGAAGACTTTTCCAAGGGATTTTTGGCTTTGAAGTGCATGTCCTGACCAGGAGCAAGTAGGCTGTGGCCTTGAAATAATCTCAAGAAACTCACGGAATGCCACTATTTAACTTGCAGACTTTGTGAACAGTCCCAACTGGGTTAGCGCTTGAGGTTGTGCTGGGCTAGTAAAGAACTAAGTGGCTAATTAGAAGGCCTTTAAAAAACAAAAACATCCTTTGCTGATCCGTCCCTTGAGAAAGGAATCATTCCCTTCGGCTATCACATAATCTTCTATAAAAATGATTACAGATCCTTTTTTGTTCTGGAGCAAAAGGGTAAATGCCATCTGTTAGATCTTCATTTAATTGGTAGTATGTTCCAAGTGGATATTTTGAAACATGAGAAGATTTGGCCTACATAGCAAGAACTCAAGTGACTCACTTGCATTTTGTGTCAAATAATGACTTAAAAAAAATAAAACATTAAAACTCCCAAATAAACTTCTAAGCAATCCATGTCCTAAGCCAGGAGGTGCATTTTTTTAAAAAAATAACAATTTTACATCATGCTGCAAGATATCTGAGCCAAGTACAACTTGGAAACACCACTTTCACAAAGCCCAGTAAACCCCAGGTCAGAAACTAAGGAATATGTCTGTCAGTAAAAGTCATGCTGGATGGGGCCCTGGTACTCATGCTTCCAGTTTCGATGTTCCAGTGTGTCCCTCCTCCCACATAACCAATTCACCACACAATCAGTCTCTTTTCCCTTCCTCTTAGTTAAGACCTCTCCAAGTAGCCTTCTGCTGTGACAGAACTCAACTTTGATAGATTCCCGGAGGTAAGTAGAAGAGGGTTTTCTTCCTCTCAAAGTCCTCAAGGACAGGAGAGAAGAAATAAACATAAATAACTATTAATAAATATTGCACCACTTGTTAGCCATGTGACTTTGGAGAAGTCATTCTCCCTCTGTCTAAGGCCTCGTCTTTTTCAGCTATAAAAAACATTAAAAACACGATATCCTGGCTGAGTGCTGGCCTGAAAACCAAAGGGTTGCCGGTTTGATTCCCAGTCAGGGCACATGCCTGGGTTGCAGGCCAGGTCCCCAGCTGGAGGTTCGCAACATGCAACCACACATTGATGTTTCTCTCCCTCTTTCCTCCCTTTCTCTCTAAAAATAAACAAAATCTTCTGTTTTTTAAAGATTTTATTTATTATCTTCAGAGAGAAGGGCAGGGAGGGAGGAAGAAAGGGAGAGAAGCATCAGTGTATGGTTGCCTTTCACCTGCATCCAGCTATAGACCTGGCTGGAGACCAGCTGTGCAACCTGGTTAGGTGCCCTGCCTGGGAATCAAACCAGCTACCTTCGGGTTCACAGGCCAGCACCTATCCACCGAGCCACACCAGTCAGGGCAAATAAAATCTTTAAAATATAACAAAAACACAAAAAAGGGATGGATGTAACACAACAATAAAATTAAAAAAAAAAAAAAAAGAACTGGGGGAAAAATATAACAAAAACAAATAAAAATGATAATTATTGTAAAGATTAAACAGGGTAACATGTAAGTGTATGGAATGTGTGATCTGGTATTCTGCAATTACATCTGTTCAGAGCCCACTTCTTCAAAGATAAAGCTAACAATTATGGAAAATTTAAAAGTTTATTTCCTTATGGGTTTTTCAAATGGATTTAAAATAAAAGGGGGGGGGGACATTGATGTGAGGGAGAAACATCAATCGCCTCCCATATGCACCCCAACCAGGGATCGAACCTGCAACCTTTTGGTGTGCAAACAAGCATTCCCAGCAACTGAGCCAGGGCTAAACGTTTATTTTAAAGTTTTGACCTTGGCCTTTTTACCAAAAAAAAAAAAAAAAAGTTTTGACCAAGAAAAAGTTTGTCCCCACTGCGTGAGGAAACCACACAATGAAGTTCATCTCCCTCTCTTTCTGCCTTCCCCTCTAAAAATAAGTAAAATCTTTTTAAAAAATTAAAGTTTTGTCTTTTTTTCCCAGTTAATATTTATGAAATTAGATGAGTGAGTCAGGCTTAGTGGACATGCCAAATCCCATCCAAAGCTTACTGCCTGCTTCAGAACCCCTGAGAACCTAGCAGTTCCCCAGTCAAGACCCTTTATTTTAAAGGCTGATAAAACAAGGTTAAAAGTACTGTTAATACAAATGTAAATACTTAATAGACAATAAAAAAAGTATAGCTAGTATAATACAACTTGATTATTTTTGTGATTTTAGAATCCATTAAGTTACAAAGCCACTGAAGTACTTCTCCCTAGAAAGATTTCTAGCAAAAACACAATGGAAAAAAATATGCCACTATGAGAGTGCTGACCTCAGCTGCCCAGGCTTGTGACCTTATAATACTATTTGCAATCTGTGTTAACATGAGCATGTTTTCAGGGGAAGAAAAGGCACTTTAGCAGGTCAAGATTATGAACCCTTGCTACTACTTTTAATATTAAACAACTAACTTTAAATTGCAAATTTACTGAATACTATTATAAATAAGGCAATGTTGCAGCACAATTTATAGTATAAACCTTAATGTGAAACTAGATCAAATCTTCCTGCCAGAAGAGGATGTGACCACATCATCTCTTGAGGCCCCTTCCAGCTTCAGGATGTATGTGGTTCACCATGACATTACAAAACTTAACTGTTTTCCCCACTTCTTTGTAAGGACAAGGAAGAAGGGAAAACTGGTATGTTTAAAGCATTGCCTATCAAACAGAAAATAAGATTAAGGACAAAATTAAGGGCGACCCTGATCAAAGCAAAGATAGCTGTTCAAAAAAAAGATGGACTTATCCTTCCTGGAGACAGTCCTCATTCATAATAAACAACTGGAAGGGGCAAAATTACCAATCGTTGACCTGCTAAAAATGATGATCAAGGAGAGTCCAGCCTAAACACTTCAGGGTATCTAGGAAAGTAAGTGGTCTGCATCCTCCAAAACAAATCAAAACCGTAACTTAAAAGAGAACTATTCAAAGAAAACCTACAACCCAAGAGTTATAGGGTCAAGAGAAGCAATTTTGCAAGGAGTTTCTTTATATATACTTTTTTATCACTGTTCACTATTTCATTTTTTTTTTAAGATTTTATTTCATTATTTTTAGAAAGAGGGGAAGGGAGAGAGGTAGAGAGGGAGAGAGTTATCAATGTATGGTTGCCTTTCACCTGCCTCCAGCCACAGACCTGACTAGAGACCTGGTTTGCAACCTGGTTATGTGCCCTGGCTGGGGAATCGAACCTGCAACCTTTGGGTTCACAGGCCGGCGCCTTAACCACTATGCTACCAGACAGGGCTCACTCTTTTCAAATTGCGAGGGGAAGAGGCATGGACTTAAAATTTGGATATATTGCCCTGGCTGACGGCACAGTGGATAAGGCACCGGTGCCTGCAAACCCGAAGGTCACTGGTTCAATTCCCAGCCAGGGCACATAACCAGGTTGCAAGCCAGGTCTCCAGCCAGGTCCTCAGCTGGAGGCAGGTGAAAGGCAACCATACATGGATGTTTCTCTCTCCCCCTTCCTCTCTCTGGAAATAATAAATAAAATCTTTGGATACATTCACTGAATGACCATTAATAGTAGGTCTCAGCCCTAGCACGATAGCTGTTTGGCAGAGCATACTCCCAATATGCCAAGATTGTAAGTTTGAGCTCTGCGTCAGGGTACATACAAGAGTAAACCAATGACTGCCTAAGTGGCGCAACAAATCAGCCTTTTTTCTCTTTCCTTTCCTCTCTTTAACATCAATTTTATTTTGTTAAAAGTAATTATTTTTGGAGTGTTTCAAGCCTTTACCTGATGCTACCGGAAGCTGGCCCATCCTCGGACCTTTAAAACAAAAGTTAAAAATCATCCGTCCGGAGTAGGACCCAACACTCCATTCCCCACTCAATAAACCACCCCTCCCAACCACAGGGCTCTGCTGTGTGACTGCCTCTTCCACCAACACGCAGAGGCTGCAGCTCGACGGGCGGCCGCGGTAGAGAAGGTCGCAGCGAGCCGTTTCCGCCTAGCCTCCACGCTCACGATCCCCCGGGAAGGGCGGTGCTCCGGGATAACGGTGCCCCGATTTCCCAGGTTTTTAAAATAACCTGCCCAGCCTTTACCCAGAGAACAGTGGCGGCCACGCCATTTAAAATCTATTTTTGTCTGATGGTGGTACCGACTGAGTCCGAGTTTGAGGTTTCAATGGCGGTCAGTGCAGGCCCCGGGGTCAGGCGTCAGCCGCGGCCACAACCACCGCCGCCACTGCCGGGCCCGCGAGGGGCCGGATGAAGCAGCGCCAGCCGCGGCGTTCCGGTGAGCGCGCGTGGCTCAGCCAATCGCGTGCTCGCCCGCCCCCCACGACCGCGGCGAGGCTGGCGCTGGAAAGAGGAAGAAGAACATTCGCCCTCCTCCTACCAGCGCGCGGGCGGCGGCGGCAGCGGCACTGGGGTCACGAACTCTGACCTTTCACTGACAAAAACAATAACAAACCCCCCCTTCCCCGGGACCCTGGCGGCGCCCTCGGGCCCGCCCCCGCTTCCACCTCGGCGTCTCTTCTCTCGCCCGCTGTCCCGCGAGCCTGCGGCCCCGGGGCTCCCGCCATCCGCTAACGCCGGGAGCCCGGCCTCCCCGCGCCCTGCCCTCCGCGCCGGGGGCCGCACGCCGCAGACACGGGACCTGCTTCGAGGCTGCTTTGGCGCCAAATCCTGAGGTAAAATTGAAAAAGGGCCGGGGCGGGGTCGGGCCGGCGGCGGAGGGGGCGGTCCTGGCGCGTGGACATGGAGGCGCCGTGGCGGCGGCTGAACCCGACCCTTTTACCTTTGCCACGGGGCGGTGGCGCCGGACGCTTTGCATAGTGGGCCGGGCCGCTCCCCTCCCATTCCCGCCCGCGCCGTGAGTTGCGAGCGGGCTCCCCTGACCGGCCGGGCCGGCACGAGGGTGGGGGCAGAGGGGGAATGGCCACAGCCCCGCCTCACGGTTGGCCCTTCGCCAGCGCCGCCATTTTGTTCTCGATGGGGTTGGCTCTGGCTGAGCCGAGCTTCACTCCTCCTCCTTGATAGCCTCCTCCTCCCGGCAGTCCCTCCTTCCCTCAGTCCCCGGCTCCTCGCCCCTCTGCTCCTCCCGTGCCGTTAGCCGCCGAGGCCCAACCGCCGTTTTTCCTGAAGGGGAGGGTGGAAGGCGGGTACAGAGTGCGACCTTGTGAGCGACGGCTTTGCTGACCAATTGGTATTCAGACTAGAGGACCGGGGCAGCGGCTCCGCCTCTCAAGTCTCTGCTGATTGGCTTGGGCAAGAGAGGGCGGTCCCCGCGGGGAGGTTGAGTCCTAGTGGGGCGGGAGCAGATGCCAGGGCGCGGCGTGGGGCCAGGGGGCGCGGTCGGGGCATGAGAACCTGGGGCTCACAGGGACCGGGCGAGGGGCCTGGCGGCTTCCCCCGCCCTGAAACGTGTCCGAAATGAGGAGCATAGAACAATAGTAATAAAGGTGGCGAAGCATCTTGAATCCACGGCGCTGACTTGTGGGAAAGGCTTTTCGGGATCTGGACACCTTTCAGGGCTGCTGGTATTTCGGGCTGCAGGCGAATCCTCTGAGGCTCAATTTCATAGGTTGTAAAATGGTGAGAATGGGCGTTCTTGCCAGGCTGGACCTTCCTTCTCAGGATCGTTGAGGTGCTCTACTCAGAAAATGGAGTCCAGGCTAATTTGTGAACTCCAAAGCAATGTAAAAATGGTGTTATTGTTGAAAAGCGGATGTAGAAGCACCAGGAGTGGAAAGATTAAGTGTATTGAGGGCTTGAGAGAACACAGGTGAATCAGGTAATTCTCTAATTTTTCGTTGAGTAAATGCTTATTTGCTTAGTTTGGGGCACCGGGAATACATCCAGAGAACCACAGCAAGATAAGGCCTCTGCTGTGGGGATGAATACACAAATAGCTGATTTCAGACAATGGTAAATTCTGGGAGTGAAATGAAACTAGGATGTGTTAAAGAAAGCATGAGGAGATAAATGTAGATTGGGTGGTCAGAGGAGGACTCTGTAAAGCGGTGATGTTCCCAGGTCTGGGTGCTCGCTAGGGCAGCCAATCGATGCTTCTCCCACAGCGACGATTTCTCTCTCTCCCACCTGCCCCCCGCCCCCCCCCCCGCAACTAGAAATGCCCTCTGGTGAGGATTAAAAGGAAGAGGAAGAAATACCTTGCACATACTAAATGCTCATAATTGGTGCTGTTGTCATCATGAAGCACTCATAGGTAGTGGACTAGTTAAAGGATATAGACAATGAAATTTTAAAGCAGTGTGAAATAGGGGCAAAACACTGGATTAGAAACCTGGGGTTCTAGTTTTGGCTCTTCTGACTTTGGTTATTATTTGGCACCCAGACCATGGGGTGGTATATGAGAGCATCGCTTAGCGGAGTGCTTAACACTATTAGTTGGGTGAATGAATTGATAATTTATGATATCACTGATAGCTAAGTTGTTTCTCATAAATGGTACCTTTTTGTGTGGGCTTGTTTGGCAATTCAGTTAACAATGCCAGCAATAAAATGTCTGTTACAATTTTTGGATGTATTTGGATGAATTTAGGAAGTGGTCCCTCACAAATATGGCACTGACTGGAGATATGAATAAGATAAGATAACCCGGATGAATCTCTTTTTACTCGCTTATATTTTGTTTTATGGTTAGTTTTTGTTTGTTTTTTTTTAAATTTTATTTATTTTTTAGAGGAAGAGAGAGAGGCAGAAAGGGAGAGAAACATCAATGTATGGTTGCCTTTCACCTGCCTCCAGCTACAGACCTGGCTTGCAACCTGGTTATGTGCCCTGGCTGGGAATCGAACCAGCAACCTCTGGGTTCGATGGCTGGCTCCTTTTTCACTGTGCCACCAGCCCAGGCCCTAGTTTTGTTTTTTGTTCTTTTTAAGACAAGAAATAGATAATTAACTGAATTACAAAATAAATTACATGAAAGTTAATGGGTTTAGGTGGAACTCATTAATAAACAAAGAACCCAAATATAATCATGCCATTTACTTTAACTGAAGAAACAAAGCACCAATGATTTTCTTGAAATTAAAAATGCTGGTCAAAAAAAAATGCTGGTCATTTTCTCTGTCATGAGAATAACAGAGAAGAGGCCTTTTTAGTAAGTTTGCAGGAAGTTGAAAATTGAAAGTCTCTGTCGTCTTAGTTTTAAATAGTTATCTTTCCAAAAGATAAATTGACTCACATAACAAAATTATTGAGAATCACCTTTTAATTGCTTTACTAAAGTTAAAAGCAGATTTAAAAAAAACTTCATTTAAGGATATATTTATTGATTTTAGACAGAGGGAAAGGGGTCAGGGGAGGAGAGAGAGATAGAAACATCTATCTATAGGAGAAAAAAAACATCAGTTAGCTCATGAGCCACTGGGCCAGGTCTAAGAGCAGATTTTACAATGTATTTGTCAAGCTTCCGCTGGAAAATCTGGTTAATAGAACATTTTTGTTGACTTATATAATACTGATATAAATAAATTTATAACAGTGATAGGCATACTTTAATTCTTTGTGTTTTTTTGTATCCTGTTACAGGATGTTTTTAACTTTTATTGTTGACACTACTACAGATGTCTCCATTTTCTTCTTCCTTTGCCCAACTCCATCCAGCCCCTGCACCCCCTTCCCTTTAGCCATCAATAGGATTTTTTTGGTATCACTTGTTTATTCAATAGTTTTGATTCCTTGAATTAATAATTACTTAAGGCAACCACAAAACTGACAGTGTAATGTAAAATCTAAAAATTGTCTTACTACATTAAGTTACTTATTTATGTATTACTTTCAACTGTTGTAAAGTGACCTTGAAGTTTTATTTTCATGAATATGCCTTTACATAAAAAAGCAAAATGTATGTGTAGTAATCTCATTTATAAGGAATTATGGGAAGTCTTAACATTTGTCTCCAAGGAGTCAAGTAACATTTCAGTGCCTGTCTGGAGCCTTGATTGGGTAGCCTCTCTGAGGCTTATACATTGGGCACTTTTAAAATGGAGAGAAGGTGAGCCAACATGGAGATTGGGGCCAAGACTAGAGGTCTCTTGTCCAAATAACGTAGATAACAAGGCAGGTAGGCCTGTGTAGAGCAGACTCTCACCTTGACGCTGAACCACTGGCCTTTTGTGTCTAGCTGTCTCCGCATGTTGAGGGTTCTCATTTGGGGTTTTTATCTTTGAGTTCTCTTACCTATGTGCCATATAAGTTCCTTTAGTCTGAAAGACCCTAAAAGCAGGTACTAGTTCTCCTTAATACCACAGAGGAGGAATCTGTGAAGAAATCCATCCTAGAGCTCAACTCCAGCCTCATACCTGATGCAATACTTCTGTGCCAGAGTTTAATTTAGTTCTTTTTACTTTATTGCTGGTTTTATGGAGCTTTTAAATAATGTTGGCTTTTCCTCCATGTATGATTATCACCTTGAATCTGATGAACACAATTGTGTTCCTGTCACACGCTGTAAAAGATCAGCTCTTTCTTATTTGTTGGTTTCACTTGCTTTCAACATAAGATGACTGAGCGCTGAGATTCTTTGTAATTCCCTCCCATCCTGCCTTTCCTTCCTCATATCCCTTGTCTCCTATTTCTGCTAAAAGCCCCCACCTTTCTACAGATGCCCTGAGAGCTAGGGAGTTTTAAGCAGAGGAGCTCTGGGAACTCAACCAGCATGGCTCACAGTGATGATAAGTAATGGATAGAGGGGATGAGAGTCCAGACCAGGACATTGATACAGGTGTTGTTACTGGGAGAGTAGGAGCAGATTCATACCCTTGGCATCTGGGAGTCTTGAAGCAGCAAGTGAAGTGAATTGTTGGAATAAGAAAGGAATAGGCTAATTCAGGTGCTCAACTGTCCTTTCTGATTTACTCCTGGACCTCAGGTAGCTTATAATGATGAAAGCCAATCTCAGGGACAAAGTATTATTTTTGGGGACAAGAAAAATTACCTCTTCCACTGCAGTAAGAGGCCTGACATCCCTAAATATGAGGTGAAACCTTTTATTCCATACTTATTGACAGTAACCCCAAAGATTTTAAGCCCTGAGAAGTTAACTGTTGAAAAAGAGGAATTTCATTCCAGGTGAAAAGAGGATACCATTTTCTCCTGTTTGGATTGATGGGGGTGTAAAAGAAAGTATTGGGGGCTGGAAAATTGGACAAATGCTGCTGAAGAATGAGGAGAAATGAGAAGCTGGCAGTGCTAGACTTGAAGGCTTCATGGTTTTACTAAGGACCCCCCTTATATTACCATTATTGTTCATGTATTGATAGAAACTATGCAAAAAAAAGTTTCTTATTGCTTACACATACACCTTCGGTAACTGCCTGCCTCTGTGTACCACCCTTATTTACTTTTTTTCACCCTCTCCTATTGCTTCTGCAATAATGCATCATTTTATAGGTTGTTTAGGTGAGTAAGCCTGGAATTACTGAAAAATCGCTTTTACCAAGGTTGAAAGCACTTACTGCAGAGTCTAGGTCAGCTCCTGGCTAAAAGACTAGTAATTAGAACATGTTTGTTAATTTATTTAATGCAATGCAGATTTTTAAAAAATGTTTCTGAAGTGAAAGATAGGTTTTTTTAAAAGGGAAATCTTCAAGTGAAGAAAAGATGGCATTGCCTCAGAAGGCATGTATTGAGTTGGCCAAAAAATTTGTTTTTGTATGCAAGATGTCTCTAGTAGTGCTTAGTTGTCTTTAACTTCATTCAGAACAATTTTGTTAGATTGTACTGTGACAGCTATCATATCAGCATACATTAAAAAAACATCAAAATTGGTGAATCTTTGTGTAGCCATTTTAATACTGAAAATGGCAGAAAATTTGCCAATATTTTCAGCATATCATGCTTTGTTATTTCAAGAAAGGTAAAAACACGACAAATGCAAAAAAAAAAAAAAGATTTGTGTAGTGTGTGGAGAAGGTTCTATGACTGATCAAATGTGTCAAAAGTGGTTTGCAGAGGTTCATGCTAGACATTTCTCGCTGGACGGTGATGTTCTACAGTTGAAAAGACCAGTTAAAGTTGATAGAGATCAAATCATGACATAAATTGAGAACAATCAACATTATACCACATGGGAGGTAGCCAACATATTCGACATACTCATATCAATAAAGTTATTGGTGGAAATGGAACTATTTCTTTTATTTTATGGGAGAAACCATATGGGTTTTTTGGCCAGCCCAATACAAGAATATTCATAGGGGTAGGAGTCCTAAGAGCTCTAAACTGGAAACAATCTAGATGTTCATTAGCTATAGAACAGATAAATAAATTGTGATGTAGTTACACATTATAATATTACACAACAATGAAAATGGACTAATTACTCTTGGTTATCACAAAAATAAGGACGCACAAAAAATACAACTCTACCAGGTTGCAAGCCCGGTCTCCAGCCAGGTCCGTAGCTGGAGGCAGTAAAAGGCAGCCATACATTTCACGCCCTCTCTGCCACTCTCCCTTCCCCTCTCTCTAAAAATTATAAATAACCTTAAATATATATATATATATATATATATATATATATATATATATATATATACACACACACACACAACTTGAAAACAAGTAGAACTAATCCATGATAAGTCAGAAGAGGAGAGGGAAGTAAGTAAATGACTATGGGGAGCGGGTATAAGGGACACTTTTGGGGTGCTGGTAATGTTTTACTGATCTAAGTTGGTTCACTTAGTGAAAATTCTTTGAGCTATTTCATTTATGATTTATGCTCTCATATTTGCATATTGTACTTCAATAAACATTTTTACTTTAAAAAAGGGCAGTAAAATTATCCTTGCCATTTTAATCAATATGATTGTTATGTAGGTAAAATTCTAAAAATTGTCATGGTATTATTTTGGTGAAGCTAGGTTAGAAATTTCAGTGAGCAATACTGAAACATAAAGCACATACAGTAAGCCCTCACTTAACATTGTCAGTAGGTTCTTTGGCTTTAAGTGAAACATGATAAAACCAATTTTATGATAGGCTACTTGACACAAATGGGAGTAGGCTTCTAGTTTATCTTATCAATGTTATAACAAAATGATATCGGAGGACCAGCTATACTTAGAAATTAGTGATTGTATAAATGAGTTATGATCTAGCTTACTGATATAAGCAGTTTGTTCCTTTAGATAATGAACTGGTGCCCTATCACTTTTTGTTTGTTTTGAGAGAGAGGAAGGGAGAAAGAAAGGGAGAGAAACATCAATGTGTGCCTCTTGAATGCACCCAACTGTGGACCTGGCCTGCAACCCAGGCGTTGGACTGGAAATTGAACCAGTGACCCTCTGGTTTGCAGGCCAGCACTCAATTCCCTGAGCCACACCAGCCAGGGCTCCTATCACTTTTTGAAATTCTTTCCTCTTGACTTTTTCTGGGAAATTATTTTGAAGAGCACTGTGGTACAGAGGGAATTTCATGTTGTTCAAGTCAGAGAAGCCTGAGTTAGAATCCTAGGCTCACCCCTTAACTAGCTGGAAGACTTGAATAAAGTTGATTAAACTTCTGAGTCTCAGTTTTTTTCTGCCTGTCTGCATTCATGGAGCTAATTACAGCTACTCAGAAGGTATTTTAAGGATTAAATAATGCCTAGTTTAATATAAGGCATATGTCAGGAAGTCTACCCACTTTCCTTCCATCCATTCCTGGCTCACACTATAGAAATGAAGAGAGTTCTTATCACCATTGCCCATACTTCAGGCCCTTGAGAAGGTGAGGAAAATTGTGAATGGTGTATAATGATTTTTTTTTTTTTTTAGGGAGAGTCTTCATACAGAAAATTGTAGCACTGTTCTGGTAGCATAGGAACTCCATAGATGAGTTCCATAGATGAGTTTCCCCACTGTTCACTCTCTTCATGTACCTTCCCCTACTCCCAAGCACTTCCTATAGTCCAGCCTAGTAATAAGTTTCTTGTGGAAGGCAGGAAATCACTTGACCCAGAAGCAACTATCTTTGAGTCTAAGTTGTGCCAGGGTTTCTCATGACAGGCTGTATTTCTGAACTTGACCTTAGAAGTATGCCCATGAACCTGTTTTCTTTTGATGAAAATTTGTATTCTATTAAATCTGCTACTTATTTCCATTTCCTGATTTCAAGTTTGATCCATGGTTTCAAGCCTTAAGCTATGGATGTCTCATTTTCTTAATTCTTTTTCATGCTATCTAGATTCTTCAGTTTTTATTTTCCATGAGTATAAATAAAAAGACTCTTTGACAATCACAGCATAACAAAACTTATATTGACTACCTTGGTCCTATCAAGAAGTTCTAGCCCTGGCTGGTAGCACAGTGGTTAAGGCGCCGGCCTGCGAACCCAAAGGTCGCAGGTTCGATTCCCCAGCCAGGGCACATAACCAGGTTGCAAACCAGGTCTCCAGTCAGGTCTGTGACTGGAGGCAGGTGAAAGGCAACCATACATTGATGTCTCTCTCCCTCTCTGCCTCTCTCCCTTCCCCTCTTTCTAGGAATAATGAAATAAAATCTTTAAAAAAAAAAAAAAAGTTTTATACCCATGTAGTATTTTGCAAACAGTTATTAGGTATTGGTTTATTTTTATTTTTAAATATCTATGAGCTTTATCCTAATTCAGGCCTTTCATTTTGCCCATTTATATAATTTGACAATGAATTACAAATGCCGAGTGAGCATATGATACATGTAAATACATTTAAATTTCATGGATCTTATGTCAGAATGAGAGACATATTTCTAAGCATTAAACAACTTAATTGCTTTCAGATTTCTTTGAGAAAGTAAGAAGTGGCATCACCTCCTGTACCAATAGTAGCTTCCATATAATGGGTGTCTGCTATGTGCTAGGCACTGTGTTAGGCCCTTCACATACATATTTAAGGTCTAATTTTCACAATCTCATGTGGTTTAGTGTCAGAGAGATCAACTTAGTACTAGAGCCTTAAAGCCCAGTATGTGTATTTGGATGAGAAAATATCAAGACAGTAGAGATGTTGAGAATATTATGCTAAGTGAAATAAGTTCAGTCAGAAAAAGCTAAGAACCATATGATTTCACTCCTGTGGATATAAAACTCAGAGACACAGACAGAAAACAGTATGGTGGTTACCATAAGGAACGGTGAGGGGGGTGGTAGAGGTTAAAGGGGGCCAACATACAGTGACAGAAGATGATTTAACTGTGAGTGGTGGGTGCACAAGGCAAAATACAGATCATGTATCATAGTAATGTACACTTGAAACGTGTATATGACCATATTAACCAATGTCACCCCAATCAATTTAATAAATAAAACATTTTAAAAGATATTTTCGAATCAGTTGATTGTGAAGGGAAAAGCAGGCTCACCCATTCCTATCAATAGAGACAGAGTTTCTTTGTCCCAGGGATTGTTTATTATTTGAGACCCTGGCTTCTAAGCCTGCTCCTGTGGAGAACATAGTTAAACAGTCCTGGCTACTTATTGGGTATTCCGGTGTTGCCAGTCAGAGCCCAGCTTTCACTTAGTGGGGTCTGTAACTCTGCTTGGCTAAAGAAATCCTGGTTGCAAAGTTTGGTCAGGGGTGCACTTCTGTGAACATAGAAGAGCTGATTCAGAGCCACCCTAGTGTTCTCTCCTTCATTGTTAAAAAAGGGATATTGACCTCATTGTTGTTGAAAGAATTTGTTATAAAACAAACTCTTTATTACAGTGCATATATACTATGCCCTGTTGTCATATATGTGCTATACAGGAAAAACTCAAGTTCAATTTAAGTTCAAGACTGTGTCTTCATACCTACTTTTTTTTGCAGCCACTTTCTAACTGGCCCTCCAATGTGCATACACACATTGTCTTTCCTTCCCTATCATCTCTACACTGTTGCTTAGAGTAATTTTTGAAGATCCAGATGTGATCACTTCATTTTTCTGCCAAGACACCTCTGATAATTGTGTTGTCTGCATTGGCAGCTTCTCTCCTCCCCTGACCTCTCCAGCAATTCCCCATACCATTTCCTGCTGTTCCTGAGATATGCCATTGTCCTTCATACCTTCAAGTTTGTATGTGCTGTATTCTGCTTAGGACTCTCCCCATCCTTCTCATTGCTTGCTGAATTTCTGCTCTTCCTTCAAGACCTAGCTCCTCTCCTATAAAACTGTCATTGGCGGGAAAGGGGTTGGGGGGATGGGGGAGGCAGAGGGAAAGAAGGGGAGCAACTTAGACAAGAACCTAGTATAAAGGAACCATGGACATGGACAACAGGTGGGATTGACTTTGGGGGGAATGGGTGGGTTGGGAGGGGGACAGAGGGGAGCAAAAAGGGGATGGATGTAATACAACAACAATAAAATTCAAAACAAAACAAAACAAAACAAAACTGTCATTGGCTCCCACAGCCAGAAGGACATGCTTCTTCCTTTGGACACTCATTGTAGCATTTACACTGCATAGCTTTTATTGGTTTTCTAAAGTTTTTCAAGGACAAGGGCTTTCTCCTTCCCTCTTCTTGTTGATCATTCTCAGCAGTCAGTTCATTTACTGTTTCACAGGAATTGCTTAAAAAGGATTGGCGGTGGTTGAACTTGACTAGTTTTAAACTACCATAGGAAAATATTCTGTAGCAATTGTTTCTCTTTTTACTTAGGATACTTGGTCTTTCCCTGGAACATTATTGTGTGTGGAAGCAATCTTCAAGCTTTAGGGAGCGGACAGAATAGGTCTAGGACCAACCTTTGAGGACCTCAGGTTTCTGTACCAAAAGCTATGTTGTTTTGTCCATAGTGCTTATTAAACTGTGTCTAGTGTATAATATACATTCAGTAAATGTTAGTTAACTACCAGTATTATCATGCTTAACTCTACTGGCCAAGAAGGTTGTTTTTAAGTGCTTTGTGTAGTTTATAGTATCAAAACAGTAGGGTTTTTTTTTCTCAGACTTAAGATGCAAAATTATATTGTGCTAATGGTTGTGGTTTTTCAAACTACATGTGGGCACAATACATTGTTTCCTGGAGCTTCTCATTCTAGTGGGACACCTCCTAATTGACAACCATTGTCAAAGTGCTGTACCCTTTCTTCCTACTATGTAGTCTTTTCTGTCTCTAGGACTGCCTGTGTCTGTGGTAGCAGTAAGAGAAGCTCTCTTGACATTATGTTTTTTTTTTTTTTTAATCTATGCACATGAGTTAAATGTTTTCCCTCACTTCCTGATATCACCTGAGGATGTTGTTTTTACATTATGATATCCTGGAATAAACCTCTGTCTTTCTTATTTATATATGAGAATAGAATATGGTTAATGAGTTCCAAAAATGATGAAATGAAAAATATTTTTAAATTACCTTCTTATTTATCTGTTTTCACTGGATTTAAATCTTTATTGAAAGTACTTTTCAGATTTTCAATTTCTCTCTTGTTAGTCTCTTCGTTTTTGCTTATTTTTTCAAAAGGTGCTGTACAATTCCTCCTTGTTCATTTTTAAAGCAGTTCCAAAGCTGCTGCTGATGCTGGAAACTGCTTTGGAGGCAGAAAACCAAGAGTGAGATCAAGAATTGTAAGGATTTATGTGTATAAAGAAAGGTTGCTGTTCTGGGTCTTGAATCTTTGAGATGATCCAGGAAGTTGTGGGAAAGAGAACAAGATTGGGGGAGGGCAAAATTTATTATAAAGCTGCAGTAATAAGATAATGGTATGGAGAAGGGTAACAGTAGTAGAATATAATACAGAACCCAGAATTACATCTACACATACAGGGAAGGCTGAGATATGGCAGAGGTAGCATTGCAGATTGGTGGGGTAAAGAATAGATTGTTCAAAAAAAAAAAAAAAAAAAAAAAAAACAGTGGTGCTGGAAAATTGATTAACCACACAGGAAGAAAAGTAACTGGATTCTTCTCATTACACTCAAGAATCAGTTTTCAGCCCTGGCTAGAGTGGCTCAGTGGATTGGTTCAATTCCCAGTCAGGGCACATGCCTGGGTTGAGAGCCAGGTCCCTAATTGGGGGTGTGTGAGAAGCAACCACACATTGATGTTTATCTCCCTCTCTTTCTCCCCCTATCCCTCTCTCTAAAAATAAATAAATAAAATCTTTTTTAAAAAGAGAATCAATTCTCAGATGGATTGAGGACTTAAATGTGAGAGACAAAACTCTTAAACATTTATAACACATAAAATTATAACTTTGACCCTCAGGTAGGATAGGATTTTTATAAATAAAACATTTAAAGTACAAAATATAAAAGAAAATATTGATAAATTCAGCCTTATTAAATTTAAGAACTTCTGTTCATCAAAAGACACCATAAATTAAGTAAACAAATGTGCTCCAGGATAGAAGATATTTATAATTTATGTAATCAAAGAATTAATATATAAAATATTTAGCTTAGCTAAACATATTAATCACCACTTCCCCATCACCTAATCGCTGTAATTATTGGTCATTAATAGTATCTTGGAGCCCCCAAACCCTATGTGAGGTTGATTGGTCCTGTAAACTTAGTGTTAGAGTGAATCATTAAGTACTAAGTCATCTTTTTCAGGCAGACAGTCATCTATTAAATCCACTTCAACTCAAAACTTGAAGGATCATGCTACCTCTTTTAGGGAAAGCAATAGAAAGATAGGCCTTTCTAGTATCTTATGCCTATAATACTACTCAATAATATTCCCTAATGAAAACTGCAGTTATAACAGAGCCCAGAGCCCTGGCTGCTATTGCTGTAGGTAGAGCTCCAGCTTGTGAACCAAAGGATCACTTGTTTGTTTCCCAGTCAGAGCACATGCCTAGGTTGTGGGCCAAGTCCCAGCTGGGGGCGCAAGAGAGGCAACCGCACATTGATGACCCTCTCTCCTTCCTTTCCCCTCTCTCTAAAAATAAATAAAATATTAAAAAAAAATAGAACAAAAATGCTAGTAACACCTAAAAGTGATAAAATTAATAGTTGCAGCCCTGGCTGGTGTGGCTTACCTGGTTGGAGCATCTTCTAGTAAATGGGAAGATTGTGGGTTTGACTCCCGGTCAGGACACAGGCTTGGGTTGCAGGTTTGGTTTCTGGTCTGGGCACACACAGAAGGAACCAAGTGATGCCTCTCTCTTGCATCTATAGGGTGTGCACGATAAATTGACAAAATTTTAGTAAACAACATACCACAAAAGGGATATATTTTGAAATAAATTTATTCTTACATGTAAATACATAAACATATTTATTATTTTTTAAATTGTTCAAAAAGTCTCCATTTGCTGCGATAATAGACTTGATTCGACTTG
The DNA here is from genome assembly GCA_004026585.1 of Noctilio leporinus. Classification (NCBI taxonomy): domain Eukaryota; kingdom Metazoa; phylum Chordata; class Mammalia; order Chiroptera; family Noctilionidae; genus Noctilio; species Noctilio leporinus. The sequence continues at coordinate 341,344 of PVIW01000854.1, forward strand.
GGAATCCTGAGCACACTTTAACTTTTTATTTGTGGACATCATCATGTTTTCAATCTTAGCTTTAATAGCTTCTTTATTGGAATGAGGTTGTTTATTAACTTCTCTCTCACAAATGCTGCATACATAATAGTCCAAAGGATTTGCATCTGGTGAACTAGACAGCCAGATTTCCTTTGACCGGAATTCAGAAACACTGACCCTGAGAAATTCTTGCACCTTTTTGGGGTTATGTGCTGGTGCACCATCTTGTTGGAAGATAAAATGGCGTCCATTTGTGAGTTGCTTCATCTGTGGTACAACTACTTCTCTCAAAATGTCAAGGTAAACATCAGCAGTCACCTTCAAGCCTTGTGGAAACAAATGCGGGGTCTTGATATCTCCTTCACTGCTGACAACATCTAACTGTAGCAAGAAATTTCATTTTCATAATAATTGGGACTTCATTAAGATTCTCACAGAGCCACCTGTTGATTCTTCAGTTGACTATTTGGTCCTGCTGAGAATTCTTTTCATTGGAGAAGAAAATCAGAGGGTTTTTTCCTCTGGGGTTTTTCCATTTTGTTAGCAGTTTCCTTGCTTTTTCTTTTCTTCTTTTCTTCTTTTCCTTTTCTTTCTTTCTTTCTTTTTTAATAGTGAAAGTGAGGTGTTTGTGTTCTTGCAAGAGCATTGCCTAGTGGTATTGGTGTGCAGGAACTCCTTGCTTTTTCAAAGCACCTTTCCTTTATTTACTGTGTCATAAACTGGCCTCTTCTAAGAACATAGATCTGTATCTGATACCTTCAGCAATAATCTTGGGAACCGTTGCATCCAACATCTGCAGTTCTCTTGCTATGGAGCACATCGATTTCCCTGGATCTTCATTGACTATCTCCCAGATTCTGTGTACAATATCTGGACTGGTGCAATCCTTACGTACCTTATACGTTTTCCTTGTTGGTGTGGTAACATCGGGATCAGCATCATACACCTTCACATTGTAAAGTGTACGTAAAGGGATGTTATTGAAATCTGCAATTCCTTAGTAGTTTGCCCCACACACAGTCCAGAAATTATGGTTGCTCTAACATCATATTCCTTTGACATGAGGGTTGCTTTCAGAATTTAATACTTTATATCTGAAACAATGATGTTAAATCATAACCTTAGACATAGTTTTGCAAAATTACTAAGCACATGAAATAAGGAGATGCAAAGTTGTTGCCGCTTTATCATGCACACCCTGTATGTTTCTCTCCCTCTCTTTCTGCTTCTCATCCTTTCTCTCTTTAAAAAAAAAAAAAAAAAGTGGCAGCTGTATGTATGGATTTTATTTCTTATTATATAATACCTACTGGCTATATTTATCCATTTTATTCCTTGGAGAGCTCTGTTTTTAGGGGAAACAATGGAACTCTGGACTCTTCATATGCAATAATTGTATTTTTAACAACAGACAGTTAACTTTTCTGGTACATGTGAAGTGATGCTTTTTTCCTCTCTATTAGTTGGAACCAAACTGCAAGTACGGGAAAAGACTGGAGTGTTTACCTATGCTTTTTTTCTATAAACAGGAAGAGGTAAATGACTGTTAAAAGTCTGAACTATTTATTAAAAAGAGAAAGTAAACAAACACTATACCTCCAATAATTTCTTTTACATAAAGGTGTACTGGTGACCTGGTATCCTGTGGCAGTTGGCATAGTACCTGCTTTTAGGGGATTTTGACTCCTTGAAGGCAGGGGCAGTTATTTTATTTTTGGTCAGTCACAGTTTCTTGCTCTATTTTTCGTTACCATCTTGGCAAAATAAAATGAAGGGGAATTATGATCATAGAATAGTGTATAGAATAATAGAGAAAGTCACAGAGTATAAGAGCTTCATAGAGATCAGTGTTTATAATACTTTAGGTAAGAACTACAGAAAAGTGTAAAATTACATCGCAAAATTTCTATTGAGGAAAGGCCAAGTAAATGAACTGAGTATGTATTTGTGTATATTTTACACTCAGTAGTAGTACCATCTACTTTGTAAATGTAAATGCTGGAAATAAATAGGAGAGCTTTGTTTTCCTATTAGTCATGGGACCTGTATAGCCAATAATGAAGTCCTTCTGATTTGTCCAGGAATTAAGTGTTAAAAAGTGGAATCCCTTTATCCTGAATTCTTGTCTTATGATGGAAAGAGTTTAGGGACTATTCAGCATAGCTAGGTTTTTATGACCTGAAGAGACCAGGGGCTCTCTTTCATCAAAAGTGCTAGTACTCAATTCATCCTGACCCAGGAGACTTAACACAGTTTTTGCTCTTTAGATAATCTTCCTCAATTTTAACAAATGATCACACTTCTTTTTCTATTAATAGGAAGTAGAATTGTCTTTTTCTACTTTAATGAACAAGTAAAGGTATGAGTTCATGGACTTAATGGGTACCATGTTCTTAGCCTACTTTAGATGCAGTCTTCTTATTTTCTTTGTTAGTGATAATATTAAGAGTGAGGTGTGTTAGCATGTGGGCAGGGTTCTCACACTGCCACTAGTAACAGAAGTATAGTTGATAGCAATCGAGTGCTCTGTATTTGAAGTTGATCTCACGCTTTTCTCAGATAGCCACCTTCTTATTCAGCGTAATGTGACAGGGAACTAAACAAAAAGGTGTGATTCCCACCTCCCTGAGAGGTGAACCAAGGTGTTACAACCCAAGAGACCTGATAATTAAAGTTCCAAATTCATCTTTATATTTACCAGGGGAAGTCTTGTTTCCAGATTAAAATGTTTGTACTAATTAATGTTGATACTGGTAATTGAAGAAGCTGTTGCAGGATATCCAGATATGCTTCGCTTGCTAGCTGTTTTCTGTAGAGGACAAAATCCACACAAGACAGTATCAAAGGTGGATTTTGATTGCTGATATTTTTCAAGCAGCCTGGTTTCTCCCCACCTGATAGAAGTTGCTGCATCTTTCCAAACAGGTTCTCTAATGATCTTGCTTCACCATGGCTACAAATATGGAGGGGCTGGTTCAGAACAGAGTGGGGACCCAGCAGGTGGCTGAGGTGAGTGACAGGGGCTAGCACAATAGCTGGCACCCTTGCTTTTGAAAGGAAAGTATGTTCTTTTTTAAAAAACAGTCCCATTGAGGTCGGCATGTAATCTAAAGCCAAAGCAAGATGCTGCCATGGAAGAAAATAAATGAAAATGGCAAGAACATTTTCTCCTGTGTGCCTTTGCATGAGTAGGGTGGCCTAGCTGCATACAACTTTTTTAATGTTCACCTTGAACTAAAAGAATCTGATGTCTGTCAAACAGCACAGCATTAACTCCAAGGCAGGTCTTAGTTTATTCCATATTTGATAGTTTGTTAATGTTGTGGTATGGTGGAAAACCTGATTCTGTGCATTCTACAGCCATTATTTACCACCTACCATGTATTGGGGATTTTGCTAAGGGCTGAGAAATATGGAGATGAATGAGCACATTAGTCCTTCCTTTAGCATTTTCAGTGCCTGGTTACAAAGTAAGTATAAAACTGGGTGAGAAGTACAACTCTGTGTGAGGAAGGTGATCCTGGAGGTGGATTTTGAATAACAAGTAAACATTTGCCAGACAGAAACAAGGAAGTGGGGGCATAAGTCAGATACCTATAAAAAGATATGAAATAGCTTGGTATATTCAGGCAACTTGGGGTGTAAAGGAGGGAAACAGGGCCAGACCATTTCACTCTGTACAGGGTCCTATGCAAGGTCTTCAGTCATCACAACAACCTAATGAGGTTGGTATGATCATTATTCCCATTTTATAAGTAAGGAAACCAAGGCTCAAAGACAAATAATTGGCCAAGCTCATACTGACTCAGCTCTGTTTCACTTCTTCCAAAGCTTCTCCAATAAAGTGCATTATACTGCAACCAGGAACTATTAGAAGGATTCAGACTTGTACTTTTGAACCATTACTCACTCATATTTCTAGGGTGAAAATTTATGAAAGAATAGACATTTACAGGAAGTATTTTTAAAAATAAAAACTTAAGTACATACATGCCAGTTTAAATCAATAAAAGTAGTGAGCAGACTTTTCAGACTTTAGATCAACCATTGACTTGACGGCAGCAGTGTAATCTAATCACATCCCCTTCCTCCAGCAAATAATGGTTATATGAACTAAAGATGATAGCAGATGAATTTCACATGTTTTAGTTAGCCAAAAGGCTAAGTGATTCATGCATTCTTTGAAATTTTGAGTTAATAACTTTGAACTACATATTATAATAACTATAGTCATACACCACTTAACAATAAGTAAAAGTCTGAGAAATTCATTGTTAGGTGATTTTGTTGTCGTACAAACGTCATGGAGTGCTCTTATGTAAACCTGGATGGTCTAGCCTACTTGCTGCATGCACTCCTGAGGTATACGGGATAGTCCAGAAATTTTCAACCTTTTCCATCTCATCGTATGCATACATTAATTACTAAAATTTTCCACCATACCAATGGTGATTATTTCCAGGCAAGATAATGGCATACATAAATACGATACTCGCCTCCTCCCACAACCACATCAAAATTACAACTAAATTATAGAACAGCCATCATTCAGAACTTCCTGGAATTTGGCTGAATGGAAGTCTTTTTTTTTTTTAATGGAAGTCTGAGAACTAGGGAATTAAAGAAGAAGCCAAATCAAGGCAGGTAGGAGGGGCAGAGACACAGAACTCACTGGTCCCTCACCCATGTGCTGTGGATACAGATTGGGAGGAGTATATTGGCTGCAGAGATCCCCACTCTGAAGCCTGATGTCCAACACCTCCCAGACCAGGGTTCTAGTACCAGAAAGAGAAGTCCCCTTAACTTCCAGCTATAAAACCATTAGTAGTTGCGGCTGAAGGAGACAGAGGACTTCTGGAGTTCCAAGCAGTTCCTCTTAAAAGGGTCCCAGCACAGACTTAGACTCACTCCCTCTGAGCTCCAGTGCTGTGGTAGCAGCTTGAAGGGTACTAAGGGCAGATGGGGAGGAACTGAATTGTCTGACCTGAGGACAAGAGCTGGGAGGGGCAGCTTTCTCCCAGAGAGAGCTACTGGCAGAGGCCTTTTTCTGAGACCTGCCCTCTACAGAGACAGCAGGTACCATATCTGAGATTCCATCAACCGGGCTCATATTGTTTACCTGGCCCCACCCACCTTTCAGGCCTAGCCAATATGTTTGCAGTGGCTTTTTCATGATCTGTTTTGGCTCATGCTTCAGATTTTCCTAAAATCTCTCAAACATGCAGCATCTCTCCTCAGTATGCCCTATACCTCTTGCTAAGTGGCCCCAGCCTCAGCACTAGCAGTAGCCAGCCTTGGTTCACAGCTTGGCTCTCTCCTAAGCACCTCTAAGCCCAGCACAAATAACAGCCATCTGCAGATCACTTTCTAGTTCATGCCAGGTGTCCCTGGGAAAGAGCACAGGTGGTGGCTGACCTTATTCTGCACCTCTTGAGGCCCTAGAGCCAGCATGCCCAGTGGACAGCTTCAAACTGCATTGAAGCATTACCACCCAACCATCTCCACAAGCAACATACTCAGGGATGGACTCAGCAAGTACTAGAGGCCTGCTGAAGTAAATTCTGCTCTGAGGGGTGGGCCCCTTTGCAGCTTATCCTCCACCGCAGGTTGGTGGTCCAGCCAGTCCTTGAAGCTGATAGGCCTGAGGGTAAATCCCTCCCATTGATGTGCCAGCAACAACCAAGGCTCTACTACAGGAGAGTGTACACACCTACATGGGTACACCTCAAGTGCTCAGCAAAATTGTGCCACTGGACCCTACGGAACACCTACTATATTAGGCCACTTTTCCAAGCCTGGGAAACATAGCAGTTCCACCATATTCATCAAAACAAACTTAGAGATGCTGCCAAAATAATGAGACAAAGAAACATGTTCAAAATGGAAAAAAAAAAAAATCCAGAAAAAGAAGTAAACAAAATGGAGACAAGCAACCTACTAGATGAAAGGTTATAAGGAAACTCCCTGAACTTAGTGAGGACCTCAACAGCATAAAAAAGGACCAGTCAGAAATGAAGACTAACTGAAATGAGTCCTTTACAGAATTAACAGTACAGGAGGTGAAGGTGATAATCAAATCAGCAATTTGGAATATAAGGAAGCAAAAAACACCCAGTCAGAATAGAAACATATGCAAAAGTGGATAGTGTGAGGAGCCTTTGGGACAATTTCAAGCCTACCAACTTTCACATCATGAAGGTGCCAGAAAGAAAAGAGAGAGAGCAAGAAGCTGAAAACCTATTTGAAAAAATTGACAGAAAAATTCTCCAACCTAGTCAAGGAAATAGACATTAAGTCCAGGAAGTGCGGAGTCCCAAACAAGGTGCACCCAAAAAGGACCACACCAAGACACATAATTAAAATGCAAAAGGTTGTTAAAGACAAAGAAATTATCTTAAAATCAGCAAGCGAAAAGCAGTTAGTTACCTGCAAAGGTACTCTCATAAGACTGTCAGCTGATTTCTCAACAAAAACTTTGCAGGCCAGAAGAGATTAGCATGAAATATTCGAAGTGATAAAAAGCAAGGATCTGCAACGAAGATTACTCTACACAGCAAAGCTATCGCTTAGAATAAAAGGACAGATAAAGAGCTTCCCAGACAAGAAAAAGCTAATGGAGTTCATCACCACTAAACCAGTATTAAATGAAATATTAAGGGGTCTTCTTGAAGAGAAGGAAAAAGATTTTAAAATGTGAAAAATAAAATGGCAATAAATGCATATACTATATCAACAATTGAATTCTTAAAAAAGCAAAATAAACCAACAAGCAGGACAGAAACAGATTGATAGATACGGAGAACATTTTGACCATTGCCGGGTGGGAGGGGATGGTGGTATCAGTAGCTGTGAAACAGGTGAAGGGATTAAGAAGGGAAAATTGGCCCTAGTTGGTGTGGCTCTGTCGGTTGGGGCATCATCCTGTGACAGAAGAATTGTGGATTTGAATCCAGTCAGGGCACATACGTAGGTTGCTGGTTTGGGCATGTATAATCAGGCAGGCAACTAACTAATCAGTGCCTCTCTCTCACATGGCTATTTTTCTCAGTCCCTTCTTATATCTAAAAGGAATGGAAAAGTGTCCTGGGGTGAGGATTAAAAAAAAAAGAAATACAAATTGGTTGTTAACAAAGTAATCATAGAGCCCTGGCTGGTAGCACAGTGGATAAGGGGCCGACCTGCGAACCCAAAGGGTCGCAGGTTCGATTCCCCAGCCAGGGCACATAACCAGGTTGCAAACCAGGTCTCCAGTCAGGTCTGTGGCTGAAGGCAGGTGAAATGCAACCATACATTGATGTCTCTCTCCCTCTCTGCCTCTCTCTCTTCCCCTCTTTCTAAAAATAATGAAATAAAATCTTTAAAAAAAAACAAAACAAAAAAAACACACAAAGTAGTTATAGAGATGTAAAGTACAGCATAGGGAATATGGTCAGTAACATTCCAATAACTATATATGGTGTGAGATAGGTGCAAGATTAATCTGGATGATCACTTAGGTATATAATGTCTAATCACTGGGGGATGTACACCAAAAGCTAACATAATAATGTATGTCAACCATAAATGAAAGATTAAAGTGATTTTATGTATTTATTTTCTTTAAAGATTTTATTTATTATTTTTAAAGAGAGGAAGGCAGAGAGGAAGAGAGGCATCAGTGTATGGTTGCCTTTTACTTGCCTCCAGCTACAGAGCTGGCTGGAGACCTGGCTTGCAACCTGTTTATGTGCCCTGGCTGGGCATTGAACCAGTGACCTTTGGGTTCAAAGGCCAGCTCCTTATTCACTGTGCCACCAGTCAGGGGTATGTATTTATTTTTAGAGAAAGAGGAAAGGAAGGAGAAAGGTAGAAAAACATCAGTGCATGGTTACCTCTGCCATGCCCCCAATTGGGGACCTGGCCCACATCCCCGGCATGTGCCCTGACTGGCATAGTCTTTTGCTCCTAGACTACAAGTTTGTGTAGCATATTACTGGACAAAACAACATGAACAGGAAAAATGCAATCAAGAGACATGATAAACATGAGCTATATGAGGCTGTTGCAGGCATAACAGCATTCTATTTTACAGCAAGCATTTTTTATAAGTAAAAAGCATGCTCTAAAATAACAACACCTTGGCTGGTGTGGCTCAATGAATTGAGTGCCAGCCTGCAAACCAAAGGGTCGCTGGTTCAATTCGGAGTCAGGGCACATGCCTGAGTTGTGGTCTGAGTTCCCAGTTAGCGGAGTGTGAGGGGCAACCAACCGATCTCACACATCTTTCTCTCCTTTTCTCTTTCCTTTCCCATCTCTCTAAAAATAAATAAAATCTTTAAAAATAAATAAAATAACAGTAATAATAACAAGTATAGTAAATACGTAAACCAGTAACATAGGCACTTATTATCATTATCAAGTATTATGTACGGTACATATTGCATGTGCCATACTTTTATATGACTAGCAGCACAGTAGGTTTGTTACCATCAACATCACCACAAACACAAGGAATGCAGTCACTAGGCAATAGGAATTTTTCACCTTTATTATAATTGTTTGGGACCACAGTTGTAGATATGGCCCATCATTGACCAAAATGTTATGTGGTGCATGACATATATGGGTATATATAGGATAAGCAAAGTAGATTTACAGTTGTTTGTGTGGAAATAATATAAACAATACAATAATAAATAATACACTTTGTGTTCTTAACTGTAAAGCTACTTTTGCCTACCCCTTATATTAGGTCTGGTGAATGAGTAAGGGAACCTACAGTTCATCATTTCAGTGCTAAGCAGTAATTGAGCAGGAATTAAGTATCTAAACTGAGGGATTATTAGCAGACAGCTTTGTACCACTGTTTATTTACTCAACAGACAGTGAAGGAGCATACCCCTTTCCTGTCCATCCACCAGACAAGGTGAATAATACAATTGTGTGTCTGCTTGCCAAGAACTCTCAGTCACAGGGGTCAAACATGAGATAGGCTACACTAGAGGGGTAGCTTTCTGTAGTGGAAAGGAGGCTCTATAGGGATTGGACAGATTGGGGTTTAAATCCAGATCCTGCATTTGCTATCTGGGTGATTGCTTTGGGCCTCAGCATTCTCATCTAGAAAATGTGAATAATAATAGTACCTATTTCATGGGATTATTGTGAGAAATAATTGAAATAAAAATGTATAAGGAGCTCTGGTCTGGTGACTCAGTTGGAGCATCATCCTATACATCAAAGGGTTATGGGTTCAATTTCTAGTCAGGACACATAACAAGTTGTGCCTGTAATTCCTGGTCAGGGATCATATGGAAGGCAGCCAGTCATTGTTTCTCTCCCCCACCCCACTTCTCTTTCCTTTCCTCTTTCTGTAAAATCAATAAAACATATCCTCTGGTGGTGAGGTTCAAAAATAATTAAGTGTATAAAGAGGCCTAGTAGGTGCTAAGCTTTTGCTCCATAAATGAAATCAGTAACATTTTCAATATGCAAATGATTTTCTCAAATCCTCAGATCAACCATTTTGTATTCTATATAGACCTTCCCCATCACTATTGTTCTGTGTGGCTTTTTCTTCATTTCACATAGTGTAGCTCTCACTTCTTTACGTGTTTGCCATACTCAATCATTTCTCTGAGCATCATTATCACCAGTGTTTTGAACTCTGCATCTGTCAAGTTTGCCATCTCCTCTTCACTTGTTTCTCCCTCTGGAGTCTTGATCTGCTCCCACTTTTGGGCTATACTTCTCTGTCTCCTCAACTTGATAGCCTCCCTGTGTTTGCTTCTGTGACTTGTGCTGCACCTATTACATTGTAAGGGGTGAAGCCTTAGGTAGTGGTCAATGTGGGGTGAGCCATTTCACCATTTTGTGGTGCTCTATGTTGGGGAGGGGTCACAGAGTGAACAATGATACTTGCTTGGCACTTCCCCACTTTCCAATCACTTCACCTGCTTCCCGTATGGGACTAGCTCCTCTCTAGCTGTTACCCCGGTGATGGTTCTCTGAGTGAGTAAGTTTGCATACTTTCTTGGATGGGGTTGGGGAATTCTAAACAAACTCTTCTGAGAGAATGCCAGTTTCTTTCTCTACCCCAGCCCCAACTAGTTTTCACAGCCAGAAGCTATGAGGCTTTTATTTTCCTGTCTCTGGAACAGTGAGCTGTGCAGTCTGGCTTGGGGCTGGGGTCACTCCCCAGGTGTCCCTCTTTGTTTTTATAATGTGTGACTGCTCCTTCCACCAGCAGACCACAGCTGCTGCCTTGCCAGCATTGCTGCCACCACACGGCATCCTCTCTGCCCAGCTCCCTGTCTCCACCCCTCCTGCACATCTGGATGAGTATTACTTCTTTAAATCTTTGGTTATCAGACTTCCATACAGTTTGATTTTCTGGTAGTTTGGTTGTTGGTGGTGATGGTTATTGTTTTGAGGTAGTTGTAATCCTTATGGTAGTGCGAGGAGGTGAAACATGCCTGCCTACGCCTCCATTTTGGCCAGAAATCTGTTCATGTCTTTATAGTCTTTTAGAATTGTTTTGTAGTTTTTATTGTACTTGTAAGCTTATTCCTAAATATTTTATTTTTTTAATGCTATTTTAAATGGAGTTACCTTCTTAATTTCTTTTTAACATTGTTATTATAAAAGTGCAACTGATTTTTGTATGTTGACTTCATGTCCCACAACTGCTCAATTTGTTTATTGGCCTAACAGGTGTGTGTGTGTGTGTGTGTGTGTGTGTGTGTGTGTGTGTAATCTTTAGGATTTTCTGTATGGATGATCATGTCATTTATGAATAGAGATTTACTGCTTTTCCAGTTTGGATGCCTTGTATTTATTTTTCTTAACTAATTGCATTCCCTAGAACTTCTAATACAATGTTGAGTGAAAGTGGTGAAAGCAGGCATCCTTTTCTTCCTGATATAAAAGTATTAAAGGAAAAATTGTCAGTCTTCCATCATAAAACTCTTAAGTACGGTTTTTGATATATGACCATTATTATGTTGAGATAGTTTCCCTCTGTTCTTAGATTGTTGAGTTTTTATCATGAAAGGGTGTTAAATTTTGTCAAATGTTTTTGCACCATCAATTGAGATGATCTTGTGGGGGGGGGGTTCCTTTTATTCTATTAATGTGGTCTGTTATATAGCTTGATTTTTGTATATTGAACCATCTTTGCATTCCAGGAATAAATTCCATGTGGTCATAGTATATAATCTTTTAAGTATGCTGCCAATATCAGTTTGCTAGTATTTTGTTGAGAAATTTTGCATTGGTGTTAAGGAATATTTATTGGTCTGTGGCTTTCTTGCCTTGTCTTTGCCTGTCTCTGGTATCATCAATACTGGCCTCACAGAATAAGCTGGACAGTGTTCTCTTTTCATTTTGGGGAAAGAATTGAGAAGGTTTTCATTTTAATTAATTAATTAATTCTTTCTTTCTTTAAAATTCTTCTTTAAATGTTTGTTAAAATTAACTAGGCATGATTCTGGGCTTTTGGGGATGGGTGATGGGGAGTGAATACCAATTTAAATGTTCTTACTAATTAGTTATAGGTCTGTTCAGATTTTCTCTTTCTTAATAACTCAGTCTTGGTAGGTTATATGTTTCTAAATCTGTCCCTTTCATCTAGGTTATCCAGTTTGTTGGAATACAGTTGTTTACCATCTTCTCTTATAGTCCTTCTTATTTCTGCAAAATCAGTAATAATGTTTCTGTTTTTATTGTGGGGATTAGACATCTATCATTATGGATGGAGAAGCTTTAGTTGTCATTCAGTGCCTTACACTCCCACAAGATCCTCTTTGCATAAATTAGTGCTCTGTGACCTAATGATAACCCTATTGCAAATACTTGCTACTATTTTCAAAATAGTTGTGAAGCCCTCTAAATAGTTTATCCCATACAAATACATCAGAGAAATTTTGTTTCCTTCCCCCACTAAAAAACATTACTTCTAAAAGCCCACTGACTTCCTGCTTCAGTCCTTACTAATTGCATTTTAAGCCTGTTCCACAACTGTCATCCTTTACTTAGCTCTGTGTTGGACTCTTTGTTTCCTTGAGTCTATGATTATTTTTATTTTATTATTATTATTTTAATGGAAATAACATACTCCAGTAACATCCTAGGGAAGTGTGTGTCAGGGGTGAATTGTTTTAAAATCTTATATATCTAAATATATCTATCTATACTGATATGCCTGATTAATAGTTTGGGAATAGAAAACTAAGTTGAACATAACTTTATTTTGAAGCATCATTTTATTGTCTTCCAGCTTTGAGTGGTGCTTTAAAGAAGTATTGCGTTAGTGTGTGTGTGTGTGTGTGTGTGTGTGTGTGTGTGTGTCTTTCATTCCTTTTTCTTTTACCTCCCTACCACATTGTTAAGATCTTTTCCTCATCCTTAGTCTTCTGAAATTTCACAGTAATGTCTCCTTAGTGTACTTATTTTTTCATATATTATACTGGGCATTCAGAGGTTCATTTCAATTTAGAAACTCATGTCCTCCTATTTTAGGAAATTGTTCTATATTACTTCTCTGGTAATTCTTTCCCTCAATATTTTTAATAGTCTCTTTCCAGAACTCCTACCTGATCCAATATGGGATCTCTTGAACTAATCCTTTCATTTCCTCATCTTTTCTTCAATTTCCAATTCTGTCTCCTGCTTCCACTTTCAGAGAGATTTCCTGATTTAGATCTCATTAGCACTTAACAGATGCTTGAGCATTATTTAACCTTGTGTCTGTTTCTCCAGTAGTCAAGTGGAGTAATAATAATTGTACTTATTTTAGATGATTATTGTGAGAATTAAATACATACAAATTTGTATGAAGTATACATACAGCAAATATGGCAAATAGTGAGCACCCAGCTCCTGCTGCTGCTGCTGCTGTTATTGTTGTTTCTTCAACTTTGTTTTCATTTTTGCTATCTTATTTCTAATTTTAGAAACCCATTTTTCTTTGATAGCAGTGTCAAAGCTTTAAAATTTTATTTACTTTAGAGAGAGAGAAAGGGAGAAGGAGAGAGAAACGTCAATTTTGTTCCACTTGTTTATGTAGTCGTGATTACATATGCCCTGATCAGAGATCAAGTCCACAACCTTGGCATATCAGAATGATGCTCTAAGCAACTCAACTACACAGCCAGGGCTTAAAGCAATTATTTTTTTTCCTATAATAATTGAATTGGCTGTTTTGAGAATCAGTACATGGTCATTTTTCAATTTGTACACAATTCTCAATATCTAAAGGCTGTGTATGTCGTGATTCTTTTCTAAACAGTTATTCCAGCTTAAAATTTGGAAGCAAATTTTTCTTCAGAGGATGTCAACTACCATTATGTTCAAATGTTGATAAGCTGTTCCTTTATAAGTCCCATTAACTTACCATTTATTATCATAGGTGTACTCAAAATTTCAGTCTTGCCCAGCACAGTAACAAAGTTGCTAGGAAAACTGGACTAGCACCAGACATATAACAGAGTGCATGCAGTTCTGACAGGGAGAGCCAAGATCAAGGAATAGTTTTCTTTAGAAAACTATTATACTAAAATGACATGGGAATAGAAATAATTTGATGTACAAGGCTCATTAAATGCATAACTTTAATTTCAAATTGCCATTTAGATTATGTTTTACAATAGGATATAAAAACTACCCTCATCTATGAAATGTTAAGTTGATACCCAAGGCAATCATAGCACTTACATTCCACTATTTTCAGGTTGTACCAAAAAATAAATCAATCATCAAATTACTTTCCCTCAAAAACATTTTTTTTTACTTTTTAAAAATGGGATAACGGATTTTCTCCTCAAAAGTAATTCTAGAGCTGCTAAAAAACTTGCAACAAAATAGTTGATAAAAATATTCCTTTCCATTTTACAAGAGAAAAGACCACTGATAAGAGCAAGTCTGTGTTGTTAATCAGACTTGGCTTCTTTCTCTCCTGCTTCATCAAAGACTGAACTCTCCTTGTTCATAGTTTTGCCGTTTTCTGCAGGTAAACCTTTGGTTTCTTATTTAGCCACTTAGGCCTGTTTTCTCTCTGCTCCTCTTTTCCCTTTTGTTTGTACTTTCTGGTCCTTTCCTGCTGCATTTTTGGTTTGTTTTCCACTGATCTCTTGGGAGTCTTACGGAGCTGACTTTTCTTTGGGCAGAGTGGTAGCATAGATGGTGGCATGGAAGGGGTGGGGGTTAGGGAGCACCTAGGGGCTGAGCCTGACTGTGTGTTGCCCAAACCAGACAGGCTGTGTGGGAGGAGGTGAAAGAACTAACCGGATGGAACCATATGATAGTTTTTCTTGTCTCATGGGTCTATGAATCTAGGAGGACATTAACAGCAGGTTTGGGGGTGGGAGGTGCTCTTTTTCCTTTTTCATTTTTTTAAAATGATTTTATTTATTTATAATATTTTTTAGAGAAAGGGGAAGGGAAGGAGAAAGAGAGGGAGAGAAACACCAATTGGTTGCCCCTCAAACACCCCCAATCAGGGGCATGACCTGCAATCCAGGCTCTTCCTCTGACTGGGAATTAAACTGGCAACCTTTCAGTTTGCAGGCCACCCCTCCGCACCAGCCAGGAATCATTTTTCTTTGCTTCTTACACACAGGGCACGAAATTAACTAGCAAAATTTTAGTAAAATAAACAGCATACTACAAAAGTGTTATGTTTTGAAATAAATTTATTTTTATATGTAAATACATAAACATAGTCATTTTTTAAATTGTTCAAAAAAGTCTCCATTTGCTGTAATGATAGACTCAGTTTGACCTTGGAATCCAGAGCACGCTTTAATTAACTTTTCTTTATCCATGGACATCATCATGTTTTCAATCTTAGCTTTAACAGCCTCTTTAATGAAAAGAGGTTGTTTATTAACTCTCACGAATGCTGCATACATGATAGTCCTAGTTCACCTGGTGAACTAGGTGGCCAGATTTCCTTTGACCAGAATTTAAGAACATTGACACTGACAAATTCTTGCACCTTTTTGGGGTTATGTGCTGGTGCACCATCTTATCGGAAGATAAAATGACATCCATTTATTAGTTGCTTCATCTGTGGTACAATTGCTTCTCTCAAAACATCAAAGTAAACATCCTGGATCTTCACTGATGATCTCCTGGATATTGTGTACAATATCTGGACTTTTGCAATGCTTGTGTACTTTAGGTGTTTTCCTTGTTGCTATGGCAACATCAGGATCACCATCATACACCTTCTTCACATTGTAAACTATATGTAAAGGGATGTTATTGAAGTCTGCAATTCCTTAGCAGATTGCCCTGCATGTGGCCCAGAAATTATGGATGCTCTAACATCATATTCTTTTGACATGAGTGTTGCTCTCAGAATTTAATACTTTATATCTGAAATAATATTGTTAAATCATAACCTTAGAAACATAGTTTTTCAAAATTAATAAGAAGCTCATGAAATAAGGAGATGAAAAGTTATTGCCAATTGATTGCCTGCACCCTGTAGTTGCTGTTTTATCCAAGTGTCTTTCGGGGTTTTTTTAGTTCCTAATTTAGTGTGGAAGGTTTCTTCAAATGGCCAATAATCCTTATTGTTGTTTCACATTTTAAGAATGAAGCACTTAAAACTAAAAAAATTAAAATAAAGGATTTTTTGCACATATGTAAGGCTTGTCAACTAGTTTGGTATAACCTAAGGCAGTGGCTTTCCTCATCTTAAAATGAATGCTTTCAACATCTCATTATTAAGTATGATTTTGCTCCGCCCTTTTATTCTATTCCTAGGTCAGAGAAAGGTTGTTATATTCAGCAGGTGTTGGATTTTATCAAACACACTTCTTTTTGCATCTTCTGAGATGATCATGTAATTTCTCTCTTTTGATCAGTGATTGTGGTGGATTGGATTCATTTTGTTAATGTTAAGCATCTTGTTTTGGAGTTAATCTCTGTTTAATCATGATTTATATATATACGCATTTTACATTCACTTTGCTAACCTTATGCTTGGAAATTTTCCATTGGTTATGACTTTTAATTTTTTTTTTTTAATTTTTTTAAAGATTTTATTTATTATTTTCAGAAAGAGGGGAAGGGAGAGAGGCAGAGAGGGAGAGAGACATCAACGTATGGTTGCCTTTCACCTGCCTCCAGCCATAGACCCGGCCACAAACCCAGCCTACAACCCGGCCATATGCCCCGGCTGGGAATCGAACCAGTGACCTTTGGGCTCGCAGGTCAGCACCCCATCCACTGTGCCACCAGTCAGGGCTTTAATTTTTTTTTAAGATTTATTTTTATTTTTATTTTTTATTTTTATAGAGAGGGGAAGGAAGAGAGGGAGAGAGACACCAATGTATGGTTGCCTTTCACCTGCCTCCAGCTATGGGCCTGGCTGGAGACTTGGCTTGCAATCTGGTTATGTGCCCTAGCTGGAATTGAACCAGTGACCTTTGGGTTTGCAGGCTGGCACCTATCCACTGTGCCACCAGCCAGGTAATTTTAATTTTTTTTTAATATTTTGGGATCAGGGTTATACTAGCCTTATAAAATGATTGGGAGAAGGTTCATTACTTTTCTACTTTATGTAACTTATATAAATTGGAATTATTTGGTTCTTGAATGCTTGTAGAACTCACCAATAAAACTATTAGGGCTTGGAATCATAAGTATGGGAATCATTTGGGGGGTTATCAGGTGGGAGGAGGAAGGGGAAAAAGGGGGAAATGGTGCAGGGGTCAAGAAGCATAATTGGTAGGAACAAAATAGACAGGAGGAAGTTAAGAATAGTACAGGAAAGGGTGAAGCCAAAGGACTCAAAGCACCAACTCATGGACCTAAACTAAGGGGGAATGGGGAATTGCTGAAGGGAAAATGGGTACCGACCAGGTGGAGTGGGGCAAAGGGGGAAAAATTGGGATTGCTGTTGACAGCATAGTTAATAAAGTATACAAAATATCTATTAGGGCCTGGAAAGATATTTTAAACTAATTATTTAATTCATTTAATGGTTAAAGGACTAGTCAGATATTTGTAGTTGACTTTTAATGTTACACCTTTTTCCAAGCATTTTATCTGTTTTGCCTGAGTTTTCCAATTTATCCGCATATAGTTAAGGATAACTTTATTTTTTAATGATTGAAGCATCTCTAGTTATAGCCCCTTTTCATTCATAATATTATTTGTATCACCTCTTTTTTTTTTATTGATTGGTTTCATCAGAGTTGTTTTTATCCAATTATTTACTATCTTTATTTTTCCTCCTACTTTCTTGACGCTTATCTTGGTATTCTAAATTCTTAGGATAGATCTTAGCTTGTTGATTTCATAGCTTTTCTTCTTTTCTAACATAAGCACTGGACTACCATGTATTGTCTTTCAAGTACACCCCTAGTCATCTATGGTTATCTTCCTATCATTTTAGATTACTTTGTATTTTGTAGAAGTTTCTGTGAAAGGAATCACATAATATGTATCCTTTTGGTTTGGCTTCTTTCATTTAGCATAATTATTTTTGAGACTCATCCATGTTATTTTACGCATCAGTAGTTCATTCCTTTTTATGATAAATCATTGTATGGATATAAAGCTTTTAAATATATTTTCCTATTTATGGACATTTGAGTTATTTTCATTTTTCATTACAAATAATGATGGTATGAACATTGTGTAAATGTTTCTTCTGAGAACATATGCTTTTATTTCTCTTGGGTAGATACCTAAGAGTAGACTTGCTGAGTCACATGATAATTTTTAAGAAACTATCAAATGGTTTTTCAAAGTAGTACCACTTTATATTTCTACCAGTAGTATACAAATGCTGTAGTTGCACTGAGTCCTTGCCAACACTTGGTATGGTCAGTCTTTTTAGTGTTAGGCATTCTGGTAGAGGTGTACTGGTTCTACACTATGGTTTTAATTTGTAATTCTCTAATTACTAATGATGCTGAGCATCTTTACATGTGCTCACTGGCCATCTGTGCATTATCTTTGATGAAGTGTCTGTTAAGTCCTTTGCCTATTTTTAAAATTGAGTTGTTTGCTTTCTTAATGAGATTTGAGAGTTCTTTATATGTTCTGGACACATGTTCTTGATCAGATAAATGGTTTCCAGATATTTTCTCCAGGCCTGTGACTTATTTTCTCATTCTCTTATCTTTTGAAGAACAGATTCCTTTTATTTTGATGAAGTCTGATTTATCAGTTTTTAATTTTATGAATCATGCTTTTAATGTCATACTTTAAAATCTTTTTTAAAAGATTTTAATTACTTATTTTTAGGCATAGAGGAATGAATGGAGGGAACGAGGAGGATAGAGACATCAATGCGAGAGAGAAACATTGAACAGTTGACTCTTGTATGTGCCCTGACAGAGGACTGAACCCACAATAGCAGGCAAATGCCTTGACCAAGAAGAGAATCAAACCAGTGACCTTTCAGTTTGTGGGACAGCTCTCAACCAACTGAGCCACACTGGTCAGGGACATATTTTAAAATCTTTACATAACCCAGAGTCACAATGATTTTCCCATGTTTTTTCTGAAAGTTTTATACCTCTAGGTTTTACATTCATAATTCTCTTCTGTAATTTTTTAACTTAATCACAATGTAATCAGATCTGGTGTATATGATACCAATTCTTTGAAATTTATTTACATTTAGTTTGGTGTATTACCTTCGTAAGTGTTTATGTTCATGTGTATGTAATTATAGAAATACAGGTTTCAAATGTTAACATAAATGGATTCACACTAAATATGATGATCTACAAGTTGCTTTTTTAAGACTTTGTTTCAGATATAGCAGTATATATAGTTCTTTTTACCATAATAAAGTATTACGTAGATTAGAGCTATGTTTATTTAGCCACTTTACTATAGAAGCACATTTAATTATTTCCAAATTTTCTTGAACACAAATAGCACTACACAGCAAACATCTTTGTATATAATGCCTCCTTGGGCCCACATGTTGGGTGTATTTCTCTAGACTAGAATTAGAATTGCTGAATAAATAGCTATCTGAATAGAATTTAATCTAAGATTGTGCATTTTTATATTTTTAACTTTTTTTTTTTTTTTTTTTTTTTAGCAATGTTATTGCCTTAGTTGAAAGAAGTAGCTGGGCCATTGATTAGCTTAGTGGTTTATTCAGCAAGCATATATTGAGTTCATGTTGTGTGACCCTTCCTTAAAGCGGTTTTCAGTTCCTTCAGGACCCCCTTTTTATTGCAATATTTTTTTTGAAGATGGTATTATTTTTAGAGATAGGGGAAGGGAGAGAAAAAGAAGGGGAGAGAAACATCATGTGTGGTTGCCTGTCATGTACCCCCAGCTGGAGACCTGTCCTGCAATGTAGGCATGTGCCCCTGGGAATTGAATCAGTGACCCTTTGGTTCACAGGCTCTACTCAATCCACTGAGCCACACCAGCCAGGACTTACTGCAGTATTTTTAAATGACCATTTCACTATACCAAAATTATATTTTTAAGCAATATGATCATTCATACACAAATAACTTGAAAAAATCAATAAACTATGTGCAGGGGAAATGAAAAAGTTTCTTATTATGAAATGATCAGACACAGCTGTCATAGAAGAGACAATGGAGAATTCAGATGATTGTACATACTTAAAATAAGCTAAGACTTTAAAAGTAGTAAGAAGATGGCCCTGGCCAGGTAGCTCAGTTGGTTGGAGCAACATCCTATACACCAAAAGGTTTTGGGTTCCATCCTTAGGCAGGGCACATAGAGGAGGCAACCAATTGATGTTTTCTCTCTCACATCAATGTTTCTCTTCCCCCACTCCCACCTTCCTCTCTCTAAAATAATAAAGATATCCTTGGGAGGGGATTTTTAAAAAAGAATAATAAGAAGATGAAGTTACTTTTTCCATGCTACTCGCTGAAGGGCCCCTACAACGTTTTTCGCAGTTCCCACATAACTTAAAGGGAAACTTTCACAATGTCTGGAGCCCTCGATGTCCTGCAAATGAAGGAGGAGGATGTCCTCAAATTTCTGGCTGCAGGAACCCACTTAGGTAGCACCAACCTTGACTTCCAGATGGAACAGTACATCTACAAAAGGAAAAGTAACGGCATCTACATCATAAATCTGAAGAGAACCTGGGAGAAGCTCCTGCTGGCAGCCCACACCATTGTTGCCATTGAAAACCCTGCTGATGTCAGTGTCATATTGTCCAGGAACATGGGCCAGTGAGCTTTGCTGAAGTTTGCTGCTGCCACTGGAGCCACTCCTATTGCTGGCTGCTTCACCCTGGGCACCTTCACCTACCAGATCTAGGCAGCCTTCCAGGAGCCAA
The DNA here is from genome assembly GCA_004026585.1 of Noctilio leporinus. NCBI lineage: Eukaryota > Metazoa > Chordata > Mammalia > Chiroptera > Noctilionidae > Noctilio > Noctilio leporinus. The sequence continues at coordinate 361,649 of PVIW01000854.1, forward strand.
GGCTGCTGGTGGTCACCGACCCCAGGGCTGACCACCAGCCACTCACTGAGGCGCCTTGTGTTAACCTGCCTACCATCGCTCTGTGTAACACACACTCTCCTCTGCGCTACGTGGACATCGCCATCCCTTGCAACAATAAGGGGGCTCACTCGGTAGGCCTGATGTGGTGGATACTGCCCCGGGAAGTTCTGCGCATACGTGGCACCATCTCTCTTGAATACCCATGGGAAGTCATGTCTGATCGCTACTTGTACAGAGATCCTGAAGAGATTGAGAAGGAAGAGCAGGCTGCTGCTGAGAAGGCTGTGACAAAGGAGGAGCTTCAGGGTGAATGGGCGGCCCCAGCTCCCGAGTTCACTGTTGCTCAGCCTGAGGTCTCTGACTGGTCTGAAGGCATGCAGATACCCTCAGTGCCTATTCAGCAGTTTCCTACTGAGGACTGGAGCGCTCAGCCTGCCACTGAAGACTGGTTTGCAGCTCCAACTGCGCAGGCCTCCGAGTGGGTGGGAACAACTACTGAGTGGTCGGTCTTAAGTTGGGCTGCAAACTAATTTAACAGAATGGAAATAAGGTTGATGGAAAATAAAGTTTCTAAAAGTTGGGAAGAAAAAGATGAAGTTATTTCACAGGTGAAATATAAAACAGTGAACTAAAATGAAATTAATGTTAGAATAACTAATACTAAACTTATTTGTAATATGGTTAAAAAAAAAAAGTTAACCAGGGGAATTGTCAAAAAGTGTGAAAATGCAAAAGTACAAGGTCTGTCCCAAAAGTACTGAGCCAATATCAATCTAATTAAAAGTTTGCCAGGCCTATACTTTCAGAACAGACCTTGTATGGTATCCTTGTAAAAGAGCTGTACCTTACGTAGAAGGAGTGCACCAAAATAATGTCCTGTGTTGTGTCTTGGGACAGAATAGTGATGATCTATAACTGAAAACATCTTAAAATCTTACTACATTTGAGGTATTTACCTATAGTGTCCGATACTTTTAAAAAGGCTTTGAAGACCATATTCTTGTTTTGGTCTTAGGAAATAGAGAATTAGAAGCAAAACCATTTTGCCCACCAAAAAAAAATCCAAAAACTGAACATCTGTTATAGGAAGAGATGACATCATACTCAGGGTCATAGGTTTAGCACTGTACTTGATTTCCTCAGGGAAATTGTACTAGGAATGCCCTATATTTATCTAATAAGGGGTGGCAAAAGTAGGCTTACTGTTGTAATGCAAATAAATAATACAATAATTAATAAATAATATAAGAATAAATTTTTTTTGTATACTCACAACTATAAACCTACTTTTGCCCACCACTGTACATTGCACTTTGTTGCCTTATTTAATCCTTACAATATCCTGTTGATGTAAGAGATATTAACCTTAATTTCACAAATGAGTAAATAGAGACTTAGAACAATTAAGGAACTTGTCCAAAGCCACCCAAATAGGAGCTGGCATTCTAAGTGTGCCTAAGAGGATAATTCAATTTCAATTTGTAGTTGCAGAAACAGCATAGTTTTAAAATATCAATTGCAATTCTTTAATAAGAAAGGAGGGCAAGGAGACACAATTATTTTTCACAGTAGAGTTTTATCTTACCAAAAAAAAAGGATTTCCTTATTCTTTCTTGGATGAGTAGAAGAGGAGTTTTTCTTTTAAAAATTAAGAAAAGGCTTTAGGCTTTTACCTTGGAGGAGGCATAGGTGTAACTTTCTTTGGTCCTCCCAAGTCTGGATTCATCCAGTAGCAGCCACTTCCACCATGCTGCCAAAGTTTAATCCCAATGAGATAAAATTGTATACCTCAGGTGTGCCTGCAGGAAAATCAGTACCACATCTGTCCTGACCCCCAAGATTGTCTCTCTGGGCCTGTCTCCAAAAAAGGTTGATGATTATATCACCAAAGCAACCGTTATTTAGAAAGATCTGAGGATGACAGTGAAACTGACCATTCAGTACAGATAGGTCCAGATTGAGGTAGTGTCTTCTCCCTCTGCCTTAATCATTGAAGCCCTCAAAGAACCTCCATGAGAAAGAAAAAGGCAAAATAACATTAAGCACAGTAGAAATATCACTTTTGATGAGATTGTCAACATTGCCTGAAAGATGTGGCACCAATCAGTAGCTAGAGAACTCTCTAGAACCATTAAAGAGCTCCTAGGGGACTGCCCAGTCTTTGGGCTGCAATGTTGATGGCCACCACCCTAATGACATCATAGGTGATATCCACAGTGGTGTAGTGGAATACCTGGCTAGTTAGTAACAACAAAGAAAGTATTTCAATAAAAGGTCATTTGACAACCAATAGTAATAATAATTAGGAAAAGAAGTATAGGAAACACCCATTGTTTCTGACTTAGGTTGAAAATAAGATCACTCACAATACCAATTTCTAGCAATATATTGCTGGTTTTAAAAACTTTGTTTTTGGAAACATTTAAAATTTATTATAAAAGTGACACAACATTTTTAAAAATCTGAAAAGGAGAAGCAGTATTTCCACCATTTTAATACATCACTATTTTATTACCACTTCCCCACATAAAATAACCATTTCTACCTCTACTTTCATTCTTATCCTCCTTACTACTAGTTTTCTCCATGATATTTACCACTGTCTAACAAACCTGTATACCTATTATTCATCACACTGGAATGTAAATTGTAAGAAGGCAGGAGCTCTGTTTCATTCACTATTGTATCCCAGTGTCTAAAATAGTGCCTGATCAATATTAAGATTATTAAATGAATAAATGTATTTGGTTTCGGTGTTTTTTGGTTTGGTTTGGTTTTGGTCTTTTTTTCACAGGTATGTCATTCCATTGTAATTATTATGTGCATACAACTTAGTGTTTTGTTATTTCACAGAATAAATGTAATAATCTTTTCCACAGATTTTTTCCATAACCTGCATGACCATCCTTTTTCATAGCTACTTAATTTTGTATCAAGAGAGCATAATATAATTTACCAACCCACCTTCTGTGGAACATAAAAGTTGCTTCTGACTTTTCTCTATTGTAAATTAATACTGATAAATATATACTTTACCTATCAAGAAGCCTTATAGCAAACCAGTTGGTTATGATTTAAACAGAAATGGGGATCTTGAAAAACATTTTAGTTAAAATACATATATGAGGAAGGAAGGGGAAGGGTTGATGGATAGGTAACTTGCTAGTTACCAGCAGAACTGAATAAATAGCTTTGTAGTTAGAAACTGTTCCCACATCTAACTGAAGTGCCTATCCAGTGAAGCTGTTGTGTACACACCACACCGCCAATGATAAACATGGGGCTCCTGTTACTGAACTAGGGTTTACCACTTGGGGTGCTCTATTCAAAAATGAGCTGTGGCTGTCACAAGGTAATGCTATTTACTTGAGCAAGTAAAAGAGATGGGATTCATATCCAAAACTCTGCCTTCCTGAGGAGAGGCTTAACCAATCCTTGAATAGACTACTACTACATGTTAATTGATTTCTTGGCCACATTTATCCTGTCTGAGTTTCTGTCAGCTCATCCTGTTTACCCCTGCATCTGCAAAATACTGTGCTACATTTTAACATTAGGAAAAAATAACATTTAGTAAGAATGGCCCAGACCTTGAGACTCTTGTCCAATCTAACACTGCTGCCAGTGCAAAGTGTCAGGCTTGTGCATTTGATGACCCCTGCCCTGCAAGGGACACCAGGACAAGTATCTGGCATTTTCTGCTTCTGCAGTTGGCGGTAGGCTGTGCTTCCTATGGACTGCCTGAGAAGGGGAATTTCTGTGTTCCCTAGAAAAATAATTCAGGACCATGCACAGAGCCATTTCTGTATTTAGGATACTTTTTGTAAGGTGATTCCCAGAAGTAGAATTACCAGTTGAAGGGCATAAACTGATTTTTATGATGAGAGGAGCAGACCTATTGACCTCAACAGTTGGACCTTGGAGCTTTTTATTTACTTGGATTAATCTTTCCTTTTATACATCATTTATTGGCTGTACTTAGTGAAGAGTGTTCTGTTTCTTAGAACTCTTAAGAAGTTGAGATGAGGAGGGACTATAATCTTTTTATTTTATTATTATTTTTTTAAATCCTTACCCAAAGATATGCTTCCATTGATTTTTGTAAAGTGGGGTGTTAGGGGAAACATTGATCAGTTACCTCTCATATGCACCCCAACTGGGGATCAAACCTGAAACCCAGGTCTGTGCCCTTATGGGGATTGAACCCATGACCTTTTGTTGCATGGTATAACACTCCAACCAACTGAGCAACCTGGTTAGGGCATAATCTCCCTTCTAAAAGAAGAAAATCATTCATTTTAGGTTGGATGCTTAGGTTTGAGCTAGAATTTTGAAAAATGGATAACATTCTCTTAGCTTAGATTGTTTTAAGTTAGTACACATACAGACTGTTGTAGCAGTGTGAAAAACTTAGTTTCCTTCATCTCTAAACCACCCCCTATCCCATATAAAAGTAAATATCCACAAAACTTCTTTCTTCCCACCCTTTACCCAGACTTTTGTTTGTTTCTTGGTGAATGACTAGTATTTGCTTCATGTTAGTTGTTTGTTGAGTTGTTAAACAAGTGAGTCTCCATGTCAGACAGGAGGCTACAGGTTGGCTTTAATGTTAGGTGCTCATGGCTGGTAGCCAGGGAATCTTAAGTATTGTTCCACCCCCACCCCCAACTCACTGTGACCTTAGGAAAACTCCTTTTCCTCTGTGGTCTTGCGGGAAGAGTGAGGCTTAGACCTGAAGCCATTCTGTTAACAGCATTGCCTTTGCACTAACTGCCTATGTTCATCCTCCCACCAGAACGGGAGGCTGCAGACTAAAACTATCACCTGTATCCACATGGATGTAATCAAACGTTTGTTAAATGAGCCAGTGCTGTTATTCTTGTGGGTGTTTCTGTATGTAATGCAGACTATGTTGTTGCCTTCCCTTAAATGAACAAGGAACTTGCAAAGACCCTATCTCTTTAAAAATATTGGTTCAATATACTGTGAAGTTGAAAATACTATGTGCAGAATGTGGTATTTCTGAGTTCTCCAAATCTTCCCTCCACTTCCTATAGTTTTAAAAGCATTTTGAAATTGGTTGGACTCCATGGTAACATTCTTGTGAGCTCTCTGTTTAGGAAAGGTAATGTTTAAGGGTAGCAATCCAAGTGAAGGGAGAACTTTGTAAAGCAAGGTAGATCTTCCCTAAAAGCAATTAATCATATCATTAGACAGATTGCCCTAGCAGCTGGTAAAACAGCAGGAACATGTCAATTTTGCTTCCTTAATTACAGGGAGTGATAGTGTACTTGACCTTCAGCAGAGCAGTGTCATAGAAAGGGCATCTTGAAACAGCTCTGTCTGGTTTTAGTGAATGAAATCTGCAGTGGCAGTTTGAAAGCAAATGCCTGGGAGTTCCCCCAACCAATCCCTGTCCCTTTGGGTTAAACTCTCTGGTTGGGGAGGGAGGTTGCTGAGGAAAACTGTAAATATAGCTGCAAGAAGCCACCAGCATGGTAAGTATAAGGTTTCTGAAGAAAACAAGACTGATATTGAGGCCTGCTCTCATTCTCTCTGTCTTTGTAGGAAAGCCTCCTTGTAACACAGTATATTTCATATACACTTGTTTTTAGAGCAGTTGGTAAAATAGCAGTGGATTTAGACGCATATTTGAAGGAATTCAAGTTAGTGATTACTGCTGTGCCTAGCACCTAGCAAATTATTTCTTTTTAGACACTTATATTTGAATATGCTGGTAAGTTCATGTGGGACAAAAACTGTTTGTTTATTGTTGGTTTCAAGCAGGTTAGTCTATGAATGCAGAGTTTATGAACCATGTTGCTCTTAAAAACCTCATTCTTTTACATAATTGTAGGTAGTGATTGTTGACTTTGGATCTTTGTTTCTGTGCCAGGAAATTTAGGGCTGTAGTTTCATCTTTTTAAACATGCGACCTGGAGCCCTGGCTGGTGTGGCTCAGTGGATTGAGCATTGGCCTGTGAACCAAAGGGTCGCTGGTTCAATTTCTAGTCAGAATACATGCTTGGGTTGTGGGCCAGGTTCCCAAGTTGGGGGCTCTCAAGAGGCAACCACATGTTGATGTTTCACTCCTCTTTCTCCCTCATTTCCCCTTTCTCTAAAAATAAGTAAAATTTAAAAATATACATATGATCTGGAAATTGAAGGACTGGTTAATCAGTTTTGATATAATGAGGTTCATTTATGATGTTCAGCTTTGATTCTTTCATTGACTTTATACTAATAAAAAAGAGTTAGTCTTTACCAGTCATCAAGAGAAGTAATTCTTTAGGAAAGTGGCATGGGACATTATAAGGTTTTAATTCCCTGAGTGAGGTAAAGAATGAGCACTTTTAAAGACCAGCAGCTTCCTGTGGATTCTTCTCTCTGTGGTTCAAGTTACAGCACAAAGAGGGCTTAATTCTTTGTTCATTGACCTTTCACTATACTTGTTTAATGGTCCTTTGAAATAAAAATAAAGAGAGGACGTGGTCATTTCAGTTCAGGCTGGAGGTGTCCCCTGCCTGTAACCCTTTACCCAATTAGGCATCTTCATTACTCATTTTTTCACTGAGGAATATTACTGTGAAGTTGGAAGTTCCTGATTAAGATTTTTAACATATTAGGTCTGTGTGATCTGTTTTTTTTCACAGGGTGTGAACTTTGTTGCCCTATTAATAACCCATGGGCATGTTGCAGCCAGAACCCAGAATAAATTACAGTTTAGAAACTCTTTAATGTTTGTTCATTAGCCCAGTGCTATCTGTGTATTTCTCTTCAGTCTAGGTGTTCCTCTTTTAACAAATGATCCTAAGAATTATTTCCTTTAAAAATGCTACCAAGGCAATGTTATATTATGGTGAAATAGAGAAGGTTCCACACTGAAAATGTACGAACTTTCCCATCAGCCTCATAAATCCAGGTGTGTCGCTAGAAGCTCATACCCCTTAGTTTATATAATAAAATTCCAAGACTGGTGTTGTGCAGCACCTGGAGGATGTCTGATTAGCAGACAGGCTCAAGAACAGAGTAAAAATTAAGAAAGGGCTAGGCTGAATACTAGCATTAGATACTGTAAAAAAGACTTATTATTAAGCCCTGGCTGGTGGCATAGTGGATAAGGCACTGGCCTATGAACCCAAAGGTCACTAGTTCGATGCCCAGCCAGGATATATAACCAGGTTGGAAGCCAAGTCTGTAGCTGGAGGCAGGTGAAAGGCAGCCATACATTGATGTCTCTCTCCCTCTCTGCCTCTCTCCCTTCCCCTCTCTCTAAAAAATATAAAATCTTTTTTAAAAAGATAATAAAAAATAAAACTCTGTTTAGATAGCAAACGTTTGTGTATTGGGCAAGCTTGGTTAACTTTAGAATATATGTGAAATGGCACAGCAACTTGACTTTCTAGGCATGTGTCAGACCATGCTATAAAGACCTATATCTAAACATACTTACGTTTACACCCAGCTTGCTCATAGTTTAACTGAGCTATTTGGACTAGCAGTTTCCCAGACACAGTACAAGTACTCTAGCCAGGGTATAACTCACACCTGGATATTGTCAGGCGTTTATACTTCAGTGTGAACTAAAAGATTCTGTTCTTTGCACCTTGAGCAAGTTGAAGTAGAAAATAGGTTAAGGCAGAGGGCCAAGACTGTCCTCAGGCACTGAAAATGGGAGGAAAAAATGGAAAGCAGATGCTTCAAGTAGTCAAAAATGTATCTAATATTTTTATGCCGTTACCAATTTTTTTTCACTGCGCTAAATGATATCCAACAAAATGCTTTTTGAAAAGTAATTTCCTGCCTTAATGTCTGTTCATAGCATTAGGCTGTAATCTACACAACTGTAAGAATTTTTGAGAGGTCCCATCATAGCATCATGTTTGCCTTCAAGGCAGATAATATCTAAACTGCCCCTGGTGTGACTAGAACACACCTCTCTAAAGACCAGAGGAGTAGAGGATCCCAAGTATTTTCCCATTACTGTCAATTCCAGGGTTAAGCATCCCTCTGCTTAATCCTAGGAATATTTATTACTGGGTATAGGGAATCTCGGGCAAATCTGTTGAGGCTTTCAGGCTTCTAATGTAAAAAGAATCAAAATTTTCAAGTGTATCTTTTAACAGATGAGGGAGCCAGAATCCAAGAAGATTAAACTGTATGTAGCTCAGGTAGTGTTACAAAGCTGGCATGTAGCAGTCCCAGTGCCCAACCCTACTTTTTCCCCTGTAGCAGTCCATCTCCACTCCACTCCACTCACCCCCAGACATTTGAAGGCAAGGCCACTTATGTATCCAGCACACGGCTCCTGGGTGGCACAGGGTCAGGGTCAAGCTCAGGAGATTCAAGTGAAGCATGGACACGGTCACTTTCTGGCTTACTGCTTAGAAAGTGCCTTTGAGCACCTGTGGAATATTTTTAACACTTATTCTTTTAAATTTTTTATTGTAGTTTAACATGCATAAGTTCACAATTCATGAGTATATGACAGAATTATCAGAGAGAATATTCCCATGTTTAAAAGCTTCGCCCAGGTTAAGAACAGAGTAAAATTTCTTGCACTCCCTACAGGTGATGTCTGTCCTGACTGCTTACACCGTGGATTGAATAATATATTTGTTTATTCTTTCGCCCTCGCTGGTAGCACAGTGGTTAAGGAGCCGGCCTGAGAACCCAAAGGTCGCAGGTTTGATTCCCCAGCCTGGGCACATAACCAGGTTGCAAACCAGCTCTCCAGTCAGGTCTGTGGCTGGAGGCAGGTGAAACGCAACCATACACTGATGTCTCTCCCCCTCTCTGCCTCTCTCCCTTCCCCTCTTTCTAAAAATAATTAAATAAAATCTTAAAAAAAAAAATTTAAGAGCTTTATTTAAGTATACCATACAATTTACCTATTTAAACTGTACAGTTCTGTGACTTTTAATATATTTATAAGGCTGTATAGCCATTGCAACAATCTAGCCCCAGAATATTTTTTATTATCCCAAAGATACCTTATACCTTTTAGCCCCCCTCTCCCCTCAAATTTCCCTTATTCCCCCATCCATAAGTAGCCACTTGTTTATGTTCTGGCTACTTATTGATTTGCTTATTCTGGACATTTCATACAAATGGATTCATATAGTATGTGGCCTTTTGTGGCTGATTGCCTTCATTCAGCATAATGTTTTCAAGGTCTATTGATTATGTAGCATAAATCACTACTTCATTTCTTTATGGTTGAATAATATTCCACTTTTTAAATACTATTCCATTATTTATATATATATATATATATATATATATATATATATATATATACACGTATATATATATATATACCATGTTTGTTTATTCATCGGTTGGTGGGCATTGGGTGATTCCTACTTTTTGGCTAGTAGGAATAATGCCACTATGAATATTCATATATAAGCTTTTGTGTGGACATATGTTTTCATTTCTCTGATGTGTCTACCCAGAAGTTCTGAATCATATAACAACTCTGTGTTGTTATATGGTACTTTTCAAAGCTGTCTGTACCATTCTATATTCCCACCAGCAGTGGAAGAGTTTCAGTTTCTTCATATCTTTGCCAAAACTTAACCTGTTTTGTTTTTTTTTTTTTTAATTAAAACCATACTAATGGGTATCTTAACATATTTTTAAATTTGCATTTCTATAATGACTAGTGTTGATCATCTTTTCATGGACTTTATTAGCCATATGTATGAGGTCAATCCCAAAAGTATCTGCCACACAAACTGTTTTAATTATATTGACATTGGCTCGGTACTTTCAGGACAGACCTCATATCTTTTCTTAATTTCTATTTTCTTTTTTTTAAAGATTTTTTTATTTCATTAATTTTAGAAAGAGGGGAAGGGAGAGAGGAAGAGAAACATCAATATCAATGTATGGTTGCCTTTCACCTGCCTCCAGGCACAGACCTGACTGGAGACCTGGTTTGCAACCTGGTTATGTGCCCTGGCTGGGGAATCGAACCTGCGCCCTTTGGGTTCGCAGGCTGGCGCCTTAACCACTGTGCTACCAGCCAGGGCCCTATTTTCTTTTTTTAATTGTTGTTCTATTACAGTTGTTCCAGTTTCCCCTCATTGCTCTCCCCTGTCCCACACCCCACCTCCACAGTCAGTCCCCTCCCTGTTGTCCATGCCCATGGTTCATTTATACTAGTTCCTTGACTAGACCATTCCCTTCTTTTTTCTCTGTCTCCCCCCTCCCTCTGGTCCCCATCAGCCTGTTCCCTGTTTCCATGCCTCTGGTTCTATTTTGCCTGTTTGTTTGTTTTGTTCATTAGGTTCTTATACAAGGTGAGATCATATGGCATTTGTCTTTTGCCACCTGGCTTATTTCACTAAGCATAATACTATCCAGTTTCTTCCATACTGTTGCAAAAGGTAGGAAGGAGTTCTTTCTTTCTGTGTAGTATCCCATTGTATAAATGTACTAGTTTTTTGATCCACTTATCCACTGATGAGCACATAAACTGTTTCCAGCACTTGGTTATTGTAAATTCTATTGCTAGGAACATAGAGGTGCTGAATTGATGTTTCAGGGTTCTTTGGCAGTTCCATTTTTAGTTTTTTAAGGAAATTCCACACTGTTTTCCACAATGGCTGCATCAGTCTGTGTTCCCACCAGCAGTGAGCTAGGATTCCCTTTTCTCCTCCACATCCTTGCCAGCACTTGTTGTTCATATGTATATCTTCTTTGGAGCAATGTCTATTCAACCTTTTTAGCCAGTAAACATTTTTTTTTTTTGGTATTCTTATTGAATTATAAGGATTCTTTATATATTCTCAGTATATGTCTCTTATCAGATATACGATTTGCAAATATTTTCTCCCATTCTATATTTTCATTTTCTATATAGTGTCCTTGGAAGCAGAGAAAGTTTTCAATTTAGACCAAGTCCGTCTTATCTATTTTTTCTATTGTTTATTGTGCTTTAAGTATAATAGCTAAGAAATCAATGCCTAATCCAAGGTGATGAAGATTTGCACTTAATGTTTTCTAATTGTTTTACATAATTTGAAATAGGAATTAATATTGTTTTGGGGGGCTTTTTAAAAATATTTTTTATTTATTATTTTTAGAGAGAGGGGTAGGGAGAGAGCCATCAATGTATGGTGCCTTTCACCTGCCTCCAGCCATGACCCAGCTGGAGACCAGGCTTGCAAACTGGTTATGTGCCCTGGCTTGGGAATCGAACCAGCAAACTTTGGGTTCGCAGGCTGACACCTTATCCACTGTGCCACCAACCAGGGCTAAGTATTTATTTTTAAAGAAGGGTTTAATAAATGTACTGTGATAAAATGACTGTCCAGCCATTTCTCCTTAATTACAAATAGTAAATAGAGTTAGCAAATATATGTACATGGATTCTGGAAAATGTATTCTGCAGGATTTGAGCCTCATCATACCTTCTCTTAAATAGTTTGTGTCTATCCTGCCTATGTTTTAGCCAGAAGACTCAAATTACTAAAGTCAGAAATGAGAGGGAATGGGTGGGTGGGGAAGGAGACAGAGGGGAGCAAAAAGGGGATGGATGTAATACAACAACAATAAAATTAAAAAAAAAATTAAAGTAAGGACATCATGACCAATATGACAGAAGTGTAAAGAATTATATGAGAATATTATGAATCTGACTCCTGCAATGCATGTTTCCTCACCTGTTGGTGTCTAACAGGCCCATTTAGGCTCTGGTCACTTTTCTTCATTTTTTTCTTTATATTCTTGAGATTTGATCATTTCCATTCTTCGATCTTCATGTTCACAGATCGTTGTTGAAATCTGCCTTTAGACTCCTTTAGTGAATTTTTCATTTCAGTTACTTTACTTTTCAGCTCCAGAATTTTGTTTCCTTTTTAGGCTTTTATCGAAGCTTCCATTTTGTTCATACAGTATTTTCTCATACTTCCCACATCTTCTTTGAGTTCTTTGAGTATCACTAAGTCTTTGTCTAGTAGGTCTGACACCATATCGTTTTTAAGGGTAAGTTCTGTTGATTTATCATAATTTCCTATGATTAAAAAAAATACCCTTGTGATTTTTTTGTTATTTGTTATTGAAAACTAGACATTTCAATCTAATAATGTGGTATCTCTGGAGATCACAGTCTCTCCCTTTCCCAGGATTTGCTGGGCTTTGTTACTCTTGTTGTTGCTAGGCTTTGTTATTTTCTTGTAGTCAGTATTGTTGTCAGCTGTCTCTGTGCCAAGGGATCATCCTGGCATGAAAACTGAATTCTAAGGCCTTCTCAAACCTCTGTTTTTCCTGGGGAGTCAGTATAACTTTTCCTGTATATGCAGTTGCTTTTGAATGTCCTACTGTTTGATGTTTCGCTCCCAATAGAGGGAAAAGAGGAAAATGGGGAGGTATGGAAAAATAACCCAGCCTTTTGTCCTACTGTTTGATGTTTCGCTCCCAATAGAGGGAAAAGAGGAAAATGGGGAGGTATGGAAAAATAACCCAGCCTTTTAAGTCCCCTGGAAGTCACTTCAGCCAAAGATGAAGGGCTGCAACAACAGAAGGAAGTTTTGTGACAATTATTGCCTCCTTCTTGTCTGCACTTCTGTGATCAGAAGCAGCAATCAACAATTAAAGCACAGACCCCCAGTATCTGGAGGACAAGGGTCCTTTTGCCCACCTTGGATCCCACGAGCTATGCACAGGCTGCTGCAGAAACAATGCACAGCTGCCCAACTGCAGGGTGGAGTTGGGGGATGGATAGCTGCTACTCTTCTGAGAGCTGAAATTGACCAAATTTAACCCCATATGTTGCCCAAGTACACTCTTTATCAGGCTGAGAACTTTCCTTCTAGTCATAGTTGAGCGTTTTAACCATGGAAAGGGATTGGATTTTGTCAGATGCTTTTTCTGTGTCCAGTGAGATAATCATCTGGCTTTTGTCCTCTTATTCATTTAATGTGGTATATTATATATTTTGATTCATGTTGAATCAACTTTGCATTCCTGGATAAATCCCACTTAGTCATGGTGTATAATCCTTTATATGCTTCCATTTTAGGTTTGATAGTGTTATGTTGAGGATTGCTCCATCTGTAATTCATAAGGAATATTGGTCTGTAGTTTTTTGTGTATGTGATATTTAGACTGGCTTTGGTATCAGGTAACATTGACCTCATAGAATAAATTGGGAAGTGTTCCCTCCTTTTTTATTTTTTGGGAAGAGTTTGTAAAGCATTGGTTCATGGTATACTTTTATTCAAGGTCACTTCAGGTGCCCAGGTAACTGACCCCTTGGAACCTAGAGCCTTGCTTTGGTGTGTATTGACTAAATTCCAGATTCTTCCATTACTGAGGGCTTTTCCCAGTCCTGTCCCAGTGGGGCTGGGAAGTTGCCAGGACTAATTCACAAGTATTAATCCCAATAGTTTCTGGTGTAATGCTGGTTCTGTTTGCCATCTGCTGCATGTTGTTAGAGAATTCCTTCTGGAAACTGCCATCTTAGAGTAATGTTTTGTAGCTGGCTTTGGAGACAGTGAAAACATGCAAAGATCATCTCTAAAATGTTACTTTGGTATCTTTTTATCTTATTGAAATTGTGCGGAGCAGATTTGAAAATTCCTTTTTATTTATCTTGCATTTACAACATTAGAAACAGCTATTTTACGATTATATTTTCTTTGGGCCATCCTATATCAATATCTCATTGATTCCTTTGTCATATTGTGTCCTTATTCTAGAATACACTAGTTCATCATCCTTTAAAGCCAGTGTGAACCCTGGCCAGTATGACTCAGTTGGTTGGAGCATCATCCAGTACACTGAAAGGTTGCAGGTTTGACTCCCTGGTTAAGGCACATATGGAAGGCAACCAATTGATGTTTCTCTTTTGCAGAGATATCTCCCCCCTGCCCCTCTCTCTTCCTCCCTTTGTCTCTCTAAAAGCAATGAAAAAATGTCCTGGGGTGAGGGTAAAAAGAACAAAGCCACTGTGAAAGTGAAAAGGGCATGACAAGCTCTCCCTCTGGGGAGCACACCTACAACTTTCCCATCCCTCTCCTCTTCCTTAGGTGTGTTACCTTTACCCTCCTCTCTCAGGTCCCAAGGGCCCTCTTTTTTTGCCTTTGTAATTTGTTTCCTGAGCCCATTTCCTTTCATCACTTACTTTTTCTACCTCTGTGACTTTCTAAATAAACTTTTTCTCAGAGTTTAAAAAAAGAATGCTTAAGTCATGGTCCTCCATCCACCACTGGGCATCTTTCTGAGCCCCCTTGTGATCTAGCCCACTTTTCACCCACAGGTACCACGTATACAGACTTCTCGGCCGGAATCTCCAGGGATGACCAGCCCCTCCCCACGCATCCAGATAATCTCCACCGACTCTGCGGTAGCCTCACCTCAGCGTATTCAGGTACCTGCACCAGTCTCACTTAGTTCTAGATACTGTCTAAGGGTTTTACTAAGGATTTGTGCCTTGGGCATCAAGTATACTACAGCTTTATTTTTTACAAAATAAAAGAAAAAACTGTTTACATTTATTGAATTAACTTTTTTAATTATTTATTTTTAGAGAGGGGAAGAGGGGAAAGGAGAGGGAGAAAAACATTGATGTGAGAGACAAACATCAATTAGTTGCCTCTCAAACGCAACCCATCTGGGGACCCACAACCCAGGCATGTGCCTCGACTGAGAATCTGACCAGTGATCTTTTTGCCCTGCAGGACGATACCTAACCAACTGAGCCATACTGGTCAGGGCTTGAATTAACTTTTAATACAAAAGTCTAAACTATTTTTTCAAACTATTTAAATAATGGAAGTTCTGTTTTATTACTTACATGTGTCCAAACTGAGAGGCAATATGCCCCAGTGGTTACGAGTGTGGGCTTCCACTTAAAGTCAAAACCAGTGCCCTACTTCATGCTGTCTTGACCCTGGAAAATTAACTTTTCAGTGTTTCACTTGTTTCATTTAGAAAAATGTATGTAATAATAATATTTACCTTATAAGATTATTGTGCACAGTCAATGGCATATCGCTTGTAAAGTGCTCAAAACAGTGTCTGACACATATTAATGTTTAGTATGTACTAATTGTCTATATATAATAACTATTACTACCAGTATTGTTCTTATTAACTAATCAGTATTCACTTATGGAGAGTTCAGTCTTACCCAGGGCTTTGAACCTCCCTCTGGTCCACTGAACAAAGAAAGGGTATAGGTATCGAAAGTAGGATTAACAAACTCACATTAAAGGTTCATAGTTATCTTAAACCGAAAAAAAAAAAAACCCAAAAACAAAAACACACAGAGATGAGTGGCAAAGAAAAACATTAGTTACATGAGTTTGAAAGAATACCAGGGTGGACAGGTACCAGGTTTTTGAGTGAATAAGTAAAAAGATTGCTTTTATTTACAGTTTATTTAAGCTCACTACAAGAGTAACTAGGTAATTTCTATTGTGTTTGCTCACTCTTAAAAGTGATTTTATGGACAATATTATAAATTAAGCATAGAGAAGAGTTCTAATACATGAAATAAATTGAAAATTTTATTCCCATTATGTCTGTATTGCATGGTATTTTATAAATAGAGGAGTTCATATACTTGTCACTGTTTTATTTAACTTTATACCAAGTAGGGGAAAGTTTTTCTATTCACCAGAATTAGGAACTTGATATAACTTATTTTTTCTTTTCTTTTCTTTTCTTTCTTTTTTTTTTTGAGATTTTTTTCATTATTTTTAGAGAAGAGCAGCGAGGGAGGAAGAAAGGGAAAGAGAAATATCAACATATGGTTACCTTTTACCTGCCTCCAGCTAGGGACCTGGCAGGAGACCTGGCTTGCAACCTGGTTATGTGCCCTGACTAGGAATCGAACCAGTGACCCTCAGGTTCACAGGCCAGTGCCAGTCCACTGAGCTACCAGCCAGATCTTATTTTTTTCTCTTATACTTATTCTTATTTGCTGGTGATGATTTTAAAATGGGTTCTTTATAGATTTTTGTAGTAGGTATTAGGATCCTGCCTACATTATTCTTCTGACTGGAAAAGGAGCTTACTGCATTTAATCATGGCTATTATATCGTGGTATCACATCCATCTGAGGGTCTGAGGGCAGATGAGAACATAGACAGTTCCCCCAGGAGATGCTTGTGAGTAGCTAGTGTATATTTTCAAGAGAATACGCATTTCCCTTATATTGGTATAAATAGAATCTTTATACTATTCTCATTGCCTGATACTCTCTGCCCATGGTGACATTACTTTCATGGCTGGAATGTAGTAAGTTCATTTAGAGTAGATCCTCTGCATTGAGCTTTCAGTCCCTCTAGGGAGGATAACCCTTTTAGTATATGAGTTTTATGTATAGTAAATATAGCCCTGGCTTGATGCTCAGTTGGTTGGAGTGTTGTCCTGACACCAAAAGGTTTCAGGTTTGATTCCCAGTCAGGGCACATACATAGGTTCCATTCCTGGATTGGGAACATAGGGATGACAGCAAGTCAATGTTTTTCTCTCGCATCGATATGTCTCTTTCTCCTTTTCTCTCTAAAATCAATAAACATATCATTGGGTTAGGATTTTTTTTAATGATAATACGAAGATAAAGTGTTTCTATAATAAATATAGTATACATGAACTGACTGCACTTCAAATTTTGGATTTTTTAAGGAAAATTAAGATTATAGGATGATTTCTATTCTTGATGTTGGTGCTAATGGCTTTGATGAAGTTTTCATTTCTAGCCCTGACTTTAGAGTTGATTCACCCATGCCCTGAGGCCTAGGAAGAGAATAAGTACTATGATGTTTTAATTAATAACAATTTATTAATAATTAATAAATTAATTTTTATTAAAATTAATTAATAATTAATTTTTTTAATTTTTAGGGAAGCCTAATAATAGCTTCTGTGATAAGGCTGGGAGAGAAAGCTTGTACAATAAAGAAGACAGGCTAGGCAACATTTAGAAACTTTGACTCTAAATGGAATAGACTAAGGGTGAAATCTTATCTCCACTCAGCTAATGTGACCCTGGGGAAAGTTTCCATAATCTGTACAAGTAGCTGTAAAATAGCAACAAAAATAGTGCTGATTTATAGAATTTTTAAAGGATTAAATTAGGTAATTTCTTTAATCCTATAAAAAACAAACATCAATAAATGTTAGCAACTGAGTTACAGTTTTTTAATTTTTATATAATTTCAAACATATGGAAAATAGTACATGAAAATCCATTATACCCTCTTTCCAAATTCACCAATTCTGAGTATATGTATGTACAGTATGTTTTCTGAATCATTTGAGAATTGGAGACATCACCTGTCTTTGCCTGCCCTGGATACTTCAGTACTTAAAAGAACAATTACATTCTCTTACATAATCACAGTTCAGTTATCAAAATTGGGAAACTTAATATTGAAACGTATTGTTATCTAATCGTAGTCCTTATGCTAACTGTCATCAGTTTTCCCAGCTAAGTCCTTTATAGCTATATTTTTCCCATTCCAGATTTATATTACTGATTTTAATAATAATAAATGTGTGGCAGTTAACACAAGACCAACATATCTAGTTATGCAGGCCAATGGAAGGTGAGCTGAAACAGACTTATGTTCATCAGTGTATGAACACAGTACAGTTATTCTAATGGTTATAAAAAAGCTTTAAGGCCATGTGGGATGGGTGGCAGTCCTCAGAATGGGATAGGTAACATTGTAGCTGGGGTTGAGAGCTATTGTTAGGGATACAGAGGTCTAAGGTGGGAACTGTGGGAGGAGATGGGGGATTAAGGAGAGCCATAGGATAACACCACTTGTCTGCAAATGAAGCTTAATCTAAACCATTGAATCACAAAGGAGCTTTTCAGTTAAGTCTCACATGTTTTCATCATACGTACATCTTTCCAGGCCAGTGATGTTCAAATTGTGTTCTTTATTGCTTCCCAGGTTACACAAGCATCAGGTTCCAATTTTATTTTTTTAATCCAGTTTTCAAAATGATTATGATAGTTGAAAAGAAAAACACAGTTGAATTTGCCATGTGCCAAATTTGACACACTGGAAATCACCAGTGCACTCACTTTTACTGCGATGTTTATTCTCTTTGGGGCAGACCTTGATATAAAGCTTCTCTTGCCACATTTGTGTATTTAAGGTTTTCCTGAGACGTTGCTCCATACTCCCCATTTCAAGTTTGTGTTT
Organism: Noctilio leporinus; assembly: GCA_004026585.1. Classification (NCBI taxonomy): domain Eukaryota; kingdom Metazoa; phylum Chordata; class Mammalia; order Chiroptera; family Noctilionidae; genus Noctilio; species Noctilio leporinus. The sequence continues at coordinate 379,846 of PVIW01000854.1, forward strand.
CTCAGGAGTATATTGTACTCATTGTTTGACCTAGGAAATGTTTAAATTTGAGTTTATAAAATACATTTATATTATAAAATGCCTATTTTATCTATTATATATTAAGGTTTCACATTCTACTAGAAAGGACTTCTGCTTTTTAAAATTTTGCAGTTTTTATTATGGTCCCCTGTGGAAGACCATAATTATTATTATTAGGATAATAATAATATGGTTATTATTATTACGATTCCATACTTATTATTAGGCCTTCATAGCACATTCCTTTGTCTGCTTCTCCTTTTCTCCAGCTCTTTATTCCTATACATCCCTTCTTTGAACTGCCAGTTCCTGTGCTCTTGTCATTTCCATATCCACACCTACCTGATGTTTCCTTTCTCACTCCGATGTTCTAGTGGCCCCTCTCAGGTACTGGTAGGAGCTGTTGGTTATTTGTAGATGTTGAAGGGATGATACATGTGTGCCATAACAAAATCACACCAAACAGGGTATAGAGTAAAAGATAAGTCTTCTTTCCTCCCCTTTCCCAGGTGTTTCTCACAACAAAAGCTACTATATTACTTAATTATTCTTTCAGAGACAGGCTGTACATATGCACACACAAACACACGTATAAATACATAGAGCTTATTTTTAAACATGTGTCAACATTCTGCTCATATTCTGCACCTTACAATTTTTTACCTAATGTCTTTTGAAGGTGGTTTTGTGTGATAACACATAAGAGCTTCCTCTTCCTCTTGAGTGATTTGATGTCTGTCCCATTTCATGGATGCTACAATAAATAATCTGCTTTATTTAGCACATGTGAGAGTATTCTCTGTATGATCGGTGTTTTATAGTAGGATTGCTGGGAGAAGGAACATTTCTGTATGTAATTTTTTTTTTAAGGTTTTTATTTTTTATTTTCTGTATTTTATTCTAAGAGATTCACAATTTCAGGTCTTTAGTCCTTAAATATATATATATTTTTTTTTTTCATTTCTTTTTTTTTTTTTAATTTTATTGTTGTTGTATTACATCCATCCCTTTTTTGCTCCCCTCTGTCCCCCTCCCCACCCACCCTTTCCCCCCAAAGTCAATCCCACCTGTTGCCCATGTCCATGGTTCCTTTATACTAGGTTCTTGTCTAAGCTGCTCCCCTTCTTTCCCTCTGCCTCCCCCCTCCCCCCAACCCCTTTCCCCCTGACCACTGCAGGCCTATTCCTTGTATTCATACACTTGGTTCTGTTTCGCTTGTTGTTAGTTTTGCTCATTATTGTCCCGTAATGGGTGAGAACATATGATACCTGTCCTTCACTGACTGGCTTATTTCACTAAGCATAATATTCTCCAGTTCCATCCATGTTGTTGCAAAGGGTACAAGTTCCTTCTTTCTTTCTGCCATATAGAATTC